>CM014731.1:69094285-69620843 GCA_004329165.1 Spatholobus suberectus
TATATATATATATATATATATATTATAATATTAATTTTTAATTAATAATTATAATTATATTTTTATCTCTTAAAGAAAAGTTACTTACTTAAAAATGCTAAATTTAAATTTGTAAAAAGACTTGTAAAAATCAAAGAGAAGAAGGAGAAGCTTTGGTAAAGTGAAAAAAAATATACTTTTAATAATAATTACATCTTTAATTTTTAATTAAAAATTAATAATTAAAAAATAAAATATATGCATATATGTAAAAAAATTATTAAAATTTTAAAAGAAGCTATGGTAAAGTGAAAAAAAATATACTTTTAATAATAAATTACAATTTTAATTTTTAATTAAAAATTACTAATTAAAAAAATAAAATATATGCATATATGTAAAAAATTATTAAAATTTTAATTATTGACTTTTTAATCATTAATTATAATTACATTTTATCTTCTAAAATATAATTCCTAAAATGCTAAATCTAAAAAATTGATATCTTGACCTATAGTATGCATGAGGTCATAAGTTCTAACTCTAGTGTGACCATTATACACCAAAAAAGGAAAATAGTATATAGCACCATATTATTTATTTTTTTGTTTTTTTTCTCACAAAACAACACACAAACAAGGAAACAACTAATGCATGAAAGCGCCAAAGCGGTGTTTTTTTTTTTTTGGTGCAAAGGAGGGCCTAGAGGCCTAAACAAAACAGATTACAAGAAGTTATTACATGAGGTACATAGCCCTATTACATCTGGAAGAGAAAGTAAAGAAATAAAGTGCGAGAAAGAGCTCAGCATGTGGATTCCTAAAGGCCTGGTATGAGCCAAATTGGCTAGATTATTAGCCACCATATTCGCTTCTCTAAAAGTATGCAAAAATTGAACTTACCACTAATGCGATTCCCAGTGCTGAATAGTGTGCATTATGTTGAAGAGGGGATGTTGGTCCTGACAGCCATTGAATGCTAGATTAACAGCCACCATTGAATCTGATTCAAACCAAACATTTATGAACCCATTCTCCCAGGCAATCTTAAGAGCAATAAGGATATGAGGATCAAACCCTGCAGGTTAACATTATATTGTCTCCCTTTAGTTGCTATGCCTAATCTGCAAAGATGATATATTTACTTTTGTTTCTCTTTTAATAATAATCACTTGCTTCTGGCATAGGATTTCACTTGAGTACATATATCTATTTTTTAATATACAGAATCTCAATCTGATTAATTTTTAAAACATTAAAAAAATATAATTATTCATCTTTTATACTGATGTAGATGATGAAGGTACTAGTGAGCCGAGAAAATTGATCATTTCCTTAACTCCACTGGGGTTAGTAGCTCTTTTTTGCTGCTCAATGTCTACAACTGGTACAAGAATAGAGTTAGAAAAGGTAATTTCCTGTAGTAACACTTGCTAGAATTTTTATGATAGATTATTTCACATACTCAAATACAGCCATTTAGTTCAAATATGAGCTCAAAAACATGTCTTTGTAGATGGGACTATGTCTGATACTGTTCCTCTATCTCCATATCACAATGTTCAAAATGAGGATTGTTAAGATATTTTGAGCCCATTTTTTTGTTAAATTATTTATTTGATTCTTATGATTTTATTATAAATTCAAGATTTAATTGCAATTTTAATCTCTTTAATATAATATAGTTCTTAGATTAATTCTATTTGTATAGGTTTTGAAAAAAATGAGAACAAACCAAACTAGTGTAAAAAAAAAAAAACACAATGCGAGCGCTTGTTTGAGGAAGTGCTTTATATTGAGTATTACATAGGGAGTGCTTGTTTGAGAAAGTGCTCTCTATCTTCTACAAAATATACAGTGCTTTCTCAAAATATACAGTGCTCTCTATCTATACGTTAATATACAGTGCTTTTTTAAACAAGTGCTATCTATCTGCGAGTCAATATACAACGCTTTTTCAAAAGCGTTATCTTTAAATATACAACGTCTAAATAGATAGCAGTTAAAAAGTGCTATCTAATGGCAAAATAAGCACTTTCTATAAAAAATTTTGGCATAGTGTTTACACTTTAGAAAACTTAATTTGACTTCTCTCATTCTCGCACAAGAGCTAGGTGACGCCACCTGCCATTGTAGCCACATCTTCACTCAATCATTGTTATTCACTGTTACAAGTACCTTAAGCCACTGTGAGTTCCTCAACTCTTCGCTTTTCCATGTTTCTTAGTCTCTTTTATTCTTTCTGTTCCTCAACACTTGTCTCTTTGCCTTTCACTCCTTTTTCAACTTTTGCTGTGATGAATTTATGGTTTGTGTTTTTCTGTTATGTGGGGACTTTCTTGTGTTTATGTTACTTTCTCAAGAATGGAATTGAGGTTTTTTTTAGTTTCTTTGTTAGGTTTTGCAATTTAATTTTAGGTTTTGGAAGGCGATGTGCTAGAAAAAGGAGTTTGGACTAGAGTTGGAAAGGCTAAATAAGAGGTTTGGGGTTGGGGTTGAGGTTTACCGGCTCATGGTGGTGGCGGTTAGGATTTTTGTTTTTTAGTGACTGAAGTCAGAAGAAATTTGAATTCTTGTTTATAGTGGAGATTAGGATCAAGAAAGCATGAAGTCGTAGGTTATCGGTGACTGAAGTCAAATGAAATTCGAATTCTCTCAAAGTGCCCCCCCCCCCCCCTAAAAAAGGTCAAAATGTACAAAAGTAAAAAAAATAAAAGGAAATTGGTGGGGTAAGGTATTTGTGTTGCACCGAGTTAGAACTTGGAAGGTGGTGATTATTGATCATTTTTTGTCGTTTCTTTTTTGTTTTTCAGTTTTGTATATTATTAAATAAAAAGGAGTGTTCTATTTCTTTAATTTATTTTTGGGGCAGTGAGAAAGGATGCAATTAGGATATTGGTACTGGGAATTTTTCAAAATATAATATGTGTATTGATTATTGAATGTAAGTGATGGGAAGCTTTCTCCATAATATGAGAGTATGGTTAAACTTTGTACTTTTACATGGTGAGGACTATGTTTCATTAGTCCACATAATTTTTATTTTGTATACTGGTGTGTTTTTGCCTTTTCTTTCTACGTTTTGGTCAATAGGATGTGCAAATAGTATATGGAGGACATCAAGAATAAGAAGCATAAAGTTTTATTTGTTTGCAATGAATAACATGTGTTCACTAATTTTTGTTATGGGGATTCTAGTGGCTAGATTTATGCTCCAGGGATAGGATATTGAATTTTGGATGGCCTGGTCTAAAAGATTATGAATAGACTAGTTAATATTTAATCAAATCTTATATTTAATATAGAATAACGTTTTTGGTAGTAGGACTAAAGATATGTGACGCTAATGCTAATATGTCTGTCACAAATAGCAAGGGAAATGCATATAAAATATGTTGGTTTATTTTCAGTACATAGTGACGGAATTTATATATGTTGTGATAGAATGAATTTCGTCATTATTTGTGACAAAATATGGAATCCCTCACTAAATTGTTTGCAACACCTATTTTCATGAGGAAATTGTGCTTCTCACAAATTTTGTCACTAATGTATTTTGTGACAAATTTTTGTATATTTAGTAATAAATTTAACCCTCGCTAATGTTCATTTTTCTAGTCATGTAATATCTTCCAATAATACCAAGATTCAAGTGCTTGTTTGCTAATGAAAATGATGCAAAGAACTTGAGATGACATTAGGATTGGAGAATATGGGATGGAAAACTTCATTCTCTAGCTTATTTTGATAAATGAAAAAAAAGATCAATTATTTCCTAAATTTGACAATGAGCTAAGAAACCTCCATCCTCGCACTTTATATGGTTGGAATCATTCCTTATGGTAATCTTAGTAGCACATATAGTTCATGACTTGTTCTATTGGTGATTTACAACTTATCTCTTTAGTTATGTATGAAACACAAGTATAAGATGTTGTCTATGACGATTACAGACCCAACATAGTCGGAAAACAACATAGATGTTTACCTACAATATTTGATTAGAGACCTAAAAAATGTTATGGACTTAAATATGTTTTTAGTTCCTATAATATACTTGTTTTATACTTTTATTCTCTGTAATTTTTTTACCTGATTTGGTCCCTATAAAATTTTGTTTTACAATTTTAGTCCTTAGTGTTATATTTTTAGTCCTTATAAGCTTGTTTTGATATAGGTCCCTCTTTTATTGGAAGATATTTATTTTAGTCTCTATTATTCAAAAAATATCAGGCTTATTCTCCAATAGATGGTTACCACGTTATCAATAAATAATAATAGAGACTAAAATCATAAAACAAAATTTTATAGGGACTACTAGCAGTCAAAATTTTTTATAGGACTAAAAGCATAAAACAAGTATATTACAAGGATCAGAAACATATTTAAGCCTAATGTTGTAGGAGGATGTCATTGTTGTGTTTGACTCACTGTAACAAGAAGTCATTTCACATGCATATTGTGACCTTTTGTACTAAACTAATTTTTCAACATGTAAAAACTTGTCTAAAAATAATGTTAAGGGCCATAAAGCATGTCCTATTTGTGAGGAAGAAATTAGATGCCATCAACTTCTCTATGGATGGAAGACAATCTATCTTGGCCATTGAAGATTTCTCAAACAAAATCACTTTTATCGTAGATTAAAAAAAGCTTTCTATTTCTTTCTATTATATCATATATTACATCTCACACTTCTCTTTCTTTTCCCTCTCTTAATTGTAAAATTTTTTGTATAATTTATTGTAGACTAAATTAATAATGTGCTCCCTTTATTTATTTATTTTATTCAATTGAGTCCCTTTATCATTAAAAAGCTTCAATTAGGACCTATAATTTTCAAAAATACTCCAATGTGTTATCCTTTTTATCCAAAACGACGTCGTTTTTTGTCTAATGTTACACTAAATGACATGAAAAATATAGTGAAAAATGACGTTATTTTGAACAAAAAAGGTAACATTGGAGTATTTTTAAAAATTATGAGACCTAATTGAATCTTTTAATAATAGAGAGACCCAATTGAATAAAATGAATAAGTTAAGAGATCAAATTAGTAATTTAACCTTTATTGTATAAATAACATTTCTTTATATTTTATGCGCATACAGGTTGGCTAATAGAATTGTTTCAAAAATTGAATTAAAGAAATTGTTAGTGTATATAGTTGAAATATTTAGAAAGTAGAGAATAATAAATTTACGTAATAGTAATGGTATAAAAATAATTTGGAAATTCATTTTCAGACGTATTCAGAAAATTTTATCAAAGAAAATTACAAACAACAAATTGAAAAATGTTTTAGCTACTTATTTCTTTTCATGTAAAATATTTTCTTGGATGAACATATAAATTGTTTTATTGTATATTTTGGTTAAAAAAGATAATGAGAATTTAGTATTTTTTTTTTCGGTGAGTAATGAAAATTTAGTTTATTAAGTAGTATGTATATATATTTTTTAGACAAAATTATTGCGCTTTTGAACTTTTAGGGGGCAAAAATATGATGTGGTTGGATGCGGAGCTGGCAAATATCTTATCCGGATCCTCAAACCCATCACAGGTGTTTATGTTGAAATTTAAAATATGGCCCCAGCTACACAGAAAGACAATCTTCTAAATTGTTCAAGCAAATTACACGATGACATGTACATTATCTAAGTTGCTGACATATCTATTCATGTTAGATATTTTAGCAGAAGGAGAAATTAATTTAGTATTATTATTAAGGCTTAAGTGTGTTAAGAAATTGTATGGATCAATTGATATAAGATAGTTTAACTAGTAATTTCGAGTTTGAATTTTAAATAAGTAATTGTGCTAAATACTTAGAAAAAGAGTTTTGTTTCTCGTAATAACCCTTTTTAATTTGAGTAAGACTGTCTTTTATAAAATAATATATATTTTCTCCAATAAAAGAAGAGTGTTAAGGAAAATACAAAGCTAATCTAATATTAGCTTAAAGATGGACACTTACCATGGCCACAAATAAAATAAAACGTAAAAAGGTCTTTATAAATTTTTAGTCTTGTCAAGCATAGAATGGCTTTGACTGAAAAAGATAAATTAATTATGATACACGTAATTGGATTTAAACACTTTCTAATTATGTACACAACCAGAAAAACACTGCCTAGTTATAAATTAAAATTTTAAAAGCAGGTCGTTTATCGGATGATTCTACTATGTTCTTTTGCTCAATAATTATTTCGATCCTGTATAATAATAACAAACGAGTCCTGGGAACGAATATATATTTACATTTAATTTCTCCATCATTATTAACAAAATCACATTCTCAAAAAAAGTTCATTGAGTACAAAATAATATAAAATTATACTCCATTCTGAAATGATTATCATTTTAGAATATTGCATAAAGATTAAAGAAATTAATAATTATCCTAAATCTACAAAAAATGACAATATGACTAAATTATCCTTGGAATTAATTAGATATTCTGAATACTAAATTATTCTAAAACATATGACCCTAAACCCTAATTAAACTTAACAAAATAACACAGATTAAAGAATATACGTAATATCTTAAATTATTTTTAATATGATATTCACTAGCTATTATGTCTTTTTTAATTTAAGATAAGTGTGTACTGTATATTTAAGGATGAGGTAGAGATAAAGGCATAGTTGAAAACGTATGAATTAATATTTTCTTGAATGTTTAAATTGATAGATAAATAAAAACAAAATTTTCTTTGGACAACATATAGACAAAAAGAAATAGAAGAAGTATTTAATAAAAAAAGAAAAAACAAACTAATTTACATTTACCAACACAAATAAGAATAAAGTTAGAAAAAATAATAAATAATTTCTAAATATTATAAAGTAATAAATAATTTTAAATAAAAATTACAAAAATAATTATTATTTTAGAATGAAGGAAATATTCAGTTGAATAAAAGTCTATATACAATGACTTTTATATCCTTATAGTAGTTGTTTATTAATTATAACATTATATTCTTAAATTTGATTCATCAATTAATTATTAAAGTCATTATTAGGTGCAAAGACTTTGAGCAATGTTTTTTTTTTTTTTTGTACAGACAATTTGTATCATCTATGAGAGGTAATCCTACACGAGTTAGATAGAACTATTATGAGCGACAAAGTTCTCCCTTTGAATATTTAACGTAATTCCATATCCAAAACTCAAACTCAAAATCACTTGTTATACTAGAACAATTTCGCGTCAGTTGATTTATGCACTTGATAGTAAGACTTCGAGTAATGTTGAGAAACATGATACAACACAATAATAGGAAGAGAGATGCTCAGAGAATTAGAAAATATATTATTATTAATGAAATTAAATGAGACATGTGTATTAGGCCATAACGTGCCTCATATACTAGAGAATCAACTAATAGCTTACTTCTTACTAATAATAACTAACCACCTAACTAATCATAACTCCTTAATTAATTTCTAAATATTTGTAATATCCCTCGTGGGCCTGGAAAAAGCATATTAGCATTTACATTTGGTTATGGGCAACCAGAAATAAAATACATCACATCGGTTAAGTACAATGCATATGATGCCAAATAATCTTAAATGTGAAGTAGTCAACAATGTCAAGTGAGGAAAAAGTTTAAGCACTGAGCAAAAACTATAATCAATGCTCAATTACTTGGCAAAAGCAAACAATATCATTAACATTAATTGTTTAAGAGTGATTTGGTATCTCAAATGGAGTGGACGCTCTAGATGGTAAATATGATTCTGGTGAGCGACGACACCTGTGGTCACTTGCAAAGACACAGTTGATACTTAAGTCAGTATTTGTAAGAGGAGAATAATGAGGCTTAGATGTGTACCTGAAAGTGTGTAATGCCTTATATACTAGTAAAGTGGCGGGAAAGGTAGTTAGATAATTACTGTGGGCCTCGGGCCACATGGCTAGGCCTAAAAGGGGTCTAAACCAATGGAATGCTTAAGAGTGATTTGGTACCTCGAACATAATGGATGCTCTAGATAGCAAAGATGACTTCAGCGAGTGGCGACACCTACTAGTTACCTATAAAGACACTCTAATGCTTAAGTTAGTGTTTGTAAGAGATGAATAATGAGGCTTAGATGTGTACCTGAAGGTGTGTAATGCCTTACATACTAGTAAAGTGGCGAAAAAGGTGGTTAGATAGTTATCACGGGCCTCAGGCCACGTGGCTAGGCTTAAAGGGGGTCCAGAACAATTGCCCCCGGAGTCAATGGCTCGTGTTGATAAGAGCACCGACTTGTTCTTCAAGTCAAGTGGCTTAGGCCTAGCATGGCTTCCTACAGAACGTTAGTTTGAAAGTAATAATAAGTGTCAATGTTACCTAACACAAATTAGTAGGTGCGTAAGGCTCGAGGTCGAGCTAAAGAGATGCCAATCACATACATCACTCCTCAGTTGAGGTGATGATTTTTGCTTTGCCTTTGTACCTAAAACAGATGTCATATATATATATATATAAAACCTCTTTTGTACCTGATGAGCTTTATACATATCCAGGCTTTCTTCACTTTCTTGCTTTTGCTTATTGCCTTTGTTACCTCGATGAACTTTTTCTTGTTCATCTCAATCATCACCTCAACTGAGGAGTGATGTACGTGATTAGCATTCGTCGTTGCCTAGCTTGTTGATATGTCTCCCAATACTAAATTATATTTAGCTTTAGTAAGTGTGTGAATGTCAAAGTGACTTAATGGTCACCCAACTTAATTCAAGTTAGTTTTTGCATGTCGGCAACAAACAGGTTCAACTTTGTTGGCATGATTGTTAAGTCAGTTTTTCCCCTCAAATTGCGCGACAAAAAGCTCTACCAATTTGAAGTTGTTCATGCTTAGAGGGAAATAGTATGTAGGTCCTACAATTTCTCATCTCGTTTTTACCTCATCTGACTTTTGAGCTTTCCTTAACCTAGGATGAATATGTCGGTATTCGATGTCTATTTGCCAAGAATGTACATAAGGGTCTCCTAAAGACATCGGGATTGCACGTAGAATGCTCAACTCTAATGGGGCCACATTGAAGTCGGCCTCGTGGGCTTCCTCGCTTGGTGCAGTTGCATGTTAGAAACTGGCTTGCATGTGTGAAAGTAGATGTGAGAAATGTTTTCTTCAAGCTCGAAGGTGTGTTGTTCAGTGCATTGCTCATGGCATGCTTGGGTTTAGATATCCTAACACTAACATGGGAACAAGCACGCATGTTATTTTATAAAATCACATGCTTACCTTTGCCATATAGTTGTTGTTGATTAGTGTGATGACAACGAGATGTCATTTGCACATCAAATGCTGGAGCTATGCTCTGATGTTCATGATGGTGTGTCTCTACTGGGGTGGTCAATCGATAGCAAAGGCTTTGAGACTGGTGGTGAAGGCATCATGGGCAGACCATGAGTGAAACCCCAAAACCTTTTTCACAGCTACAACATGCCCTCTTGCATCCAAGAGAAATAACATGTGGTGCAGAGTGGCATGTCGAGATGCCAACCTTGAGTTTTCTTTACTTGATTGCTTTGGCAAGTTAGCAGCGGAGTAGTATCGACCTGAAGGAGGACGTTTGCGTATTTTGGAATTAGAGTCGAAAAGAGCATTTGCACCAGGCTAGTGCGAGCTAACCATGCATGAGTGCCTCTACTAAAAATTGGTTGATGTACTTGAGGTCGAAATTGGCTTCGCCCATGTCAGGTTAGCACACAATTCGGGCCAAAAAGGACGGTGATTGAGTATCAAGTAAGTCGAGCTAATCTTGGCTTTCTATGCTAAATTAGGAAAAATCTCGCAGTCGACATTTGTCGTCAATCTCAGGTTAATGGTGATTTGCTTATTGCCTTGATTATGTCGTTTCAACCTCTAAGTCAACATGCTTGCAGGGGAAGCATATCTCGGCTGTGCAGGGTGGCAGACTGACGTTGCTGGAGAAGCATGACCTTTACCATATTGACCCATGTTCGCGATGCTTACAATACCAAAGACCATTTTATAATTAAGCCTACTTTTTTGGATTAAAGATTAACTTTTAACCTTTAACGGTAACAGTGAAGTGAGGATAAGAACCATATCGAATTCCTCTACTAAGCGACCTTGTGGGTGTCGTTGCATCTGCGATAATGGTCAAAGACCGACTTGATCCACTAAAGCAGGAACAATGTCAAAAATGAATTGAAATAGCACCGGGATGGTGCAAGTCCATGCACCAACATTGCAATACATGTCGGGAGTGCTCCACTTGAGAGATGAACAATCAAGAATATGTTGATTGTTATCAACCATTTTTGATGAGTCTTTGAAATCCAATTCTAGTTTTGCACACGAACATAAACAACTATCACTTCGAAAATTGCCAGTAAGAGGAGGATCAAAGAACCAAATAATTGATAAATTGAAATGGAGAAGCAAACCATAAACTCCAAGCCTCGATTGAAGAAGCTATTGGGACGACTCTTTGTTCGAACTCACTGCCATTGAGATGTTTGCAATCTGCGATAAACTCTTGCCAATCAAAAGGAGGAAAAAGATTAAGCATCAAGAAATCTTAAAGCATGATCCCAAGGAGGGGAATTAGTGTTGTAGGTGCTAATCATCATGCGTTTCTTGATCGAATCCATGATATTGCAAAAACAGATTCGGATCATGGAGTTTTTCCCTTTCATGCAATTTTTCAAGAATCACAATCGTGAATCAGTTGAAGCATTGAACACATGACAACTTGAAATTAAGAAGTGAATCAATTATTCAAAAAAATTGATTTGCTACGCTTGTTTTGCAAACTGATTTTGATGTTTTGCCCTTCACTGAATGGCACAATTCTTGATTTCACCCTTGGGATTGTTCACTTCTTCGTCTCCTCCTCCCACTTTGATTATTTGCTTCTTAATCTTCCTTTCTTATTCTAAGACGATTTTGAAGTTTTGAATCCATGGAAGTGTCATGGCAGAGCCGCAAAGGTCTACCAGTGTCCACTCTGAAATGAAAAGAGAGAAGAGTATTCTCCCTATAGGCTGCGCCAATGTTTAAGAGTGATTTGGTGCCTTGAATGGAATGAATGCTTTATATGGCAAAGATGGCTCCGGCGAGTAGCGACACTTGGTGGTCACTTGCAAAAACACTCCGATGATTAAGTCAGTGTCTGTAAGAGGCGAATAATGAGGCTTAGATGTGTACCTAAAGGTGTGTAATGACTTATATACCAGTAAAGTTCATCAAGGCAACAAATAATGCAGGAAGGTTGTCACCTCATGTACATGGATTTTAATATAGTAATGGTTTGAGATGAATAAGTAAAAGTTTATCGAGATAATGAGGCATAAGACAAAAAGGTCACCACCTTATATACGTGGATTTTAATCCAGCCAGGGTTTAAGATGAACGAGCAAAAGTTCATTAGGATAACAAAATAATGCAAGAAGATCGTCACCTTGTGTATGTGGATTTTAATCCAGCTAGGGTTTGAGATAAACGAGCAAAAGTTCATCGAGGTGACAAAATAATGCAGGAAAGTCATCACCTCATGTACGTGGATTTTAATCCAACTGGGGTTTGAGATGAACAAGCAAAAGTTCATCGAGCCAACAAAATAATACAGGAAGGTTGTCACCTCGTGTACGTTGATTATAATCCAGCCAGGTTTGAGATGAACAAGCAAAAGTTCATCGAGGCAACAAAGGCAATAAGCAAAAGTAAGAAAGTGAAAAAAGCCTGGATATGTACAAAATTCATCAGGTACAAAGAAGGTAAAACATATATATATATATATATATATATATATATAATAAAAATATATATTGATATTCATTTTAGGTCCAAAGGCAAAGCAGAAATCATCACCTCGCCTAAGGAGCGATTTATGTGAGGCTTCTCTTTAGCTCAGTCTCAAGCCTTAAGCACCTACTAATTTGTGTCGGATAACGTCGACACTTATTATTACTTTTAAACTAACATTTTGCAAGAAGCCATGTTAGGCCTAGGCACGTGACTTGAAGAACAAGCTAGTGCTCATATTAACACGAGCCACCAACTTTGGGGACAACTGTTCTGGACCCCTTTTAGGCCTAGCCATGTGGCCCAAGGCCCGCAGTAACTATCTAGCCACCTTTTCCGCCACTTTACTAGTATATAAGGTATTACACGCCTTCAAGTACACATATAAGCTCATTATTCACTTCATACAGACACTAACTTAAGCATCGGAGTGTCTTTGCAGGTACTAGGTGCTGCCGCTCGCCGGAGCCATCTTTGCCATCTAGAGCATCCACTCCTTTTGGAGTACCAAATCACTCTCAAACAAACTTTAATTGAAAGAGAAACTTAACCACTCAAATAGAAGTCAATGCTTAACCACTAAAAAAAAGTAAACAATAACCAAATTAGGCTTCAATTAAAAGAGAATAGAGAGTACAAATGTGCAAGAATGAACAAAACAAAGGTTTAGATTAAATTAGCTCCCAATGTGAATTTGAATCAAGATGAATATGAAAAGTAACAGAGTCTTATCATAATCAAAGCGACTCATCAAGCCATTATTAATTACCTTTACTATCATTATTTCAATACACCCTCTCTATGCAGCATGGCAATAGAACATCAACTGGCACAAAATAATACCAAAACATCCAAGAAATTGCATTTTTGCACTCTGCAATACCAAAATACATTTTTTATATGAGGTTCCCTTTTGTTGATTTTCCTTTACAAGCGGCAAAGTATCCTTGTAAAGTTCATCTTTAGAATATTAGTTTGAATCTTGACTTAATAAAGTGAATGCAAAAAATAAAAAATAAAAAATTGTAGATACATATCGTTATTAAATAAAAGTTTCCTAAACTCATGAACACTTTTCTCCTTCAAAGTGGATGGAGCATTAGTGTAAACGATATTAGTTTGTTTTTTCTTAAAATAAAATTGAAAATTTTAGAAAATTATATCTATACCGAAAAATTTGTATCAAAAACTCCATTATGAAATTTTTACGATGGGACCCAACTTAACCTTTGATATTAAATGAAAGAAAAGCGACTAAGTTTCGGAGCTAAAAGGAGACAACTTTGTCAAGTGTAAGATGGGCAATGTGAGCTCTTTCATGACAAAATCAGCATGTACGGTTTGTATTTTTCATTTTTATTATTAAATTTTTTTCTCCAATAAAACTAATTCAATTTTAAATATCTATACCGTCAAAATATTTTAAAATATCTATATTTATTCATTTCGAAAGATTTGCTTCACTTATACAAACTAGATAATTGAAGCATATACAATAAGTTTTTCAAGGAAACAAATTTATTCTAGAAGTCGATCGCACTAATAAGCAAACTCACTACGTAAAAAAAAATAAAAAATCATTCAGTATAACTTTTTGTTGCTTAAACAAATCCTATTTTCAACATCACGGAGCAAATATCGTTTAGTTAATTAAAGAAAAAATTAACTAACGTGGCTAGCAAACTCACCAGAAAAAGCTCAAGATTTTGATACAAGAATTGAGACTAAGTGGTATTACGTACATAATGTATAAGTGAAACGTGTCTAGCTGACAAGTTAAGAAACCGTATCATCAACAGCTTCTCTCCAACTTTAGCTTTCCAATTATGTGATTATCATGAAAGCAAGATATATAGCCGTTTAGCGTGTGTTTAGATAACATCACAAAATCAATTATACTTTACAAAATTATGGTGATATCATGAAAATGTAAAAGTAACTATTTATTATTTCACCTTCACTATAAAAAATTAATTGATTTTTTTCACCATAAATCTATCCCAAACACTAGTTATCTATAAGCGCAAAAAATCCAGCGGTCAATTTTGGCACCGGCAAACATTGACACAGCACACATCCCTTTCACTCACTGTGCTACTGTGAAGATCAGACACACTTGATGAGCTTATGACACCTATATATTTTTCTCTCTTCATTCAGAATGTGAGAGTATGCACATAATTACAAAAAGCTCACAAGCAATTGTGAATTTTGAAAAAAAAGGAAAACCCTTAATTGGAATATTCAAAAAAAGGTCGTCCACAAACCAGAATAATGCAATATAATGGATGCAGACCAACAGTGCAAGCAGCACACGCACACTCCCAAACGAAAAGCATAAAAACAAAACCACTTTTAAAACTCGACCAAAACAAAGTTGTGGTCGAGATCCAATCTCTCCTCTTCTTCTTCACAGCACTTTCTAAAAGGGAACATCACATAAACCGTTCGTAACACACACACACACTATTATATGAACACGCGTTAGTTCTCCCTCTTGCTCTAACCTTCAGATTCAATTGAAAGCCAAACTCCCACTACCCCTTCTTTCTCACCCATCTCCTAATCATACATCATTGCCTCATCTTTTGTGAATTATATCTTAATTTCACGCACGTGAGCTATACTATGCAGCTAGCACTGCTTTAGAAGGAAAAGGGTTCATACAGTTTTTACATAATTGGAGTTTCCGATTTCAAGTAACATAGAGTGTTAATTTGGCATTGATGCTTGCGGTGTCACCTTTGAGGAGCACCAAAGATGAAAAGAACCAAGGAGAGATGGAGGGTTTTTCCATGGCAACAACAACAACAACAACCTCAACGGATGATGTTGACTTTGGCGACCTTTCTGAAGGGAACTTGTTGGAGAGCATCAACTTCGACGACCTCTTCGTCGGCATCGACGTTGACGGAGATGTCTTGCCGGACTTGGAGATGTTCGGCGAGTTCTCCGTCAGCGCCGGCGAGGATTCGTCGGAGATGAACTCCTCAGCGGAGAACAGCAAGGTGGAGAATGATCAAAATATTATCGCTGCTTCAAAGAAAGAGGAGGAAGATAAAACTTCTTGTGCTGCCTCGGGTCAAGACTCGGAAGAGATAGTGAGCAAGAGGGGTGAACCCGTGGTGGTGAATCCGGCACCAAAGGATGGTGGAAAAGGAAGAAAATCTTCATCGGCTCAATCGAAGAATAATAATAATAGTAATAATAATCCTCAAGGGAAGAGAAAAGTCAAGGTAGCTAACTAGTTTGTAGTTTGAACTTATCTTCTAGCTAGCTAAGTGCTTTTTCTATTTATTTTTTTTCTCTAATTAGGGAATGAGTTTCAGTGAAGCTAGCTAGCTCATGTCATGAGTCATGTGCAACTGAGCTAATTCTTAAGGTTCTGTCACTGTCTCAATTACGGGTCTTGAAAAGGTTCCTTGGTGTCAAAAGAACTCACGGGTACCCTAGGGTGTAGAAAAAGAGAGAGTGAGAGAGAAGTACAAGAAGAGTAGTGTTAATTAATTAGTTACTTGAAAGAAAGTTGTTATGATTACCTTGGGAGTTTTGCTATTGGGCTAATAGTTGGTTGAGTTTGAATACATCAAAGGAGGAAGAGGGTGGGGGAACAGATTCTCAATAATAATACCAAAACTCTCAAACTTTATAAAATTTCTTTGCTTAAAATTGTTAAAATTAATTTGCGTGACTTTAGCCTGTTTGGTTCGGCGTTTTTTGGTGTGAGCATGGATTAACTTGAAGCAAAAAATACTTGCTTCTGCGTCATTGGAGGATTCTTGACGTGGATTTGTTAAAAAGCGTGAATCCTAAACCCAGATCCAAACCCGCTATTTGATTTGAACTTGTGACGGGGTGTATATTAATATGTGTATATATTTTAATTTTTCTGGGTTGTGTGTAGGTGGATTGGACCCCAGAATTGCACAGGCGATTCGTGCAAGCAGTGGAGCAGCTAGGAGTGGATAAGGCGGTGCCTTCACGGATTTTGGAGATTATGGGAATTGATTGTCTCACTCGCCATAACATTGCTAGCCACCTTCAGGTACGTTCTCTAACTTGTCATTCCCTTTTGAATTGATGGATTTTCAGTCTGTGTGTGAATAAATTTCAAGCTCCAACTTGTAGTCAATTTGAATCATTAGTCACATCAATAGTGCTTAATTATTACATCCTTTTATGGAAAAGTTGAATTTAATTTGAACTTTATATTATATATGCATGTAGTGGCCAAAAGTGCCCACTGTCCAGGTAAGTTTGCTTGGATTTTATGTTTGTCTTATGGTTCGAGTGGTTAGATACTTAGATTTGAATCGATCATAAATAACTCAAAATTAAGAAGCATTTTAGGGGAGGGTGCTAAGACATGTGTGTTTGTATTTGAATGCAGAAATATAGATCCCATAGGAAACATTTGCTAGCGCGTGAAGCTGAAGCAGCAAGCTGGAGTCAAAGGAGGCAATTGTATGGTGTGGCGGGCACGGGCGGAGGGAAGAGAGAGACGAGTCCGTGGCTAGCACCCACCATGGGTTTCCCTCCAATGACCCCAATGCATCATTTTAGACCTCTGCATGTATGGGGGCACCCCTCCATGGACCAGTCCTTCATGCACATGTGGCCTAAGCATCTGCCACATTCACCACCGCTCTCATGGCCACCGGCGCCGCCACATCAAGACCCTTCGTTTTGGCACCAACGGGTTAACTCTCTAAACTCTGAGAATCGTTATTTGTATAATTTATATAACAATTTGTACAATAATATTTTTTTGTATCTATCTCTTTCTTGCATATTATTTAGAGACATAATACATGTACGACAATTCATACAACAATTTGTGCAACGACACTTTTTTGTATCTATCTCTCTCTATCATTATGAGATGTAATAAATGAGGTGCAAGAGAGAGATAAACACAAAAAAATATTATTGTACAAATTATTGTATGAATTGCTATACAAATAATATTTTTCTATTATTTATTATATCTCATAATAATGGAGAGAGATAAACATAAAAAATAGCATTGTACAAATAAATGTATGTGTATCACATCTCCTAAACTTTCACCTACCAATCAAACCCTTACTTCTTCAACGCTTTGTTTGGAACATCCGAAGGATAATGAGAGAAGATAAAAAAGTTTAAAATGAATTGAAGAAAAAATAGAAAGAAAAAAATATTTTTAAAAATCAAACTTTCTTTTCCTTCTTTTTTTAACCAAACGAAAAAATATATTGCTATCTATGTTTTTTTTTTTTATTGAAGAGTGCTAACAACTCTTTTTGTAACACTCTATATTATTGTTTGATTATAATTTATTAGAAACCACAAATTTTGGTAAATTTCACCTCTCATTTATGTCTCTCCTGATTTAGAAGTAGGACCCATCAAAATTTGTGATTTTTAATAAATTTTGGCCAATAATAAAGAAAATATTAGAAAGAGAGTATTGCTAGCACTCCTCTTTTTTATTTTCTTTCTCTCCTTCCCAACATACCATAAAACTGAAATAACTTCTCTCAAGTCTCCTTATCATTCCTTTAACGAAGAAAACAATTTTATTATATTATTAACATTAGTTTTTAAGTTTGATTTTAATAAGATATTAAAAAAGAAAATATTTTTTATTAAAAAACTAATATTATTATTTAAATTGAAATTATCTGTTTGTATTTTTTTGTCTCATTCCCCATCTCTCTAATTAAAAATAACACCTATTCAAAAATGTATTCTCTTATTTTTAATTTTTAAATTATTATTATTATTTAATTAGAGAGAAAAAAAAAAGAAAACGCGTATTGATAAAAGCTGATTTGAGCTTATAACATTGTAATAAGACTCTAGTTTAATTCATCTCATTAATCTAAAGAGTTAAATTATTATCAAATAATAATTACAAATAGGACAAAACTTAGATACAGTACCTTAAGTACTGTTGGTGCTATTCTCTAATTAGAATTAGAGATTCACCTTGGTAACCTACAAAATAATTTAATGCATACAGATTACCGAGGTAAATCTCTAATTCTAATTGGAGAACAGTACTTAAAGTACTGTATTTAAGTTTTTTCCTTATAAATATCATATTGTTTTTAATAATTTGGAAATACAAAATTACATGCTGTAGCTTTTTTTTTTTTTTTTTGCAATAAACTAAAATTAAATCTAATTATAATTCAACTTTCGTTATTTGTCTAAGATCTCATCATACATACTTCTTTGAAACAGGCTCCAAACGCACTAATCCCAGGAACAGCTTGTTTTCCACAACCTCTGACACCAACGGTAACTACTCATTACGCTCCTTACTATTTTGGAGCCATGCAAATTGTCTTCACTTTTGAATCTTGGATCCTTTTACAAACATTAACAGTATAAAATTATTGTCATACTTACTCGCACGCGCAAATACAAACTATAGTAGTATAAGTTTGGCTCACTCACCATAGAGCAAATGCAAATATCATGCAGAGATTTGGAAGTCCCCCAGTCCCCGGCATCCCACCCCATGCCATGTACAAAGCAGATCACGGCATTGGCGTCCCCGGTCCCCGGCCCCTATTCGACTTCCATCCGGTGAATTTTTCTTCTCTTTTTTTTTGTTATTTTCTTTAAAAGTAAATTATACTGACATTCTTTGAAGTTTCGTCAATTTTTTTTTAATGTCTTTTCTTTTTTTACCTTTATACCAATTTTCTTAATTATTTGAAAAACATTACACGATACTCTTTATATATTATATAATCTCTCTTAATTGTTTGAAAAAATATTACACCGTGTATCATTATAAGAGAGGTTATTGAAAAGGTTAAAAAAGCAAGAGAGTTATGTGTAATCTCAAGGAATTGGAGTGTGAATATAATTTATCTTTCTTTTATTATTCACACGAACACAAACATGTGTACATATATGTATGGAATTACGTATTAGGTTCTTCAAATAATTTTTCTTTTGAATAATGGCACTTAATGTACAAGGTTATAATATGAGGACCACTAGATAACACCCCACTCTAAATGTAACTTTTTATGATGAATCATTAATATAGATTGAGTACATACCCAATGCAACCTGTAACCTATGAAAGTTTTTTTGCTTTTTATCTTTCTTCGTGGTCCATCGCTTTTTTTTGCAAAAAATACACACAAGTATATCATTGTTCGTAATCTTTTCTGTCTATAAATAGAAAGTTTTTGTCGATTCCCGTCGCTTCATGTTTCATTTTCCGTCATGGTAAATGTATAATTAAACTTAGAGCATGTACAAAGTAGTAGGATATGGACAATCATATTTATATACAATTTTAATTTTTTTTTGTACACTTCAATTCTTACATTCTTCTTTATCTCTTTCTTCCTTTATTTTTATTATATTATTTTTTTTCTTTGTTATTACATCTCTTCTCACGTGGGGTGTATACATTCTAAGGAGTGTTAAATGATCATATATTTTTGTTTTACATATGAAGAGCATAATTACATGATTAATTAATTATGTTGTATATTTTATTCATTTTCATTTTATTACAGTCAAAGGAGTGCATAGATGCAGCTATTGGAGATGTTTTATCGAAGCCATGGCTGCCACTACCTCTTGGACTTAAGGCTCCAGCACTTGCTAGTGTGCTGACTGAATTACAGAGACAAGGAATTCCAAACATTCCACCCTCTAGTGCTTGAAAGCAACCCTTCATGGAAGAGGTTCTTCTCTTTCGTGTGGTGTTGAAAGCCACACGTAACCCTAATTCGACGACTTCTCATTCGTTAGATGTTGCATTGCATATATGTTACATCTAAGCTACTATGTGAGTGATTCATATCTTTCTTCTTTTGCTTTCAAAAGCAAAAAAAAAAAAAAAAAAAAAAAGAAGAAGAAGAAGAAGAAGAAAAAACTGTCAAGACTTTTTCTAATTTTCGTGTGCTATAATACATGAGTTACTGGTTTTAAGTGATATTGGTCATTATAGCCATTTTGTATATGTACGGTTGTAAAGGCTGAGATTTTTGTATTAACTGTATAAGCTGAGGAAATCCCAATAAGGTACTTTCATCAAATATTTCTTTTTCCGGTAAACCTCTAATATTAAGTACTCACTTTAGGCTAGCTTTTCACATTAATATTCTCACATTTTTTTTTTACACTATATATATCATACATTTGATAATAAAATAAAAAGACAAAAAAATTATAAATTTAAATTTATCTCTCTTCTTTTTATCATAAAATGTTAGGTGTGAAGGATAGAATAGAGAAAGAGAATGTGAAAAAAAAATTGAAACTATTACGATAAAAATAATGGAGGGGTAGTGTAGGATTGTATGGGGAAAAAAAAAGAGAGAGCGAAAATATCAGTTAGTGTTTTAATTTGCATGCGTAAATGTATAATTATATAGTCGCAAATATTCATTGCATTATATGATTATTTTAAATTTAAAGAAAATATTTTTAAAAATGTTTAAAACTATACAGAAGCTTAAGGTATATATAATAAATTTTAACATAAGTTTAAAATATAAATTAAAGAAAAATTTGTGAAATAATAATAAAACAATCATATATAATTTTAAAAAATTAAATTTAAAATTTGTAAAAAGATAAATTAAAAATGGCATTTTTATTCTTTAAGAAAAATAAACTAAGAGATCGATTATATCACTTTCAAGAGATCATAGTGTATTATAATTTAATGAATAAAAGTGGATATGTAGGATTCTTTTGTATTTGTCATTAGATGAGATTTATTATCCTATGTTTATGGAGATTAATTAAGGTAATTAAAGAAGGATATATTATTTTTCCTTTTTTTCTAATAAAAGGAATATATTTTTATATATCATACTTTATGACGAACTTGACAATTTTACTCAAACCTCATTCAAGGAGAGCATAATTTGCTCTTGAATGAGATGTAGGGGGTGAAAGTGCTTCAAGTCAAATTATGTTTTATATATACTTCATATTGGCTTAATATGCTTCTCAAATTTAAGGTATGAGTTTGAACTATTCATATGATATTGACTTTTTTAAAGACTTGACTTAACATTTTTAAAAGTTTGACCAAACTTAAAATTTGTTTAAAAACATATTTTATGAAGGCTTTTTAAATAAGCTAATATATCAATCTTAAATAAGCTAATGAGCAAGTCTTTATCTAAACTAAACTTAAATATTTATATATTTTTTTATTTATAAATTTCTGATGTCACTTACGTTTTAAATTTTTTATTTCTTATATATTTATAAAATTATCATATAACTTATACATATTTAAGAAAATATATTTAATTAAAGATAATTTTTAGTAATTATTTGAATAAAATTACATAAATATAATTATCAAATTGCATAAAATTATATTTAATAGCATACATCGGAAAAGTTATACTATTATTAGTTATATAATGACTTTTAGATATTTTAAATTATTTTTTATTATATTTATTATATGTCTTACTATTTATTTAATACTTACTCTAAAGAAAAACAAAAATAAGATTAACAGCAAAAACTGATCCAATTCAAACCGCTTTATATTGGATTGAATTGGATCAAATTTAAATTTTAATCCAAAGCGATTAGATGACAAATTAAAAAAAATTGAAATGGTTGGATCAAATCATTTTTCTTTTCAAAATTGATCCAATCCACTAACACCCTTAGTGACCACTGGCAAGGTGGGCAAATGGGTTTCTAAAATGATAAAAAGGTAAAAAAGAATTTTAACTAAATTAGTGGGGATTAAAAAAAAAACTAGTAGCTTATAAGTTATAAGCTAGTTAAATAGCTTTCAACTAAAATAAACTAGAAGTCATTAAAATAAGCTCATATATCAAACAACCTTATTTTAGTGAAACTAACTTATAAATTAGTCAAACTAATTTACAAACTATTAGAATGGCTTGGCAACAGAATCTTATTCTTCTTATTTTTTAATTTGATTAAATAATATATTCTAGCATATATAATATATATTTATGTAAGCATGTTTCCTTTATACATGTTTCAATACAGATATATTGTACAGACCTATTTCTATGTACTTGCTTCATATAATAATGATAGGGAATGGATAAATTTTCACAAATGGAGTCAAATTTAAATATATAAACATGTATAATTGGTATGAGTAGAACGAATTTTACTCCTTTTAGAAGTCTCAATTTTTGTCCCATGAGAGCACCCTTGACCGATTTTACAAGTCCCATTTTTTAGAAAAAAAAATTTCAACGTGATAATAATTTATTAAGTAATATTATTAATTATTATCTTAGGTAATCTATAATAAAATATTCTTGTTACTTTAATATACTCTTAAGACCAAAAGTAGATATGTTAACTTTTTTAAATTTGGGACTATATATATTTACTACTGCAAAAAATACTTTTTAAATCGGTTAAAAAAGGCTTTTTAAATTGGTTTTATAACCGATTTAAATACAACCAATATAGAAAGTATTATTATCATTCTAAATTGGTTATTGAACCGATTTAAAAAATACTTTTTAAATCGGTTCATTGGGCAACTGATTTAAAAAGTCTAGCTTTTTAAATCGATTCCAGCCATAGATACCACCTTGTTTTCATTGTTTTGATTCATAGATCAAATCCTGTTATTATGAAACAGATACCACAGAAATAACTAGATCAACACATTCATTTATAACTTATATTAACCAACAAAATTTCATAATATACTTTGAAACATATAAAATATAAAAGTACTATTCTTCTGTCTATCAAAAGACATTCTAAACATACTATCTATTACTTATTTGAAGGAAAAATGTTGCCTAACATTAACGAATGTCTAGCAAGTCCTCATGTGAGAATGGTTCTTTATCAATGAATAATTGCAACATAAAAAAAACATAAGATAAATTTATTACCCAATCAACTATAAAAACTATAAGTATTATTGTAACTATATGAAAATTATATTACCTCATCCCATGAATCCACAATATCTGCTGAAACTATGGCCAACATATGTTTCATTACATAATATTCACACTTATAGCTCCCTACTTGTTTGTTAGCCTACCAATGAGAATTGTTTTTAGAAATAAGTTGTAGAAACTAATAGAAATTGTAATTGAATATATAGCTGTAGATTACTTACATAAGGAAAAAACCAATTAGGCTTTCTTCGTAGTGGCACGTGCTTACTCACTAATGTTTGATATCCAATCATGACTCTAATTAAAAAATGGATATGCAAAACATGTTATAGGTTTCAAAATTATAATATAAACCACAAATGAAATATATTATAAATAAAAATTGACCTTTCTATTAGTTGTTTCAATTCTTTGTTGGGCTTCTTGTGCAACGAACACAACAAGGCCACAACATTGTCCCTAGGACAAATAATTAGCAATTGCCAATGTGAGCTGCATTGGAAAAAGAATATATGTGACGAGATTCAAATATCATTTAAATTATTTGGGTAAGAAATAACTTGTGCTTACCAATGCAAGTATGGTGCTAGGTAACACCGTTTTTGTCCATTATACATCTAATTCTGAATCTAGGCTTGAGAATCTTCATCCTTATTCCTTATCTTCTAAATAAGGAACGGGTCAATAAATCCATATACATTCTTTCGGCCCTTTGAGAGACAGGGACGATGCATGTACCTAAAATATACAAATAAATGTTAATTATAATATTGAGATTTGTATTTAAGGGATTTACAAAAAAATTAAACTTACAGCAACCATAATTGTAAAATCGAGATATTTAGCATGTCATTGCCATTACAAATTTCCAATACATTCTTCTGGGTGATCTATAGGTCTACATCACTGGGTCTACCAAGGAATTTCAATTCCTAATCTATTTGAACAATATCCGTCCCCATACTAGATGCCACTTGCCACAAGTGTGTTATTAGATCAACTTCAGGTTCTAATTTTTTAGGTGGAACATCTTCGTAGATGGTTGAACATCCCATGATAAAAGTGAATATAAAATAATGTTATAAAATACAATTAAGTTATTTCAATTTGTAATTAGAGAAAAAAATAATTTAAGATGAATTATGAATATACCTTGGCTGATGTGACCTTTATAAGTCGTCTTGGCTATTGAATGAACTGTTTACGAGCCTGCTCAACAGTCTAAACCTCTTCGATGGGCAAAAAAACTTGAGCATATGCATCCTATATTTGTTGAACCACCACCCTCGCCATATCATCCTCAACAGTCCTGTGGTGTATGGTAGGCCCCAAATTATATACTCTCCCAAAGGCTACTAAACAAACAAGCTCTCCATCAACATATAACTCACACTGCTCATAGATATCAATGTTAGTCTCCTCCCTAGAAGGATCAGTAGCAGCAGAATTTCCCTTTGTGTTGTCACGTATAAGAGTATAAGCTTGTTTTGCCTGAACATTTGTATTTTGTTGTGAAAGACCCAAAGATGTCAGCTCCTCTCTAATCTCCTGTCTCAACTGCTCTTTAAGCTCATTTCTATCTCCTACCTGATTCGCTCCACCTTTTCCGTAGTGACAATTCCTGAGGTGGGCTCACTACGTGAGGGTGGTCCGTAGTAATCACGAATGCTAACACCTCGTCCAACAGCACGAACCCTACTAAGGTGCTCTAGTCTCCCAATAGCAGTATTTAATATATCCTCACATCCATGAGGAACAAATGTTCCTTATGAGGTCTACTCAACCAGTGAATCCTACAACATATCATTCAAGAAATGTGTAAGAAATATGACGTATCAAGTTATAATTACAATTTAAACTCCAAAATTACTTACAATCTTTTTAGCAACAACGCATGTCTCCTTAGATATATATCCGCCCGATTTTAGTGTGTGGTACACCTTCCATTTATCCCATCGTTGTGGTGGTGATGGAGAAGCAATATCTGCAGTAGAACCAGATGTCGAGGCTTTCAATTGACGTTGCCTCGCCTTCTTCGTCCACATCTTCTGCTCAAGCAACTCATACACTCCACAAGACAATCTATGGGGGTGAACATTCTTTGATGCAATCACTTGTCCCTTTTTTCTCTTCTCCTGCAAATAATAAGACACTTTTAAATTCAATAAAAATTAATCAAATTTTGTTGCATGATTAAAAAATATGTTTCCAACTAAACCTGGAAGACAGGATCCTCCCAGCTTTCAACAAAATTTGCCCACATCTCCTTATCCAAAAATGCATACTTCTCACAAGGAGAAGTATCTTTCAATTTTCAATATATGTATCTCATGGTAAGCTGTGTTTTAAATGCTTTCCAACTCTCAGCCGCAAGTGATAGCAATTTTTTTTCAACATGGTACTATGTAGAACATCATAAGTCAACTACAAAATAAAATTGAATAGTCAATGTATGACAATAATATAGTTAAATATAATTTAGATATTTAATACTGTAAAGGTAAAATACCGTGATAATTTACCAAATTTGATTCTTCACACTCTCCTCTACATGGTCCAAATCCTCATGAAAGATAGAGACCTTACTCCGTGCAAGGATGCCCATAAAACTAATGAATTTTGTGGCATTTTTCCCCTCACGTGCCCTACTAAGCATGTCAAACTGAACTAGTATCAGATGGTCACTAGCCCGACTAAGAGTCAGTTCCTTTATGCATCTACCTCATCTATCCCTTTTTTTTTTGTAGACTCATAAGATGGGTTACTAGAAAAATCAGCCATGTGCCTGTTTAGAAAAGGAAAAAAAAACACATGTAAGTACCGTCATTCACAAAATTTGCAATTTTCAAAGATAAACATAACGATAAAAAAAATTAAACAATAAAATAAAAAATAATGTCAACAAGAATGTACAATAACATAAACATAAGTAAGTTACTAACATTGTCAAGTATGAATGTTTTTCTTATATTCCTTCGTGATGATCATCGCATGTGGCATGTACATCATCTACTTCATTTTCATCAGTAAAAGTGGGCATCCGTGTTGAGAAAGAAGGAATCTTATTAAGATCGACATTTGAATCTTCTTTTTCATGACTAGTATACACGCTTCTTCCTTGGAGAACTACTGAACATCTCTTGTTAAAAGGAACACTAACATAAAAAACTTGTTTTGCTTGGTATGCCATAAGGAAAGGCTTTTTCTTATAACCTACCTTGCTAAGATCCATCAATGTGAACCTTAATGCATCGGCTTGTACACTGGTGTTACTGTCAACCCACTTACATTTAAAAATAGGCACTCTGAATTTTATGTAGTCAACCTCCCGTATGTCTTCGATAACTCCAAAGTAACACATGAATGTCATAACAAGGTTTTTATCTTTTGAACTAGAGAAGTGCATGGACTCAGTCACAACCATAACCCCACTGTTTGGCACAGTACTCTTCTCATCCAACGACTTTATAGAAGGAAAACTTGTTGATATCGTATCTAATCCAACATATGACATCAAAGTTAGGTCCATGTGCCAGCCATTTTCATGTGTCAAAAGCATTATCATCATTCAAAACTTGTTCTTTAAACCAGTTTAAGAATGTTTTATTGTGCTCATTCAACCGCCATTCTCCGGCGTTCTAGGATTCTTTTTCTTAACATTGTTTTTGTGAGCAAAAAAGTAAGGTTCAACTTCATCAATGTTATTCAATATATAAAAATGTGCTTGCAGAACTTCCTCGCGACTCATTGGTTTAACATTTACACCTCGAGTACCCTTACTAGAAAATCTTCGCTCATGACAAGATTTAGGAAGCCCTACAGGTTTAGCTTGTGACAGGTATTCTGTATAAAACTTAATGGCTTCTTTAACAATGTACCTCTTAACAATAGATGCTTTTGGATGATATGGATTCTTACTATACCCTTTCAAGATCTTTATATATCGTTCAATAGGATACATCCACCTTAAATAAATTGGACCACACATTCTAATCTCTTTCACTAGATACACTATTAAGTGAACCATGATGTCAAAAAATAAAGGAGAAAAATACATCTCCAATTGGCACAATATAATCGTAGATTCATTTTCCAACTCATCCAACTTCTTAAGGTCAATGACTTTGCTGCATATGGCATTGAAGAAGAAGCACAGTCGCATAATGGCATGTCTAACTTTTTTAGGCCACATGTCACGAATAGCCACTGGTAGGAGTTGTTGCATCAAGACGTGGTAATCATGCAACTTTAACCTAACTAATTTAAGATCTTTTAGTGATGCAAGGCTTTTGATATTTAAAAAGTATCCTTGTGGCAACTTGACGCCTTGTAGACACATACAGAAACTTGTTTTCTCTTATCTTGACAAGGTATGACATGCTAGGGGCAAATATGTCCACTTACCCACTGACTGTGGACCTAACTAGAGGCGTATACCCATCTCAACCAAATCTTGACTAGCGTTCAAACCATTCTTTGTCTTGCCTTTAATGTTCAGAAAAGTGCCGATTACACTGTCACATACATTTTTCCCAACATGCATGACATATTAACATCTAGACAATGTCTAACATCTAGATCGCACCAGTATAAAAGATCAAAGAATATCAACCTCTTCTTCCACAAGTTTTTCTCAATAGCTTTCTTTTGGGTCTTTGCAAATTTGATGTTGATATCCTTCACTCGTTCATAAACCTG
Source organism: Spatholobus suberectus (assembly GCA_004329165.1). Classification (NCBI taxonomy): domain Eukaryota; kingdom Viridiplantae; phylum Streptophyta; class Magnoliopsida; order Fabales; family Fabaceae; genus Spatholobus; species Spatholobus suberectus. Next base: position 69,121,640 of record CM014731.1, read on the forward strand.
CTCACTAGTTAAAACAAGTGGCGCAATATCATCCTCTTGACATATTGAAAGCTTTTTTAAGTCTACGATATGGGTGATTAGGCTTGAAAAATTTTCGATGCCCAGTGTAAACTGTTTTCTTTCCATGTTTAAGTTGTACGTAGCATGTGTTTTCTTCACAGATAAGGCAAGCATTATCCCTCTTAACACTATATTCGCTTAAGTTTCCATATGCTGGAAAGTCATTGATGGTACAGAATAACATTGCACGCAACATGAAATTTTCACGATGATAACTGTCATACACATCAACACCTTTATCCCACAGCATTCTCAAATCTTGAATCAAGGGACGTAAGTAGACATCTATGTCATTTCCTGCCTATCTTGGACCTGCAATCATCATAGATAACATAACATATTTTCGCTTCATGCACAACCAAGAAGACATATTGTAAATAACTAGGAGAACAGGCCATGAACTATGGTTATTGGATAAGTTACCATAAGGATTCATTCCATTCGTAGCAAGTCTAAGCCTAAGGTTTCTTGCCTCAGTCCCAAAGGCTGGAAATAAACGATCAATTTTCTTTCAGTGTGGAGAATTAGCAGGATGGCAAAGCTGTCCATCACATTTTCTCCCATCTACACGCTACGTAAGGTTCTTTGCGTCGTGTACATTAGCAAATAATCGCTTAAACTTTGGAATTATTAGAAGATACCATAACACCTTCACAGGGGGACCTTCCTTTGTGCTCTCATCAGTATTATAATCATCACCCTTCACTTTATACCGTAATACCCCACACCTGGGACACTTGTGCAACTCTTCAAACTCTTTTCTATACAATATGCAATCATTAGGACACACATGTATTTTCTTGTATTCCAATCCTATCTGACACAACACATTCTTTACTTCATAGTTACGTCTCGACAACGTGTTACTTTCTGGAAGCATTACATTCAACAACTCAAACAATTCGGTGAAACTTTTATCACTCCACCTATTTCTTGCCTTGACATTCACCAATCTTAACACCGCTGGCAACTGTGTGAATTTAGTGCACCTCGGATATAGAGGTTTATCCGCATCACTGCACAAAGTGTCGTACACATGAGCTTGCTGAAAAGACTCCGGTCCAATATCATAAATCATGTCCTCTAGTCGATCGTCTGTAGGTACATCAACATGCTCTATTTGAGACATACTCGGCATGTCTAACAATTCACCATGCCATGTCCATGTTGTATAACTCTTGCAAAACCCATCACAAAGGAGATGCTCCCGTATTTGCTCAAGTTATAGTCGTCTCTCATTCAGACAATTAACACAAGGACAATAGAAGAACCCACCACCATCAGAAAGATTTCTTTCAGCAAATTGGATAAACTCTTCCACTCCATTCTCATACTCATTAGTTGTGCGTCTAGAATTAATCTAACTACGATCCATAAGTTCCTTCTGTGATCCATAAACCATATCTTAATGCATATAAATCTCACTTTTTATACAAGGTGTGGTCCTATCCTATTCAGAAAGTCATTTTTTTAAACTTGATTAATACGTACAGATTTAATCTCATATCTTAAATTTGACAAAATTTTGGCAGTATTTCGCATTGGTCTCCAAGTACACGAAATGAAAGTGGTGACATCAACTTCACCACAATCAAGTATGCACCTGGAGACACAACATGAAATGTACTAAACCAAAATTTAATCAAATTTAAGATGAGACTTAACCACTATATATTAATAAAGTATAAAAAAATGAATCTTTCCAAACTATCCAACTGGATAATTCAAGATTCAATACAATAATTACCACTTTAATCATTGTATTGAATCTCAAACGGGAAGCTAAGGTTTGCTCGTAATGCATAAATTCAATAAATAAACAACACACAATTAAACACAACATAATGCATACAATTTATACAAAAATTTCGGCAGAGTTTCCTCTGTATTTTGGTACTTTCCCAAAGACCTGTTTATAGGTATTCAATAACAATACCAAATGTTAACCTGTTACACAATCCAATCCATAACAAATCTAATACTCAAGAGTTCATAAATCTCATAAAAAATTGGCAGAGTTTCCTCTGTTTTTGGCACTATCCATCATACCTTACTAAGGGTATGGTCAACAACATAGAGGTATGAATTACCAATCAATATTCAATTCACCCTTTTTTGCTCAGTTTATCTTAAGAATATATGGTAGCATTTTAACCATTTCATTTCTCCCTTTTTTCTCACTTTATCTTAAGAATGTATCTTAGTATATAAGTTGTCTTATCTTATTGTCTTTTAATTTCCTAACTAGTTCCTAATGTACTAATTCTTTGATTCTTGTAATCCACTAATTCTAGAGCTTTGGGTTTTAAACAAAATATAGTTACATTATATTTGGTGACAATTAATTAAATCCTAACATATAGTTAAATTAATTTCTTACTTTTATTCTTTTTCATTACTTAGTAACTTCAAGGTAATTAAGTATTAGCTAAAATAATCAAGTTCAATTAATTCTACCTTATGTCATCTAATTCTCAACACTTAAAATTCTTACTACATATTCATATAAGTTAATAACTAACATAAATAATTTATCCTTTTCTTTTAAGATTCATAAATCCATAAACTTACAAGGAACTAAATTTTTCTTATATTGATGAACATATTCAAGCATAACCTTTAGTAATTAATTCCATGTAACAGCATAATTAACATAAAAAATTAATTTCAAATTAATATTAAAATTTTAATAACCATACTAAGGGCAAAATCAAAAAACCAATGCAATCCATAATAAACCAAACAAAAATGACTAACCCACGAGTGTGCTTCGAGCTATTCACAGAGTACACAAAGTTAGCTTCCCCTTCTCACTGAGTGCGTTACCTCCAACTGTAGCAATGGAGCACCTTGCGTGACCTCTAACAATAGCAATGAAGCCCCTTTCACGACCTCCAACCACAGCAAAGTCCGCCTTTTGCGCAAGCACCAACCACAGCAACATTCGCACCTTGCGCTGTCTCGAACAATAGCAATGGGAGGCTCTTGTGCAAGCTCCAATGAGAACAATGGGAGCCTCTTGCATAAGCTCTAACAACAAAAATGGCTATTGAGCAACGACCTCTAAACGGCAGCAGCAATGGGAGCTAAAAAGTGGAGATGGTTAGAAAATGGGGTAGAAGAAAGTGGTGGATGGGGTTCAAAAATGGCCAAAGGAAATGGGTGAGCAAGGAGGACTTCAAGGAAAAGATATTTGGAATGAAGGAAATGAAGGCACCAAAGCGTGCAAGGTGCAGAAAAAGGCTCTTTTTAAATCGATTCAATTGAACTGATTTAAAAAGTTGGTGGGGATTATATTTTAAATTTAAAAATACGTTTTTAGACCGGTTAAATTTGAACTGATTTAAAAAAGTGTGATCAAATTTCAAAAATGCCATTGCGTTCGTATTTTAAACTGGTTCAATTTGAACCGAGTTAAATTCCTGCTTTAAAAATCATTTTTTGCAGTAGTGATTTTTTATAGAGAACAATTTTATTTGAGTCAAGAACATTCGTATCTTAATTAGGTTAATTCTTTCAATGTTATTTTTTGGGTATATAAGATTCAAACTCAAAACTTTACTTAAAAAGAAGTAAACATTTATTACTTAAACTAACCACTCATTGATAACAAAGACATGTTTCAAAGTATGTTTGACAAATCATTTCAAATATAGTTTATAATTTATTTGACTGATTTATATATAAGTTTTTTTTTCAAAAAAAAAAGATTTGTATATAAGCTTATTTGATTAAAATAAATATACTTGGTAAACGAGTTTATCTTATCAACTTATAATGCTTTTTTAGATATTCCTTTAAGTAGTAGTTAAGACTATAACTTATTATTATTTTCATTTTTATCCTTAGTACTTTAATAAAATTCCTTATTTATTACATTAAACATTAAACTATTTATTCTAATAAATTTTCTTCTTTAAAATCACATTACTTTTTAATTAATACACTATTTATTTTAAATTTTTAACAAAATATTTGACATTTAAACAACAATTATAAGATTTTTGTAAAAAAATTATAATTGAGTATTAATTAAAAAATATAAAATTATAATTAACTGAAAATATATTTTGTTTATAAAATAAAAATTATATTAAAATAGTATAAATATATCCTTTTCTATGTTATTTTAAGTAATCAAATTTTCAACAAATAATTTTATCGAACACTTCTAATATAATAAGTTACCTTAATAAATTTCAACTTTCAACTAATTTTTTCAGCTAAAATTTAACTTTTTAGTTTTCAACTAGCTTTTAAATTTTCAGGTACCAGCTATTTTTATCAAACATAATCTTAATCCAATCTAATTATAGTAGTATGAAAATTTCCATCCATCTATAACACAATATTCTTATTATTTGGTTGGATTAATATACTTAAGATTAAAAGCAGATCTTGAAAATGTAATTGTGTTTCTCGAAAATGTAGTTGTGGTAAAATTTTGAATAATTTTATTATTTACACTGATTCATTTGACTCAATCTGAATTAATCTGATACCTAGTGTAATGTTAAAATAGTAGTAGTCCTAAATGATGATTAAAAGCTTGGAATATATAAAACAAAAGAGAGGAAATTATCTTTGGCGCCGTGAGACTCATATATATATTCGTGAGGAAAAGAATCACTTATACAAACCAATTAAGAAATTTGTCATCAACATTCTACAACTTCACCTGAATATAATCTTAAAATAGATCTGATCCATGGAAAGCTTAACATCCTTAAAGAAGAAAAGGGAAGCAAAATAAAGTTAGGAAAAGAAACATGAAATACATGACACGCAAGATGGGGGGAATTGAAACACAAATAGAAACTAATATGAAGTATGAACATTTTGACGAGGAGTAAGTTACACTGACACCCTTTGAGGTTTTAGCGAATTTCGCTCGACTCTCTTCTATTTTTTGTCCCTACAAGGATCCCCTTAATTGTTTAGAACCTGTTAGATCGTGTACCCTTATCTCCTAAACAGCGTTAATATAGCTAACGGAAGCTATTCATATGATGTGCACATGACTATTAATGAATTTTTTATCCTAAATGTCCTCATCCTCTTCTTTAAACTAATGTTGCAAGAGAGGCAACAAAAAAAAAATTCCAGGCCAACATAGTAGCTCGTGTTTCAGGCTAAGCATAGAGTTGAAATCATTCCACACCAAATCCTTGAGCTATTCTTTTCCTCGTTGGCATAGGTTTTGTGCTTTTTGTTGTTTCCTTCATTCTTTCAATAATGGTAAATGGTGTGGAACCTATTGAACCTATTAATGAAATCTTTACTCTCTTTTTAGATTGGAAATTGATAGAAGTTGTGGGCAATAAACATTTTAAGAACCCCTAAATGTTGTGTCTAGGAATATTGTGATGGGTCTACACTGCATATTTTACTAAAGCTATATATAACCAACTATAGGATAAACTAAGGGAGATTGAAATATGCTGCACAAAGTGTCTACCCATGATTGGGTCATCAAGCAATTAATTCATCTACTTTTCCCCCTTTTTTGTTATTAGTTTCTTGAAGGAGTTGATTCCCCTTTTCTGTTTGGGTCTTTAGACATGCTTATGACCGAGCAAGCATATGCTTTGTTACCCTCTTTAGATATAGTTGGGAATTGATAGTAACATATTATCCTTTGAAACCTACAAGAAAATATGTTATGTTTAAATAAATTAATTAGTATAAACTTTTATGTATGGATTTGCTAAACTTAGGAATTTCATGGAGTGTTGAATCTGAATTGTTTTCTAGCCAAATTCCATGATTTTGCAAGAATCCAAGCTTGAAGTTTGTCATTATAGTTCTATGAGCATATTACATCTATCTAACTTGTAGAGGCAGATCTTCTTCTTTCTAAGTGACATGAAATCTTAGTTTCAACAAAAAAAAATTATATATTCATTGGTAAATTGCCTTTTAACCTTTTCCCTTTTCAATTTTTGAATGGCGAAGATTATATCAATTGGAGATTCTCAAAATCGAGCTCCACTACATGTATGGATATCAGGCATGTATCTCAAAACCCTCCATATTAATATGCATGGATTGAGTAGTGACATCAAGCCCATCCAACACTATGGTTAAATCTATAGTAGAAGAGTCCCTTATTTTCTTGAACCCTTCAACTACTTCCTGTGGCTTGTTAATTGCATCACTCGCTGCAAAAGGGTCCTTCTCAATAGACTCTTTGTGCTTCTGTTGTGGCTCTGCCATTACTGGGGGAAGCTAGCGGCGACTGCAGATTTCACTAATGTTAACACGGTTTTGGGGTTAAATGGCAAGGGCAATGGTGGTTTCTCTTAAAAAGAAAGGGGTGCTTTTGTTAGACCACAAATAAACAAAAATGTTACTTAACGTCATTTAAATAAAGGGCTCAAAATAATGTCAAATTATCAAGGAATATCGAGTATAATCTTAAAAAAAAAAATAGGAAATACAAGTGTAATTTACTCTTTGAAGAGTGGTAGCAGCAGGATGGTATCGTGGACTATTGGATTGGCCCCTCTTTTAATCCGTAGTCAATATTCTAAACCAGTACAAAACAGCCATCAAATCATTCACAGCCACTTGTGGACCCTAGGTGTTGACGTGTGTCATTCGATGCGTGTGGTGTATAGATGGGACATACATGTGCATGAGATACAAATATACAGCATGGTATATGCCTCATTTGCAAAATCACCAAACAAGTCACGAGGGTGCATTGGTTAAATTTATGGTATTACCCAAAAAAGGGTGAATAAAAGGGTGCTACATAATAGAAAAGATGGACTACAATTTGTCGGGACTGGAAGGAGCACAAAATCCAGTGTTTTGAAGAATTGGAAAATGAGGTAAGGAGCAGAGGAATGAGAAGGAGAAATTATTAGGTAGATTTGGATTGCTACGTGTTTATAGTATCGACTAATCTTTATATGATATTATTTAAGTTTTTTAATTTATAAAAAAAATTAATAGCATTCAATTATGTATTATATATAAATTGTTTGGAATTATAATAGTTCTGAACTATAAAATAATTTCTTCATGAAAAGGGGATCCAAAGTCTCTACATTCAAGAATTTTACAAATTTATGGGGTCGGTGAATGAAAATTGTTAGATGAAAATTTGTATTTATTTTGATAAATTGGATTTAAAATATATATTTAAAATTTAAATAGACCAATCTTCATTTGACAATACTAATATATCGATACATGAATGTGTGATTGCAAGAAAATCATCTAACTTGATTCATAGGATCTTTCCTTGAGACTTAACCATACATCGACCTGCAATAAGTAGTGATGGCAAAATAGGCCAATTGAGCTCGTTTTGCCCAGTCCTCTGCTATTAGCCTACCAAAGACAGGTTGAGCCGAGTTGACCCACTTTGAAATATGGACTAAAAAATGTAATCCGCCTCGTTTAAGGTTGGTTAGCAAGCTAGCCTGCTAAAAAAATTCATAAAAAATAAAAATGGGAAAATTAAAAAAAAATAATCAAATAAAATCATCTCCTAATTTAAAATATTAGGTCCTAAACACAACATCACTTTCTTATAAAAATAATACAAAAATTTGAAATCCTACATTATTTTTTTACCTAATTCAAAAAATATATATATATTAGTTCGATAGGCTAGCCTGTGCTACTACAAGTCTATTTCGTGGCAGGTCAAAATGAAGCGAACAAAGACAAGCTGGTGGGTTGATAACTTTGTCCCAACCCGCCTAAAAAGTGTGTTAAACAAGTTGTGTAGTAATGAGGTTATGTTCTAGGAATATTTTACATTCAACTAAATCTTTGTGTGTTATTTTATTCTTTAAATAAATTGAACAAATTTCCACCCTTAAGTGAAAGGAGTTAAGTAGAGACAAAATTTAGACACTATTTATGGGTAGTTTTCAAAACCAATAAAAAATATATGATTCTATGAATAATTTAAGAATTAAAATTAATTTTCTCTAAGAGTTCAAGTCCAATAGTGTATGTGTAATGTTAAATAAAGAAGAAGGAGTAGAAATTGTGAAAAGAGAATAAAAGAAATTTAAGGAATGACAAAAGGATGAAAACTATAAAAAACGTTACTTATTCTATATTTTAGGAATAATTTTATAACCATTAAAACGGGAATTATTAATGATTAAAAAATCATTGTTCATTCTATGTTTCAGGAGTAGTTCTACATTTACTCATTGGCAAGAGAATGGTCAACAATTAAATAAACTATTATTTATTCTATGATTTAGAAATAATTTCACAACTGTTAACAAAGAAATTATCAACCGTTAAAAAATTGTTACCTGTTTTATGTTTTAAAAACACTCTTACAACCATTAATAATAAAAATATCGATCTACACTATATATAAAAATCTTTGCTTAATATAGATGTTAAGAACTGTCAACCGTTGACAACAAAAATAGTAGACTAAAGTAAAAATGTTATAGGAATTTATATATGCGTACGTGTTATATCACTTCCATGTAAAGTTAGATTTAGAAGCTATTATATATTGTTTAAAACAAGACCTATAGCTATTTGTCTACTTTGACAGTTGGTTTTATCATCTTTATTTCCTGTCTTGTCCCTCGGCAATCATCATCGCATCCAATAACGTTAGTTGACACTTCTAATCTGAGCATCAATTCCAATTTATGGTATATTAATGAGAAGTCCAAAGTTTGATTCGTCCTTTTTGCGTCTACCAATTAAAGATGACATCATCACAACTTGCTGGTTCACTCTAGACCTTGAATCTAATAACTTGTGAGATGTTGCAAATGATCCCATGGATCTTATCCCGCTTTAGGTCATTTTCGCAAAATTTTGTTCAACAATTTTCTTGACATCAAAGATACTTTGTTTCCTAAAGTACTTAGTGATTAAATTCGAAATAGTAAAAGAAGGGACCACGCCTAATGGATTTTTCTTTTTAAAAAAAAAAATGCCTAAATTTCATACCAAGGGCATCACTGCGGTTTTTTTTACCAAAATAATATAAAAGAAAACATTAATTCCCAAACTACCTCACATGCAACAATATTTTCCAAACTACCTCAATTTACTGTTCACGTAAGAAACAAAGCTTTCCAATGCTATTTTTTTTTTCTTTCACGTGTAGGGATTTTTGACCAAAATATATAATAGTTTTTTTAACAATATATATAGTGGTTAATTAAAATAAGTACAACCACAAAAAAATTAAATAAGAAGATTTCTATTAATTAAAGTTATTTAATCAAATTAAATTAATAACTATGTTTATTAGGTTTGTTAGTTTAGGAAAAATTAAGACAAAAATAATATTGACAAATGTAATTAAAATAATTACTATGTTTAATTTTAATTATGAATTAATTCTATAAAAAAATTGAAATTGTGGTTAAATAATACATTAAGTGCTTAATTAGAATAAGTACAATAAAGGAGAAAATTAATAAAAATAATTAAATTATTTAAATTTTCTTAATTTTATTATTTTTGTTAAATATAAATTTAATTTAATTATTATTATAATTATAGGTTAAATAATATGGTTAAATAATACATGTAGCGGTTAATTAAATAATTATACCTAACCAACCACATTAAATATTAGATAATCATATTAAACTAGTTGTTATTTTTGGCAAATTAAAATAATTAATATTGTCATTCGTCATTAAAATAATTAGTTGGAAATAAAATAACTAAATATTACATAAGAGGCAGGAGACTTAATCTCCGTAATGGTGTCCCGTTCCACACAATGGAGGTTGCCTTCTACGCGGAGGATTTCGACGAATTTGTCTTTGTTGTCGTACAACATTCTCCTCGTCATCAACAGTTGGTTGAGAAGTTGCATAATGGTTAACGTGTGGTGTTGACGAACTTCCAGCAAGCTGATGGTGAAGCGATGGAATGGCTATACTCTGCATATAAGCTTGAGTCGATTCTGGAGTTCGAATGTCTGCACCAAACAAGTTGCTCATGAAATCCGCTGAACTAGATGTAAATAAGTGTCGACGATACTCAACATTTTCATCAGCTTGTTGTTCTAATGGAGTGAATGCAAATGAATGACGAGGTGGTTCAAAGTCTTCCTCTTGTAGTGTTTGAACAACTTAGGGGCTAGGTTGGGGAGGTGTACTCTGTTGCCATGCACCTTGTGGTGTTGGAGTTTGCTGTGTTGCATGTGTTGTGTTGCCAACATCCATGTTACATGCAAGTCGTGGGTCTTGCAATTGTTGTGGCACAGATAGAAAAGGTATCGAATTTGCACAATATCATTGCATATAGTCACGCGTGTGTAACAGAGGTCCTTAAACAGATTGCCCCACTAAAACGTTGTTGCATCGTTCCTTCCAAATTCCAAGCCAGTTGGCATGCTCTTCTGCCCAGTTCGTGTAATTATTTCCTCGCATGTCCAATCGATGAAGGTGATCTAAATTATTAGGTGGTTGTGGCACTTCTTGCCATAGTCCAAATTATTAGGTGGATCGAGGCGATCTGGATCGTCGATTCCGTCGGTGCAATCACGACCGTCCCTTTTCCTGACGAAGGGGACAAGACCCTGCAAGATTCCCTGACGGATGAATAGTGAACGCACTTGGATCGAGGCGATCTGGATCGTCGATTCCGTTGGTGCGATCACAATCGTCCCTTTTCCTGACGAAGGGGACAAGACCCTACAAGATTCCCTGACGGATGAACAGTGAACGCGCTTGGATCGAGGCGATCTGGATCATCGATTCCGTCAGTGCGATCACGACCGTCCCTTTTCCTGACGAAGGAGACAAGACCCTGCAGGATTCCCTAACGGATGAACAGTGAACGCGCTTGGATCAGGGTGATCTGGATCGTCGATTCCGTCAGTGCGATCACAATCGTCCCTTTTCCTGACGAAGGGGACAAGACCCTACAGGATTCCCTGACAGATGAACAGTGAACGCGCTTGGATCAAGGTGATCTGGATCGTCGATTCCGTCGGTGTGATCACGACCGTCCCTTTTCCTGACGAAGGGGACAAGACCCTGCAGGATTCCCTGACGGATGAACAGTGAACGCGCTTGGATCAAGGCGATCTGGATCGTCGATTCCGTCGGTGCGATCACGACCGTCCCTTTTCCTGACAAAGGGGACAAGACCCTGTAGGATTCCCTGACGGATGAACAGTGAACGCGCTTGGATCGAGGTGATCTGGATCGTCGATTCCGTCGGTGCGATCACGACCGTCCCTTTTCCTGACGAAGGGGACAAGACCCTGCAGGATTCCCTGACGGATGAACAGTGAACGCGCTTGGATCAGGGTGATCTGGATCGTCGATTTTGTCGGTGTGATCACGACCGGTGCTTTTTCTATCAACACAATCATAAATGTTTGCATCGGGTAAACAGTGTATAAATGTAACATGTGTGGACGTTAAATTCGACAACATACGCATCATCTCATCGATCATCCTATGTCTAAACCTTAAGCCGTACACTAGCCATGGCATCTAGACCTGTATTTGCTTTTGTATACTACAATGGGGAGATGAAAGAAACTAAGCATGGGTCAACCTTTGTCAGTAATGACCCAAAGATACTCCAAGTCAACACAAGTATGACACTTGATGTGTTGAAGCAAGCCATTCAAAATAAGATTAAACCGGGGGATGGAAAATTGGTGGCGCACCTCCATTTCCGATGTCCAATATCCTTTTTGGGCGGTTGTTTTCAATATAGTGCGTGCAAACTTGAAGAAGATGAGGATGTACACACAATGTTTGCTGTATTCGCTGAAGTGCTTAACCTGACGTCCGTTGAGTTATACGCGACTATCGAGGATCAGCAAACACAGGCATCTAATCAACCACAGTCCTATCTGTCAAGCTCATGGTTATGGGATGGCTTGTTAGAATATCTTGATGAAACCATGAATCTTGGATCTCATTATACGGAAGATGAGAAGATTTGATAAGACCACTTTATGAATCGCATGTATCAAAGTGTTATAATTTAATGAAATGTTTTGTTTAGTTGTGTTCTACATTAATAGTTATTAGTATTGTTATTCTAATTTTTTTAACACAATTTAAGTCATAAACAAAAAATTGTTTAGAGATTCCTTGAAAGTAGACACCTTCAAAAGTTGTTGTCATATGACCATTGAAGTACACGAATGCAAGTTCTGAATCCATGTTTTTCTGAGGAAAAAATAGTAAAATAAGTGAAAAAGAAAGGTTTCCTTACTTTGCGTCGAGGAATCCTTACTGTGCATCAAGGAATCCTTACTTTACGTCAGGGATTCCTTACTTTGCGTCAAGACGTTAGAGATTCCTAACTTTGCGTCAAGAAATCCTTACTTTGCGTCAAGGATTCCTTACTTTGTGTCAGGGAATCCCTACTTTGCGTCAGTGCGTCAGAGATTCCTTACTTTGCGTCAGTGCGTCAGAGATTCCTTACTTTGCGTCAGTCTAAAAAAACGAATGGCCCAGATTGTATTGACAAATCCAACGGTCTAGATTCAATCGTTTTAGTGGTCTATATATAGACCATGACTCAACTTCAGTTTGCAAACCAGAAATATATCCTCACTCAACATCCATTCTCAGCCAAAAACCTTAAACTCTCCACCTTCGTCATGACTTCATCCAACTTTAATCTTATTATCTACTACAATGGCCAGATGATTTGATCCAAGGAGGGGGCAAAGTTCGAATGCCCAAACCCAGTCATCCTCACCATCAAGAGAGCCCTTTCACTTGAGGCCTTAAAGCGAAGAATCCAGCAAAAGCTCAAACTTCAACCAACAACAATGGTTGACAGTATCTTTCATCGATACCCTTTATGTGTTGGCAAAGGAGTTCTACGTTATGAGGCGGTGAAACTTTCAGACGATGAGGACGTCCAAAGTATGTTCACAATTTCTACCCAATACAAGACACTTGGATGCATAGAGCTCTATGTCACGTTAGAGGACACACCCTCTACAACATATCCTGAACCTGACAATGCTTTCTTACCCACAACATCACATGCATTTCCCACATCGTCACATGCAACAACATTTGATCTTAACCAACAGTATACCCACCAAAATGAATGGAAGACAGCTCCCTTTTCTGCCCTACTCCCACCATATGCCCCTTCTTTTGATTTAAACAGCACGCAGTTTAATTTTTGTGATACAGTTCCATGACAAAGATTCATGCCTGTTTGCAATTAGGGAACACCACATCAGGAACCATGTGGACTTCAAAGTTGTAAGTTCTGACCAACAACTATTTGTTGCAAAATGTCGTGTTGAAGGATGTGCATGGAGGTGTAGAGCAGCATATGGCAAGGTTTGTAGACAATGGGAGATCAGAAAACTACAAGGACCCCATACATGTGTGTCACCAATGTTGTCTCAAGATCATCGTCAACTTACGTCAACGATGATCAGTAAAGAGATTGAGGCACTGGTTAGAAATGATCCCTCGATCTCGGTGCCATTACTGATTGAACACATAAAAACAACTAAGCAGTTGACCACCTCCTACAAAAAGGCATGGTTGGGAAAGCAAAAGGCTATAGAAACAATCTACGGCAATTGGGAGCAGTCATACAAGGATTTACCACAATTGCTCCAGGTAATCAAAATGACTAATCCTGGGACGATTGTTAGGATGCAGACGCTGCCATGTAACAACCATGATGGTGACATTAACATTTTCCATCGTCTTTTTTGGAGTTTTAAACCATGCATCGATGGGTTTTCCTACTGTGAGCCCATAGTTCAAGTCGATGGCACTTGGTTGTATGGAAAGTACAAAGGTACTCTTTTGGTAGCAGTTGCACAGGATGGGAACAACCATTTTCTTCCAATAGCTTTTGCCATAGTGGAGGGGGAGACAACAGATGCTTGGTTCTTCTTCCTCAAGTACTTAAGAAAGTACGTCACACCCCAACATGGTCTATGCCTAATATCAGACAGGCATGAAGCGATAAAGAGTGCCTATGTACGACGGGGGAGTGGTTGGACAGAACAAGATTCAGTGCATGTGTTTTGCATTCGACACATCGCACAAAATTTCATGAGGCACTTCAGGAATGCTGATCAAAAGAAACAAGTTGTAAATATGGGTACGTATTGCATACATGTTAATTATTTTTTAAATATTCTCATCATAACATTACTGACAATCCTTCATTCCAACTCCTCAGCATATGCCATGACGGAGAGAAACTTTTTCTACTACTACAACAATCTTCATCATGTGCATCCAGAAGCCACGCAATGGCTCGATGAAATCCCAAGGCCAAAATGGACTCTTGCATGGGATGGAGGGCAACGTTGGGGACACATGACCACCAATCTTGTGGAGGCAATCAACTCAGTACTTAAAAAAACTAGAAACCTACCCATTTCAGCATTGGTTGAAGCAACATACTTTAGGTGTAATGAATTATTCGTCAGAAGGGGGAGGGAAGCAACGGCGATGATAAACTCTGGAAAAAAATATACAGAGATTCTTAACAAGGCCGTACAAGATGCAACAACAAAGGCAAATACACACTACGTGAAGGACTTCGATCAAGACGGTTCAACGTTCTTGGTGCAGGAATTGATTAACCCTTTAGAAGGGCGACTTGCAGGGCATTTCAATGTTAGATTGGAGCAGCAACTATGTGAATGTGGAAAGTTCCAAAAATTGCACATCCCATGTGCGCATGTCGTTGCTGCTTGTAACCAAATTCACCATGACTATATGCAATATGTGAGTCGGGTGTACACGTTCGAATATGTATCGAATGTTTATGGCGGAAGGTTCCACATGTTGCCCAATAAAGGGTCATGGCCAACATATGACAGACCAGAATTGTCCCACAATCCCACTATGCGTAGGAATATCAGTGGACGCTCGAAATCAACTCGAATACGTACTGAGATGGACCTTAGAGAAAGGGGTCAACCAAAAAGATGTTCAGCATGTCGCACACTAGGACATACCAAAAATAAATGTCCTAACCGTGCTGAAACGTCAAGGCAACCCCAATGATTTTTAATCCTATGTAACTTTATTAATGTAGTTCATTATTAATTTAATCCTTCCTTCTGTTTTTTGTTTAAAATCATTTGCTTATTTAACCACAATTTCATTTTTCCATAAAATTACCACATTAGTAAAATTAAACATATTAATTATTTTAATTTGCCAATAATAACAACTAGTTTAATACTTATTTTAATTAACCACTACATGTATTATTTAACCATATTATTTAACCTATAATTATAATAATAATTAAATTAAATTTATATTTAACAAAAATAATAAAATTAAGAAAATTTAAATAATTTAATTATTTTTATTAATTTTCTCCTTTATTGTACTTATTCTAATTAAGCACTTAATGTATTATTTAACCACAATTTCAATTTTTTTATAGAATTAATTCATAATTAAAATTAAACATAGTAATTATTTTAATTACATTTGTCAATATTATTTTTGTCTTAATTTTTCTTAAACTAACAAACCTAATAAACCATTATATATTTTGGTCAAAAATCCCTACACGTGAAAGAAAAAAAAAATAGCATTGGAAAGCTTGCTTTCTCACGTGAACAGTAAATTGAGGTAGTTTGGGAAATATTGTTGCATGTGAGGTAGTTTGGGAATTAATGTTTTCTTTTATATTATTTTGGTAAAAAACCCCATCACTGCTAGGGCTATCACGTACAATTCCAAACCAAAACCTGTGGTTTCAGAACAAGGCAATTAAGATATTCAAAATCCATAACTACATTGTTAGAGTGGTAAGTAAAAAACACATAAATTCAACAGCAAGATGGATTTGATAACCGTAAGACTATTTGCTATAGAGGAATCATTGGCGTTTTGCTTTTTCCGTTTTTCTCTTTTCCATTGAAAGATAAAGAAGAAGAAAGTCAAGATGCATGCCATATTAATTGCAGGAAGGATTGCATCTAATGAAAGAGAATTGAGGTAGGAAAATTTTCACGAGGTTTATTTTGAGGGAAAGAAATACACTCAATAGTCAATTCTATAATAGGAATAATAAAAAAAAGAGTTGCTGCCCAGCGTTTGAGGATGTTTGGTTTAATTATTATAGTTATTGTCATTTTCAACTAATAAGTCTTTATTTATCACATTTTTATTTTATTTTTAACTTTGAAGATTTTACAAAATGTGAAAATAATATATATATATATATATATATTATTTTTTTTCTATCATTTCATATACAAAATCTCGTGTAAAAGATGTTACAAATTTTTGGGTTTGGCCTTCTATTGATTTAGTGGATTTGGTTTTTTATAAAAATAAGTTGAATGAATAACCAAATATTTTTCCTAGAAGGCCACATAGAAAATCTTAAAAATAGATTTGCAAATGTTATTATTAGTGCAAAAAAAATTGCAAATGAAATGGAGATCTCTCTAAATGCACACCATCAAACCCACCTTGTGTTTCAATGAGAAATTTTAAGAAGATAATTTATTTTTTTAGGGAATTTAAAATGTTTTGTAGTGAAATATGTTTTTTGGATAAGGAATTTAGTAAAAAATTAAAATTCTAGTAATTTGTGAAGGTATTTGATTATCTAAAATTGTAAAATTTCAAATTTCACCTAAAAAATAAGAATTTAAAATTTTTCATGTTCACTTTCTCTCTTTCTTCTTTCTCTGTCATCTCCCTCTCCTCTCTCTTTATTCTCTCTTTTTCTATGGCCTCTCTCTTCTCTCTCTCTCATATCCATCTCTTCATTCTCTTTCTTCTCTCCTATCTCCCTTTTCTCTCCCCTGTCTCTTCTCCCTATCCTCTCCCTCCCATCTCTTCCTCTTTATTCTCTCTCTTCTTTTTCTCCTCTCTCTTCTCTCTAGCAATATTGATGTAAAAAATATCAATATTTATACTTTTGAATTGGTAAATATTATCTAATATTGAAATTATTTTTAAATTATTAAATATTTAAAAATTGACTAATAATATATTATTTTAAGATCTATTATTTTTTATATATTTTAGATCAAGCATTTGGCTTGCTTAATTAATAAAAGATTTGAGCACTATAGTACACTTGACCACTCAATTTGGTCCTTATTTTATTTTATTTTATTTTCCTTTTCTCTTTCATTTTATCCCTCTTCTTAGGATCCTAATTGGACTTCAAAGCCCAATATTTTTTTTACTATTTTTTTTCTGTTAGATTAATTTGCATGTTGGGCTATCTAGAGCCCAAAACTTTAGCTACTTGTAACTTTCTTCTTTTATTTTTGTTGTCTTTTTTCTGATTTTATCTTACATCTTGGCCATCTGGACCCAAAGTCTTTAGCCATCTTTTTTTTTTTTTTTAATTTTTGTTCTCATTTTCTAACTTTGCGTTTTGAAACAATTTAAGCCCATTCTGAAAATAAAAAAATGTATAAAAGAGAAAATAAAATGAATTAAATGCTAAATAATCCATTGGGCCTTAAGCCAATTTAAATAAAGTCCAGTTCAATATACAAGTCAGACTTAAACAAAGAAAAGAGAATTATGAAATACACAAAAAAAATACTAATATAATACAAAGAAAGGAAAATAAATAAAAAATAAAATATTCAAAAAGCTGCTTTTGCAAAATTTACTTTACAATATTTACTTTACGTTTCAGCTATTTACAACATTTTCACTTTAAGTTTCAGCTGTTTACAATATTTTTATTTAATGTTTCAATCGTTTACAATATTTCTTTTACTGCCTATTACATAGTAGCATAGCTTCAATCAACCACACAGTTCAATGTTTTAAAAAAAACAATCAATTAATTTTTTAATTCTTTCTTTAAAAGTTAATAGAAATAAGTAATTGTTTCTCTAAACATAAGTCTAAGCTAAACCTAAGCAAGATACGTTGAAATCAAATGACTCTAAAGTTACACGAGAGGGACAATCTCAAAAGGAGTGGGTGATGTCTACTTTCCCTTGCTGGGAAGGGCGACAGGGATTTCCTACAAATGTCATGTTAGCGGGCAAGGCTTTGTGGCCAAACAACAAAATGGACTTCCTCTGAAACTTTGAGTTTCCAGACCCATTATAGTAAGGGAGAGGCGATTAGTTACATATCAACCTCCTTTTCTATTAACCATATGTAGTAATGTTTATGAAGTTTTGGCATAATAAACTCCAAAGATATATACCTTTAAAATTATTTATTTTACCCCTTAAAAAAACAAAAAAATATTTTTTGATGTTTTATTTGTTTATTTATTTAGCAAGCTAATATTATTATAAAAATCGTATTTATTTATTTTTTTAAAAGGAGGATTTTATTTATTATGCAAAAAATTGAGTTTATTTTATCTTAAATTTTATTGATTTGAAATTGACAGAAGTGGACCCTTGCTCTTAAATATCTCTCAAGTGCAATTAAAAATCAGACTCATGTAATTCTTTGGTTGAAAAAGTTTGTGTGTTGATGTTTTTTAATTTTTAGTTTTTGTTATTTAAAATGGTTTCATGATAATCAAACAAGAAGTGCATTTAAAATGATTATCATTATACCTTTTAAAGCTTTTGTAATACCCAAATTAAGAAGTGCATCCAAAATGTTTATTACTAAACCTTTATCATTAAATTAATTTTTATTTAAATGCTTGTTTTGATTTTTTTATAAATTTTTTACCTAAAATATTTTCACGATAACCAAATAGGAAGTATATCTAAAATGATTATTATTACATCTTTTAAGGCTTTTATAATAACCAAATAGGAAGTGCATCTAAAATGGTTATTACTAAACCTTTATTACTAACAGTTTATCTTATTTTCAATTAATATTATTTATTATAAATGTGAAGTATTCTAATTTATTATGGTTTTGGTATTTTTTTGGGTTAAATATGTTTTTGGTTATCCAAAAATATAACAGAATTAGTTTCAGTCCTTAGAAAAAATTTTCCTTGAAAAAAGTCCCTCAAATATTAAAAATACTCTAATTAAATTCTTGTGCTAAATTCTGTTTAATTTTTCTACTAAATGATGGTTACATCAGCTTCCAAGTAAAGTATTTTATTACCTGAAGTGCCCGGTGATAATTTTTAGTAAAAAATCATGTAATTACTTTTGTTTTAGGGTTAAAAAAATATGTGATTTAGGGTTAAACATGTAATAATTTTATTTAAAAAGTATGCTACTAATCTAACCTGAAGATAACATTTGACATGGACAGTCACATTAGCAAATTAATAGTAACTGTGATGTTGATGTAGCTATCATTTAACAAAAAAGTTAAATAAAGTTTAGTACAGTGATCTAATTATGGTATTTTTAATATTTGAGAGATTTTATTCAAGAAAAAAAAATTTAGGGACTAAAACCAAATTTGTCATATTTTTGAAAAACCTAAAACATATGTAACCCTTTTTTATCCTTATTTTCTTTAATTCGTAATAAAACATTTACTAAATGCACGTGCATATTGTCTAATATTTTGAAATTTCCTTCTTTATTTTTATTTTATTGTTAACTTTCATTTTAATTAACTTCTTTCTGACACATCCAAAACGTCATAAGAGAATAAATTAAAGGAGATTCAATTTAGTGACATTAAGAAACAATAAAATAACATAATAACAATCACACTATATTCACGCCATGTACGAAGAAAAAACAAAAAGAATATAGAACAAAGTAAAATAATAGTAAAGACAGATTCAATTCGCGTCATACAACATAATTAGTTTCACAACGTGCACAGAAAGAGAAAAAAAAAGAAAAAAAAAAGTAGAATAATAACAAAGCAGATTCAATAATCATGTACCCCATTATAACTAAACATAACCAAGTAAAAAAATAAACAACATAACCAAGTAAAAAAATAAACATAGTAAAAGGGAAGGAAACGGTGGCATCAATGGAAACAATAAAATAACACGCACATGGACGGATCCGGATCCTCTCCAGCTTGAAAAAATTGGAGAGTATCCAGTTTTTAATCCCCACCATTTAATGTATAGTTTTTATTTAAATTTATTAAATATTAAAATTAAACAAGAGCTGAAATTGTATCCAGTTTTTTTATAATTGGAGAGGATCCTCTTCCCACATGGACACTTCCACAATAAACACCATTTAGTCAAATAAAAAAGAATGGGGTTATCTAAGTTACTCCAAGTAAAAATGTAGTTAAATAATCCCATCTAAATTAATTGGTAAAATTAATACCTGCAATCAATCATCTTTAAATATAACAGAAAATTATACCAATTATTTTGGATAGGATTGTTTAACCCTATTTTTATTTGAGGTAAGTTAGAAAACTCCAAAAAGAATAAATGAAATTTAATCAAATCAAGAAAGAATACACATGCACGTGGACACTTACACAGGGGTTTTCAAAATAAGCACGGGTAGAAAAACATCAAAATAAATCACAAGCCTTGAGAAATAGGGACAAAATTGTTATTTTTTAATTTTTTTGGGCTCCAACTTGGAAAAATTATTAAAAATCATAATTAAATAGCTCTTCAAATTTTGAGCAAAATGGTGGAAGTTAGAATTTTGAAATTCCTTTTCGATTTTTCAGAATTGTATTGTCAAATATTAAAAAAAAACAGTGGAAGAATTGAAATAGGATTGTTATATTTTTCATTACTTTTCTTTCAAAATAAAGTTTTTATAATGAGAGATACTTAATATAAAATTTTCAAAATATTTTGAAGTCAAAAAGTCTTTGATTGGTTCCTACAGTTAACCAGGGGTATTTTTGTCATTTTACAAAAATTATCTCAATAAATTCTAAAAAAAATTATAAAATTATTATTAATTGTTCTAAATACATTGATGACTTAAAAACAACTTTTAAACATACAAAATAATTTAATATATAAAAGTAGGGGTGTTACAATTTTAGAACAAATAACCTCACTCCATTGTTTTTTTTCCTTGTATGATTGATCACAATTATTAAAGATGATGGCAATGCATGATGATGTTGAGGATGAGTCAAAGGATACTCTTCTAGATTTATAGACCTAGTTTATAATATTTTTCTTGAGGAATAGGGTAGATAAATACTGCTCTATATAAAATCTTTTTGATGTATATGTTGGGCTAGGTAATATATGTCTTTTGATGTACTTTTGTTTTCTTTTTGACTATTATGTATTAGTCAAACCATGTTGTACAGTTTGATATATATAAACAGCTTTTATCATTTCACTTTTATTTCCAAATTCTATTAAATTTAGAAATTTTCTATTATAAAATCGAAAAAAATTAGTCACATTTTCATCAACTTAATTTAATAATTAAATTGATATGAATTATATTTAAAATTAAAGGAGCGTCACAACAAGCACCACAACTCAGCTAGCTATCCCACTTCCCAATTCATCAATTCATTTTCTACAAATAAGATCAAGCTTTCCCACTCTTGATTTATAATCCTAACTGTTGAACTTCTAAACTTTGCGAGCAAACTTCTAAACTAAAAGCAAAATCATCACAAATCTAACCAGATCCAAATGAGATCCAACAAATTCACAAAACAAAAGAGAAATCACAACCACTCACTGGTGCCATTCCCAAAAAGCGTATCCTTCCTTCGGCTCCATCTTAGTCGATGGCGAGAACACCAGACTATTGGAGAAAAAAAACACCATTGTCGTCGCTATCATAGCCATTTCAGTTTTCATTTTTATTCTCTATGGTGGTTGGTTTGAAGGGAGATTAAGACTAAGCAGGATTCGAATCAGTGAAGCTATAGATCTTCGTCGACAGAGTGGAGTAATCGATGGTGACATTGCTGTCGGTGGAGAAGGCTTTTTTGTAACTTTTAAATACTTTGGAATGATCAATACTATTGCTTTGCTACAAGCTAGCAATTTATGGTATGTAAGAAGGATATCCCAATCAAGATTCAAATCATTTGTCTCCTTAATGTGTCTCATTACATGTTGATAATATATTTATGTAGATTTATAGAGCCAGTTCACATGATTTTTGCATTAACTCATTGGAAATTTTTGAGAAAATAGACCATCAATGAAGGATTTCATGTGATGTGTGTTTCTAAGCTTTTTATTTAAAATTACATGAATTGCCTTAATTTTGTTGAATTTTATGTAGGAAGTTAGTTGAGCAAAGAAAAGAAATCCAGTCCACAGGTATAAAGGAGAAATATACTTATCAAGTGGGCTTAAAAGAAGCCTATAAGCACGAGAACGAGTCAAAAAGAAGACTTGAAGCACAAAATGGAATGCACAAAGTTGCACCCGCCTGGCGGGCCTTGCAGGCTGCCCGGCGGGACTTGCCTTGGAGGTATTCTGCTGGGCGGGTTGCGGCGTCAAAGCGAAGCGAATTCCAAAAACTGCCCTAGCGGGTTTCCAACCTCGCTAGGTGGGTTCAAGATCCAAATTTTAATTTTATTTGAATTTTTAATAGACCTAGATTGGGCAGAATGGACCGGGGGTTAAGTCTTTTACTTTAAAATTCTAAAATTATATTACAAATAGCAAGGAGCAAAGCACAAGAGGGGACCACTGTCTTATCTTTATTCTTTCTGAAATTCTTCCTTTTTTGGGGTCTTTGGCTTTTGGAGAAAGATTCTTGAAGGGCAATAGGATACTCAGAGTCAAAAACTGGAGAAAAACTTTTTCTTGTAAAAGATTTCTTCTTCTTTTCCCTTTGATGTATTTCTTTAAAATTATGATATCTCTTCTTGCCATGAGTAGCTAATTTTCTTGTTAGGGTTGTGATGCACTTAGTGTTTGGAACCCCTAAATGTTTAATTTTAATTGAATTCTTGTTTCTATTTAGTCAATTAAATTGCTCTACTGTTTTTATTTTCTTACTTGGAATTGATCATCTCCTATATGCTTCGAATCGATTAATTGAATGACGGCCATACCGCAATTAATTGGTAGACGTGTAGGGTAATCAAATTAAGTTTTGTCGTATGATCAACCTTCATTCCTAATTTCCAATTGGATTAAATAATTAATTGAATCCTCCCCTTTTATTCCCTATGCCTTTCTAGGGTTTTAATATCTCACATGATCAACTAAGAAATTAACTTAGAAAGGACTATTGCAATTTATGACCAACAATTGACAATAAAATTCGTAGGGAAATATTGGTAATTGACGAATAGTAAGAGGTTCAATTAGAATTAGATGTGAAGGAACTTAAGAGCATGAAGGAAACCACAACCCTAAGCTTATTTTTCTCTGAATTTTTCTCTACTTGCCATTGTTTGTTTTACAATTCCTATTTTACGTTTATCATTATTGAACCAATCCAGTACCTATTTAATTTTACCTAAACAATATAGAATCTCTGGAAACTAGTAATCACCATTTAGTCCTTTGGGTTCGATATCTAGACTCACGTCCTTTTGTTACTACTGCAATAAGGGTACGTTGCCCTTGAGCATATTTTTAGACCATCACATGTCTCACTAGCAAAAATTGGACATGTCAATTAAAATATTTATCTTTATTTTTTATTTTTTTACATTGCCCTAAACACCCTTATCTCTATCTTTCTCTGGTCACTAATTAATTTCTGCAGGTCTAAAGGTTATTGACAAAGAGTTAAAAAATTGTTCTATTTCAGTAGCATATTCACATCCCACTACGTCTTTCTTTATTTTATTTCTGCTTTGATAATTGACTATTTTCCAAATTTCACGAAAAGTGGTGAAGCGAATGTAAAATCCCTAACATTTTATACCAATAACTACATACTTGGAAAACAGTAAAAGAACTAGCCCTCCTTTTCTTTTTTTTGTCAATCTAACTCCAAATCGATTATCAAATATTCGTGCTACGTAGTTATCACACTACAAATCTGAAGGTGTTTTTTTGCTAAGACTTTGATAGGCTTAAAGGTAGAGAAATCAAAGTGTAATGAGAAAGGGAAAAATGATCACTAAAGGTAGAGAAACTGATCAACGTAGAGAAATAGATGAGTGCCGCTAGGAGTAATAAGAAAGGGATTAACTTAACTATAGCCAAAGAGGGAAGGGATATGGTCATTAAAGGCAATGTCAACAAAGATAACAATACAAGTAAATATTTTAAATGATATGTCAAATATTTATCATTGAGACATGTAATGGGACAAATTAAGGAGACAGGTGATTTGAATGCATCCCAATCGAGTGTTAGATATAATCCATTTTAAGACGTAGAAATTATTAAATTTTATTTCACTCAACAAGTTTTTTTTATATATATATACACACAACCAAAAATCAAATCTTAGTCAACATGTTTAATAAATCTAATTATCTACCAACTATTTCAAGTTTTATTTGTTAGCTTGATAGTTAAATAAATACAAATAACTTAAATATAATATAATCAATTTTTTAAACTTTTTTAAAAAACTTGTTCAGTTCGAAAAACAAGGCTTTAAGTTGTTCAATCGAGTGTTAGAGATAATTCATTTCAAGAAGTACAGAATATTAAATTGAGGTTTACTTCACTTAACGAAATTTTTTCTATACACTCAGCCAAGAATCAAAACTTGGTCAACACGTTTAATAAACCTAGTTATATACTAATTGTGTCAGGATTTATTTGTTAAGATAATGTTTAAATAAATATAAATAATATTAGCAATTTTTTAATGTGTGCCTTAGGCATGGCAAGTTAATTAGAATCTGTAGGTATCCGTTCGACCTTGTCTCGATTGTTACAAGAAAAATTTGCTTTGACTAGGTTGGGGTGTTTTTCTCGACTTGTAGAATCGGGTTTAGGTTAAGAGATGTAACTTCCCGCCCCACCCTCGTCCCCGTACCCACTCTGCTACACACACACACACACACACACATATATAGTAGAGTTAAGATTTTTTTATACTTTTATTTTTTATAATTATTAAAAATATAAATTAATTATTTTAATATTTAAATAATTTAAATTATAACAATAATTAAATAACAAACTTATAATTATACATTTAACTAAAAATATAATTTGCTTCTTAAATTTTTTATTTTTAAGTTCTTTGTTATTTATTAATTTTTATATATTTTTTGAATTAAAATATAATTAATAACTTAATATATAATTTATGTAAAAATATATAACTAAATTAAAATTATAAAAAATATGTGGTGGGTTTTCGCTGGTTTACCTAAACCCAATAAAACTGATCAGGATGGGAATGGGTTTAAAAAATAAACCCATCACTTTTAAACCTAAACTTGAACTCGTCCCTCCTTTTGCGGAGACGGGGAGAGCAAAACCTAGTCCCGCCCCACCTTGTTGCCATGGCTAGTGTGCTCCATGCGCACATGTTAAGAAACCCTAATAGATTTCTCTTGAAAAGGAAAATATGTATTATATTAAAATACAAAAATATCCAATAAGTATTCTTAAGTAATTAGAAATATATAATAAGGTATATTTAATACCATTTAACATGTGTTCTTGAGAAAACCATAATATTATTATTTTTATCAATATTGTATTAAATTTTTAGCATACTTTTTTGAGATTATATATTTATTAGTTTATTTAAAGGTTTTGACTAATTAGCCTACATAAAGATTAAGGGTCATTAGCCTATTTAGATGGTATTAGACCTAACCCAATTTGTGACTTTTTTTTAAGGACATAACCCTATTTGTGACTTTTCTTCTCTTTAAAAAGAGAAATTGAACTAAATACAATTTTCAACAAGTTCTACTAAGAGAGCAATGCTCATAACCAACACAGCAATGCTCTAGTAAGAGAGAAAGGACGAGCTTGAAAACTATTAATAAAATAGCTTAACAAGGGATATTAATGAATTACGTTAACCACTTAAATACATATATCATTGGGTTGGGCAACAGTCAACACTAGCAGTAGACGACCATACCCAGAGGATAGCAATTGGCAGCAATATATACAAGTGAAATTAATAATGATTTATTAAAGGAAAAAATGTGTTTTAACTTTAACAACTAGTCCCTCTTCTCAGATGGAGTTAATGTTGTTAGCAAACGAATTCCACACTGACAATTTAAAATACAGTTTTCGACGGCTATAAACTACCACAAAACATGCACTCATAATGTGTTTGAACTTAATATTTACAACGATTATTAGAAGAAACCACCACAGTTAAAACATTATTATTAAAAATATTTTTTTTGATACATAAACTATGTTATTTTTTTGGTTCCAGCTCTCGAGATAATAGACCACTAGAACCTAATGCCGATCCCAACTCTAACCACTAAAAAACCTAACTGCAAAATCTGATTTTCTCACTAGCACTAAAATCCCAAATAAAAATTTCTTCCTTATTATTGTTGTTGACGAAGGACCTTGGTGGCTAAAGGTAGCAAAAATTGAAGGTGGCCCGGCGAAGGTGGTTCAATGGTGAGGTAAGTAATGACTTGGACATGCTTGGTGGCAAAAATGGGTCACAACTGGGTGAGGGAGGCATTTCATTGTGACTGTTTCGGATTTGTTGGCCATGGTTCGTTGCCTCATACGATGACAATGGCCGCCGCAGCGGCAACCCCTGCTTCTTCCTCTCTCTTTCTAATTTCTTTTTATTTATTTATCTTTTTTTTTGGTTGATTAGTTTTTTTTTTTTGTTGGTTGCTTAGGTGAGCGAGACAGGGCGTGGACCGTCCTGTGTGGTGGCAGTGGCAGGCTTTGTTATTAGTGGGAATCTGTGTGTTATAAGAGTTGTTCCCGCTAAATTTGGTCCTTTACCTTCGTAATCTTCTTTCTGACTTGATTCTCCTTCTTCTTCCTCCTTGTCCTAATGGTGTGTCGACAATGAGGAGTACTTGCAAAGACATTCTGATGCTTAAGTTAGATTAAGGTGTCTGTTAGGTTGCAAAGGTTTAGAATTGAGATTAGGGTTAAAAGTGTGTATCTGAATTATATAGTGACATATAGATCTTATTAAATTACCAGATTTACTTGTCATAAATACCAAGATTACAACCTTAGTTTCTAGAATTGGGAATAAGGAATCTTGTTTCCTTATTTACATTGAGTCAGTCTGTATTCGGTGTGCCACATTAGTCGGTCCCCGAAGTGGTTGCTCGGCCTTACTATGGAGTGCCAAATCCGGGCAATACAAGAGTGTTCTGCTATATTCTCTCATCTTTTGGATAAATGGTTATGGTCCTTCGACACTTTTGGTTCTTGTACTTGTAAATCTTTCTTCCAATTTTTTGTTCAAAGTCCTAATGCTGTTGGTGCTTATCATAGTCTCGGCACTCTTGCTATAGCAAGTTATATAACACCTTTCAATTTTCATTTCTTTTTTCACTTTTCAATGTTCTATTTTTTTTTTAATTTCTTTTTCGTGTAAGATTCTAGTGTATATTATATAAGAGAAAAATATACCACCAAGTTCATACTAGCACTGATCTTACGGCCTATTTGGTTCAAATGAGAGAAGGGAAGGGGATGAATTTTAATGAAGGAAAGGGAGAGGAGGGGAGGGAAAGGAAGGGAGGAATTATGATTAGACATTCTCTTTGGTTAAGAGGAGAGGAAGGGTGAGATTTTAAGAAAGAGGGGATAACCCTTTTCTTGTTTGGTTCACAAGGGAGACAAGAGATTTTAAAAATTAATTTATTTTTATATCCTTATAATTTTAAATTTCAAAATATAAGTAAGAAATATTTTAATAATTATATTTAAAATGCATTAAATGCCTTTTCTTCCCCGCCTAAAAATTAGATAAGAAGAGATTTTGCTCTCCTCTATTCCCCTCTCCTCCCATCCCCTCCTAAAAACTAACTAAAGTTTCTCAAAATCCCTCCCTCTCTTTCATTTCCCCCAACCAACATTATATTAGGGAATAGGTGAGAAGAAGAGGGAGAGGATTACAGAAATAGAAAATCTATGTGGTGGTAAAAAATTGTTGGTAACTGCTAAATTCAAACAAGTTATGAGTTATGTTTTGTGGCAATTATAGCTGTTAAAAAATGCATTTTAAGCTGCCAAACTTCGAATCCAATTGCCCAGCCGGTAAGGGCACTAACTCCATTAAAAAAGAAAGACTAAATTCACATGTGTGTCAAAATTGAAGGGCTAGATTCATCAAAATAAAAATACAAAAAAACTACTTTTAATCAAAAGTATAGAGATTAAAAACATACTTTTTTTTCTTTATTAAACCTTAAGCACACGTATCCATAGACATAGAATGGAATGCAACATCTGATGGTATAGCACTACCTAATATAAATAGATAACACCACAATTTCTTAATTTTTCTTACTTGTATACTCCTAAGGTCTAGACACGTAGATTTTAAAGGGATTACAATCAAATGTATATGCATGCTTCCAGAAAACTTATGCCAATAAAAGTTAAAAAAAGAAAAACCAATTAGATATGTGTGTATGTAACCGATTGCATACCAAAAGCATCTTTTATACTGAACCGTCATCGGCCAATTGATTGGAAATATAAAAGAAGTATCCGTGAACTCAGAAGAGTTATGTAAGCTAAAATGAAACAAGCCTCACAATTCCAAACTTCAAATCAAATTAATCATGAAATGACTTTATGACAAGGCATAAAATGATTCTTCCTTTCTTATTGGATTTGTCAAATAAATGCTTGAGCTGTTAAAACAATTTTAACAATTCTTTCCATGTTCGGAAATATTGCTAAATATCGTCATCACTTGGTATAAAAACGTGTAATAACCCAAGCCCCAAAAGACCCAGTAGGAGACTAATAGCTTATTTTGCATACATAGATCTTTAGCAAGCTCAGGAAGGATTTCTACTCTTAATACGTATATTAATTGTATTTTAAATCACTCTCTTAGAGTCATTTCAGTTCACTGTAATAGGTCTTCTTTTACTGTTACACTAATGTATGGGTGCTTACATGTAAGGGTTCTTGTTAAGTTTCTTAACTATTTTTATGTAAGTATGTATAGCTTAGTTATGGTTAAGTTTGGAATTCAATTGGCAATTGTACGGTTACTAATGTTAAAGTTTTCTTCAGGTTCATTATTTTCATATACCAAGCTTTTGGTTTTAATAACCTTATGGAGCTTCACATCTTGATTATTCTGAATATTCCTTTCCTACTATTCATCATTGGTACCAAATACACTAATTCAGTTTAATTTCAGCGCAATAATACTTATGTCGACTCCTGATTGAGACATCATCAATTCCGCTCAAATTCACCTAGGAACAATGTCCTATCATGCGGCCCACTATATATATATATCAATCTCAACATCAGAAAAATTTCGGAGTACCAAAACATACTATTCAATCAGCATTTCAGAGCATCAAGCTTATGATTCATGAGTAACATATAATATATTTCAGGGATCAATAACTATTGTTTTGGGGTTACCTTACCACCAGACTCTTAAGTCGGCTCAATTTAATAACCAACTTAAGAGCTATCTTAGCAACTTACAGCGGCATCAACGGTCATTGCTACCTTGACTACGACAACTATCTCGGCTATGGCAGGCAAATCACTTAATGTAGCACCCCAACGCACAACGCCACGTGACATCTTAACTGTTCCAACGAGTTTTCCTGCCAAGGCCCTTTATATAAAGGATTCACACGTCAAGTATATATTATTCTCTCATTATCTCCATTCTCGAACTCTCACTGACTTAAGTATTATAGTCTTAAAGGTGTCACCACCAAAGACGCTCAATCACCATTGTATAGGAGTTCATCGGAGATTTTGTTCTTCATCCTCGCGCTCTACCTCACAACAGCTATGAATATCATGTAAATCATTACTTAGTGTCATGATTAAGACACCTGTCATGCTCTTCTTACTCTATTAATTTTTGTTTCCCGCTCAAATTACGAGGCTCCAATAAGGGAAACGTGAACTCTTCCAGTAACGAAATTTCCCTTTTTTTTTGTTATGTATAACGCAGTTTTCTTTTGTAGTTATCTATCCTTATCGTGGTAGGCAAACGTACTGGCTTAAGTAAACCCGACAGCAGCAGCAGTGATTTTCTTTTTTTTCCTTTTTTTCCGCAATTATTATCATTATTATTGTCCTTTTAAGCATTTGTCACTTCCTCTTCTTTTCATGTGCCAGTTATCCCCCACCCACACGATCTTTAATCATATTCAAAAACTACTTTGTTTCGAGTAACGTTAGGTGAATTACATTTTATACCAGTAAAACCTTATCCTTTTACATAGTTTTGTATTATTTATTCTAGACCCTAGATTTTTTGTTTACATAGAAAACATTCCAGGACGTCAAGTGGGCAACCACAACACATCTTTATGCAAGCACACAAAATAATTTACTTAACAATAAAGAGTAATCAAGGAGGGTCTTCCTATCTTTCCTCTTCTATAAACCCTTGAAGTCTAACGTGAATCTATCTTAAGAAAGGAGTTACAAGTTAATTATAGTTGCTTTTGCACAAATGTCTAATATTATCTTTGATCACTCACTCATTTAAGTAACTGATGGATAAAATTATCCAGAAACCAGACGGGATCAGTTCTAGTCTAACTATTTATCTAAGTGAAAATATACATGCAATATTTCACTCACGCTAATTTACTTACCTGTCGACTATAATTAACCAATGAAACGCAGTGGGTTGCTATTGGGTGGAAAAAATATGCATATCGAGGTAAAGAACATTCTGCACAATAATTAATCAATTTCTTGGTCCATGATGGTTCTAGATCATCAAGCATCAATTACAGGACTGGAAGAATAGAAAATTGTTCTTTATTTTTTGCAATGAAAATTGCAAAGTTAGCTCATGTACTAGAATTAAAGAATCCTAAGCTATCGGCTTCTAGTTTGATTCAATAATTTCATACCTCTCCAAAATTTCTTCGGAATTTCAACCATAACTGAGAAAAAATCGATGATTCAAGGCAAAAGGAAAGGAAAGAATAAGTACTGAAGTAGGTCGTTGTGTCGGCCATTTGTTCAAAGAAAAGAATCAATTATTAAGATTCAATGGCTTTCTGTGGTTGATGCGTTACCCTTCATATATCTTTGTCTCTGGTTAAACACTCTGAAAAGTCTCCATGCTTTGCAGTGTTATTTAAATAAATCGATTTCCTGCTTCAACTTTCAACTATGGGAGAAACTAATCTTATTATTAATCTAATAGTACAGAGTAATCAACTTATCATTTCTCTTAACTCCTTCAGTTATTCTAATAAAGAAAACTGATATTTTCCTTCTTCTTTAAAAAAGAAAAAGTTGGCCGTAGTTAAATGACAGATTCACTAGGGACACAGGATTGCAGGAGGCGCTCTAAAACTGATTCTCTTGAAGTTGCTGAAATAAAGATAGTGCTTGCTTGAAATTGCATTGCTAGTGTGTTAAAGTTGGAGCTCAAAAGCTTGTAACAATTGGAATGTCTTTCCTTCAGGCTTGGCTAGTATTCTTCTAGTAGTTTTTTTCATATTATCAACCCTTGAGCAAACCCTCTTGTAGCTACCTCCAGCGCTTGGATCAACTGGCACGGAGTTATTACTGCTTAACCAGTGTTATTGAGTTTGATTCCTGGATATGTAGCTACGTTAAACACTAAGAGAGAGCTTTGCTGTCCATACCTATCCAGCTTGAGCAGAATTATCTCTGGTTGAAAATACCTGGCCTCATAGTAAACAAAACCCTCTTGCAGTTGAGTCCTTCCATATTTGAAGTATTATTTTAGTAATATCTATCATGGTATGCTGTAAACTACGGAAAATGCATGTTTTCCTATACATGTGGTTGTGGCAGAGTATTTTTTTTCGTGTTAAAGCAGCAAATGACAATTTGAAGCCAGGTGATACACTGAATAGCACAACCGAGCTATGTTCTGAAAACAGACAATATTGCATGAGTTTTGGCCTAACTGTGCCTAATCACACTTGCGCATCCATTTCCAAGGTAAAAATGATTGGGTAGTGCGGGTTGCAAATGCAAACCAACCTATTGGACAGGAATCAGCAGCTTTATTGCTGGACCACTTTGGTGTACTAAAAATAGGATCCAAAGGTAAGGAACCAATAATCCTTTACTCTTCACCTCAACCTGTTCTCAGCACTGTGGCCAAATTGTTGGATACGGGCAATTTTGTGCTGCAACAACTTCACCCCAACAGGTCAAAGATTGTGTTATGGCAGAGCTTTGATTACCCTAGTGATACTTTGATCCCAGGGATGAAGTTAGGAGTTAATCACAAAAGTGGTCTTGAATGGGAACCCAAGAGAGGAGAATTGATCGTCAAGAGACATGGACAAATTTGTTGGACAAGTGGAGAACTTAGAAACAACAAAAGATTCCAACATATTTGGGAGGCCAAGTACAAGTTTGTCTCAAATGAAGATGAAGACTACTTTGCATTGAAATTCTCAAATGATGAGCTCATAAAATGGACGCTATTGGCAATTGGGCAATTGATACATAGGGAAGGAGATGATATTGCAAGGGCTGATTTGTGTTATGGGTACAATACTGATGGAGGGTGCCAAAAATGGGAGGAGACACCCCCTTGCAGGCACCATGATGATGTATTTAAGAACGTGCAAGGTTTCCCCAATTCAAACATTTCAAGCAATCTAGCGAATTCGAGTTATGGCATAAGTGATTACCAGGCTATTTGCTGGAGCAACTGTAGCTGCACTGGATTCAAAGAATATAATGAAAATGGAACTGGTTGTATTTTCTTCCGTTGGAATTCAATGGAAGTTACTAATATTGCTAGTGGTGGTGAAAACTTCTACATGTTGGTAAAAAACACTCACTATAAAGGTAAGTGTTAAAAATCAGAATCATATATTCTATATTTATTATATAGCAGTTTATAAGCAACTTATATTTAGTTTATAGGAAATCCATATCTAATTTAGAGGAATAAAATCTCCTTTAATTATATGTATTTATTGTAATAAGCCTATATAAACCTAGCTCTGTGGTGTAATTAAAACACACGAATTCACTTAATATATTCTCTCATTTTCTCCCTTTTAACATAGTATCTAAAGCCTGAGAGGCTCACTGCCGCCGCCCACCAGCGGCTTGCTGCTTACTGCTTACTGCTTGCTGCCTAACTTTTCGGCAAGTGACAATGACTCTTTTGTTAACTTTCCCGTTAGCCACCACTGACTTTTTCGACGACACACCTTGTGCTAGTCTCCGTTTAGCCTGATGATCAACCCTAGACAACTCTCACTACTCATGAAAGTTTCCTCTCTTTCAAGTTTAAATATTTTGGGTGTCCAATAGTATTGGTTTAAAGATTCCAAATGTGGTTTTAAGAAGGTTGGACCTTGCTTTGCTTGCCAAGAAATTTCTCTTAGGCTAATGGTCATTCCAACTATTTGGCTAAGCTATCTTTCTAGCGATACTTCTCGGCTTCTTCAACATCCCTGGGTTGTCTTTCAAACTATTGTTTTTGGTGGAGCTCAATTTTTATGTTTTCTATTTATTTTTTATTTATGGGGAAATGAATTGTTTTCGTGTAACAAGCAAAAAGCTTAGTAAGTTTTAGCTTGAGGAGGAGTGTTCAAAATCAAAATCATATATTCTGTATTTATTATATAGCAGTTTATAGGCAACTCATATTTAGTTTATAGGAAATCTATATCTAATTTAGAGGAACAAAATCTCCTTTAATTATATGCATTTATTGTAATAAGCCTATATAAACCTAACTCTGTGGTGTAATTAAAACACACGAATTCACTCAATATATTCTCTCATTTTCTCCTTTTCAATAGTAAGTTTACTATAACTTTATTTACAATAGATCATTTATCACATATTTCCATTCCATACACAAAAGAGTTATTATATTTTCCTTAAATCACATATAGTGAGTGAAAAACTGGGAATTGCATTAATAGAACTAATTATATGTATTCAATGTACGCAGGTACAAAAAAGTGGATATGGATAAACATTGTAATGGAGATTGCTCTATTCCTAATTTGCCTTTCCATTGTATGCCTGGCCTTAAAGAAAAGAAAATATATATTTAAAGGTTAGATGGATACATCAAAAACATTATTCTATATTCTTTACTGAACATAATCCCTTGATTCTCAATCTTTATGATTAATATTTTCATCTAAATAGACAAGAAAAGAAAAGGAGTGGAGAGTAAGATGTTAAATTTAGCACCTTCAAATAGATCCTTCAGTATCAAAGATCTTGAAGATGATTTAAAGGGACGTGGTTTAAAAGTATTTGAGTATACATTAGTTGTTGGAGCCACAAATGGTTTTTTATCTGAAAACAAGTTAGGACAGGGAGGCTTTGTACCAGTTTATAAGGTGATATAAAACCATAGAAGTTGTGCATTATATTGAGTTTCAATTAGAGGTCTCAGGATTCTTTTTATTGCTATTTCAGGGAGTCCTACCAACAGGGCAAGAAGTTGCTATAAAAAGACTTTCAAAAACTTCGGGACAAGGAATTTGGAATTCAAAAATGAATAATACTCATATGGGAACTTCAACAGATGAATCTTGTACAGCTACTTGGTTGCTGTATTCATGAAGAAGAGAGGATTCTAATTTATGAGTATATGCCAAACAAAAGCTTGGATTTCTATCTATTCAATAAGGAATATGCTAGAATCTATTTAATTAATTAAGTGATGTTTTGGAGGATGAAGACAACTTTTCATTCATTATTTTGTAGAAAATAGAGCGCTTGTATATGGGGGGACTTTTGTTCTTAAATGAATTTTATTGCAAAGTAATTTACACTTAGTTAGAGTGGTTAACTCTATAGAGTAAAGGGTTAATAGTTTTGATTTGATATGTGAATTGTATTTAAATACATGTTATTAGTTGTATGTTGTATATAGTGGGTCATCAATAAAACTTTCCTTACCGTTCTTCTCAATTTTCTCATGAGTGTGTGTGTGTCTATTCTCTCTTATCTTCAACAGATTGGTGTCTAGAGCTTCTTGCGATTCGAGACTTGTGTGAGAGTGATTTAGAAAGCAACTTTTGTTCTTGATGGCTAGTTCAAATGGCAATCTCCTTACACAATTGTCAGTTCTTGATGGCAAGAATTGGGAGAGGTGGTGTGTGCAAATGAGGGCGCTATTTGGGTTCCAAGATGTGTTGGATATTATGAAGCATGGTTACCAAGAAGCGGGTCTAGGCTCTTCAGATGCGCAGAAAGCAACTGATAAGGAGAATAAAAAGAAAGATTGCAAGGCTTTATTCTTGCCACAGCAATGCGTGGACATAGCCAACTTTGATAATATAGCAGCTACAACCACTACGAAGAAGGCATAGGAGATCCTGGAGAAGTGTTATGCTTGTGCTGAAAAGGTGAAGAAAGTGAAGCTTTAAACCATGAGAAGACAGTATGAGCTGCTGCAAATGAAGAACAATGAGAATGTAGTAGATTACTTCACAAGGGTGATCAGTCTTACTAATTCTATGACAGGTTATGGCGAGGAGATCTTAGATGTGAAGATTGTAGAGAATATGCTTCGAACTCTTCCACCGAAGTTCGATCACATAGTAATGGCTATTGAGGAGTCCAAGAATCTTGAAATCTTGAAGGTGGAAGAGCTTCAAGGCTCTTTGGAGGCATATAAGTAGAGGTTAATTGAAAGAAGTGTAGAAAGACCTGTTGATCAAGCACTTGCGACTTAAGTCTCAAGAAAAGGTAGTGCTGATAAAGGAAAGGGCAAGAAAGGCAAAGGAAAAAGGAGAAATTCAAGAAGCAATTTTGGTGGTGGTAATTTTTGTGGTCAAGATTAATTAGCTTAATACTGATCAAGATCATTAAGAAAGTTCATCAAGAAGGAATGGGTCGACTCAAAATCAAAATAAAGGTGGAAGAAAGAAGTTCAATAAGAAGAAAGTGCAATGTTTTCATTATCATAACTTCAGTCACTTTGCTGATGAATGCAACAACAACCATAATCAACAGAGAAGATTCAATGATGAAGCTCACATTGCATAAGATTATGATTCAGGTTCAGATCTAGTTGTGCTTATGGTGACTACCAACACTGAATTTGGTGATCCACAGATGTGGTATCTTGATTTGGGGTGCTCTAATCATATGACTAATTATAGAGAGTGGTTGATTGATTTTGATGACACCAAGAAAAACAAAGTCAATTTACTGATAACAAAACTATGCTTGCTGAAGGTGTTGGGAATGTGATGATTCGAAAAAAAAGATGGAGGGTATGCTCTAATTACTAATGTGTTGTATGTACCTAACATAATAAGTAATTTATTAAGTATTGGACAACTACTTGAGAAGGGATTTATCATGCACCTATAGCATGATCATTTGGAGGTGTTTGATTCCAACCAGAGGAAGATTTTGAAAGCTCTTTTAGCACAGAACATGACTTTTTCAAGTTTGAATTAATGCAGTTGAAAATCAGTGTTTGTCTACAAAAGCGGCTAATGATTCATGGTTGTGACATTTGAGGTTCGATCATTTGAATTAGGAGTGTTCACGGGTCGATTTGGGTTGGGTTTGGCCAAATCCGATACCAAAATCGATCAAATCAGTTGGTTTAGGTTGGGTTCATAGGTACCCATTCTTATTGAGTGACATATTAAATACAATTTTACATATAAAAAAAAGAATTATAAAAACTAAATTATATTTTTAAAAATAAAAAATCATAATAAATGTTGCATTGTTCACTAAGTGTGAATGATGGGCTTTACTATGTAAGCCAAGGTCCGATAACTACATCCGCTGTTTTCATTGGATTAACTTGGTGGTTGATATACAAATATATATGTTTGTAAATTACAATTAAAAGGAGTCAATTCAATATTGAAACACTCATTATTCATAATTTTTTAAACTAAAAATATAAATAAATAATAAATTTAAAAATTATTCATGTCAACGGGTTGGGTTCATAGGTTTAAAAATCAAAACCTATTACCCAACTCGTATATGAAAGAGTTTGAATAGGTTAGGTTTGGTGCTAGTCGAACATCCAAAAATTCAAACTAAAGTGTTTGGGTTGGTTTGGGTTCACGGGTACCTATACCCATAAGCACCCCTAATTTGAATTTCAAAAGCTTAAACTTGTTAAAGTCGAAAGGGATGGTGACTGGACTCCCTATAATTCAAACTCCAAAAAAGGTATGTAGCAACTTTTTAATCAGTAAGCAGCCTAGGAATTCCTTTAGTTCCTATATTCTAATTAGGGCAATTAATTTGCTTGGAGTAGTCTACTCTGATGTGTATGGACCATTTGAGGCTCCTTCACTTGGTGGGAACAAATATTTTGTTTCCTTTGCAAATGAATTTAGCAGAATGTTGTGGGTCTATCTTATTCAGACCAAGTTTAAAGTATTTTCAGTTTTTAAGAGCTTCAAATTACTTGTTGAGAAGCAATATGAAAAACATATCAATGTACTTAGAATTGATGATGGAGGTGAGTATGTAACATCCCGGGCACTGACGAGGGCGGGGAGTGATCGCCGGTGCAAAAGAGATGAGGCACGGACAATGAGCGGCTCCTGGCAGGCTTCCAGCGGGAGGGGTACATGAATGAGTCAAATACACACCCAAACGAGAGGGATCCAGAGGCTGTGCAGGTATG
This sequence comes from Spatholobus suberectus, assembly GCA_004329165.1. Classification (NCBI taxonomy): domain Eukaryota; kingdom Viridiplantae; phylum Streptophyta; class Magnoliopsida; order Fabales; family Fabaceae; genus Spatholobus; species Spatholobus suberectus. Next base: position 69,159,195 of record CM014731.1, read on the forward strand.
GGACTGTACAGTTGAGGATAGCTTAAAGGAATTAATAAGTGCTACCTATACCAACAAGATGCATCTACTTTTCGGTAGCCCATCACTTAAGAACTCCATAGTTAAGCGTGCTTAACTTAGAGCGATTTAGGGATGGGTGACCTCCTGGGAAGTTTCCCGGGAAGCGTGTGAGTGAGGACAAAGCACGCTGAAAAGTCTTGTGTTGGTTTGTGGGGACAGTCACAGATCCTGCAAGTGGCCGGGCGTTACAGAGTATACTTCTAAAGAGTTTGAAGATTATTGCAAGGAGTTGGTATTCGACATAAAGTGATTGCACCTTATCCTCCTCAGCACAAAGGTTTAGTTGAGAGGAGAAATAGGACAATATTCAATATGACAAGGAGTATGTCGAAGGAGAAACACCTTCCTCGCTGTTTTTAGGGAGAAGCAGTTACCACTACAGCTTATATTCTGAATAAGTGTCCCACAAAGAGAATTCAGTCCATAGTTCCTAAAGAAGTTTGGACAAAGAAAACCCGTTGCGAAGTACTTAAAAGTTTTTGGTTCCTTGTGCTTCAAGCATATTCTAGATGAGAAGAGAAAGAAGCTAGATGAAAAGAGTGAGCCAATGATATTGGTTGGGTATCATATAGCAAGGTCATACAAGCTGTACAATCCAGTAAATCAGAAGATAAATATCAGTAGACATGTTTTTGTTGATGAAAAAAGTAATTGGGATTGGAAGGTTCAGTCCTATGTTCCTATAACACTTGGAGAGGATCACACAGATGAAGATCAAAGGAGTAAGCAATATGATCCACAATTGGAGAATTTGAGAACTTAAAAAAATAGGTGGCTACCACAAAGATTTGGTGATTATCAAATGCTTCCTAATAATTTGATATCAGCTAATGGGGAATTGGTTCACTTGGCTTTGCTGGCTGAGGGAAAACCAATTAGTTTTGATGATGCAATCAAGACTGATGTTTGGAAAGGAGCTATGATTGAAGAATTGGATGCAATCAAAAGGAACCAAACTTAGGAATTGGTTGAGCCTCCACTGAATAAGCAACCAATTGTTATCAAATGGGTATGTAAAGTGAAACAATAATATGATAGTTCAATGGCTAAATATAGAGTAAGATTAGTTGCAAAGGAGTTTTTGCAAAAAGAAGGCTTGGAATTTTCAAAGGTTTTCACACCAGTAGCAAGGCTTGAAACAGTGAGATTAATGGTTGCATTGGCTAGTTTCAAAGAGTGGAGATTGTTTCAGCTTGATGTGAAGTCAGCCTTCCTCAATGGACCTCTTGAGGAGGAAGTTTGTGTCTCACAACCACCCGAATTTGTGGTAATGGAAAAAGAAGACATGGTGTCCAGACTAAGGAAAGCCTTATATGGCTTGAAATAAGCCCCTTGGGCATGAAATAAAAGGACTGATTCTTTTTTATTGTAGCTGGGTTTTACCAAATGTTCTGTGGGCCATGGGATATATGTGAAGGCCAAAACAAATGTTGATTTGATTTTGGTGTGTTTGTATGTTGATGATTTGCTCATTATAAGCAATGATCAAGGAGAAATTGAAGACTTTAAAGGGAAAATAAAGTCCAAATTTGATATGACTAATTTGGTGGAATTAACATATTTTCTTGGCATGGAATTTGTGTAAACTAGAAGAGGGATTGTTCTACATTAGAAAAGATACATACATGAAGTCTTGAAAAGGTTTAATATGGTTGACTGTAATATAGCACCAATACCAGTAGAAGCCAACATCAAAATAGTGAAAGATAGGCAGAAAAGTTAGTTGGCAACACTTTATTCAAGCAATTAGTTGGCTCCTTGAGGTATGTGTGCAATAGTAGACCAGGCATTTCTTTTGCTATAGGTCTAGTTAGCAGATTTATGGAGGATCCTAAGCAGTCACATCTAGTAGTAGCCAAGAGGATATTGAGATACTTCAAAGGAACTTTAGATTATGGAATTGTGTTCCCTAAAAAGGAGAATAAATTGCAGAATTGAGCTTGTTGGATACTTAGATTTTAAGTGGTGTGGAAAAAAGGTGGATATGAGGAGTACCATGGGATATGTTTTCAGGTTTTGTGGTGCACCAATTTCATGGTGTTCAAAGAAATAGTTTGTAATAGCTTTATCTTCTTGTGAAGCTGAATACATAGCTGCCTGTCATGCAACATGTCAAGCTTTGTGGCTTCAATCTTTGCAGGAAGATAGGCAATTAGAATTGAAAAGTGCTATGTAGTTGTTGGTGGACAATAAATCAGCTATTAGCTTGGTTAAGAATCCTGTGACTCATGGGAGGAGCAAGCATATTGAGACTAAGTATCACTTCCTTCGTGATCAAGTCAATAAATGGAGATTAGAATTATGTTTCTGCGAGTCTAAACTCTGAGTTGCTGATATCTTAACCAAGTCTATGAGATTAAGAGATTTAAAGGGTTAATGAGAATGTTGAATGTGGTGTCTTTGGAAACTTTAAATTAAAGGGCAGTGTTGGAGAGTAATTTAAAGTTGGTTAACTATGTTAGCCAAAGTGGTTAACTATGTAGAGTAAAGGGTTCATAGTTTTGATTTGATATATGAACTATATATAAATACATGTTATCATTTGTATGCTGTACATAATGGGTGATCAATAAAATTTTTCTTCCCATTCTTCTCAATTCTCTTGTGAGTGTGCATACTATTCTCTCTTATCTCTAACAATTTTTTTGTGATCATTGTGGATAATTGACTATATTGACTTATGCTTTCTTAATTAGCTTGAACATAATTATTTATAAATATCATGCTTTATGTAACTTATCAACCATACTATCGAAGAAAAGTCATTTTGGTTTGATATTCTTGTATTCTAACATAGATCACTATATATGTTCTCATTGGAAAGATCATACTAGAAGCAAGTTACTAGATTGGAAGAAGCGGTTCAACATAATAGAAGGCATTTCTCAAGGGTTACTCTATCTTCATAAGTACTCAAGACTCAAATCATTCACAGGGACTTGAAAGCTAGTAACATACTTCTTGATGAGAAAATGAATCCAAAAATTTCAGATTTTGGAATGGCTAGAATGTGTAACGAGCAAGAGTCCGTATCAAATACCAATAGGATTGTTGGCACACGGTGAGCTTACTAAACTTTCTTTATTCCAAGTGTTGCTCTTGAATATATAAAAGTCTATTTTATCAGGTTATAAATTATTTTTTCTTGCAGCGGCTACATGTCTCCAGAATATGCCATGGAAGGAGTTTTCTCTACAAAGTTTGATGTATATAGTTTTGGAGTGCTGCTACTTGAAATTGTAAGTGGAAGAAGAAACAATAGCTTCCATGATGCCAATGGCCCACTAAATTTAGTAGGACATGTAAGTAATAAAATTAGTCTTACAAACTTCTTTTTTTTAATACTATTTTTTGTCTAATTTGACTAAAATACTAACAGGCATGGGAGTTGTGGAACAAAGGTATAAGTGTACAATTAGCGGATCCATCACTAAATGAGTTGTTTGACCCTGATGAAGTACAAAGATGCATTCATGTTGGTCTCCTATGCGTGGAACAATATGCAAGTGATCGACCTACAATGTCTAACATTATAGCAATGTTGACAAACAAAAGTGAGACAATTACCTTGCCTCAAAGACCTGCATTCTGTATTGGAAGAGAGATCTTTGATGAGAAAATATCTTCCAAGGAGTTATCTATTGACTCTACAGAAGAAATGACTTCTTCCTTCACAAGAGAATCAATGTAAATTAATTTACAAATAATTAGTCATTGCAAAAGTTTAATCTATATATATAGTTGATGGACTTTCCTCATGTTTTAGAGTAATATATACTTCATGTTAAACTTAGATTTCAATACATTTCTTGGTTTCTAGAGTTTACTTCGATTTTTGTTTTGATCCCTATATATCATAGGATTTTAGTTTTTAGTCCTTATAGTTTCATTTTATTAAAGAATTGATCCTTATATAAACTTTTATTTCATTTAGGTTTTGGTCCATATAATTTACCTGACGTTGCTCTTGATGATGAGAGTCACAATATTGATGAGAATAGTGTATTTTTTTTCTAGTTTTAGAATAAAGTATGCTCTAATCAATATCTTTGAAAACCTGATTCTTGGCAGGATGATCGAGTGAAGATTTTGACTTTAGAATAACGTCTACTCCAAAAAAAGAAAAAATACGAAAGTTTCGAAAACATTGTAAATCTTATTGCAACATGAGGACATGTAAAGTAGCTAGGTTTGTCCTTTGGCTAAAGACCTATCTTTCCTAGTTAAGCATGTTGATTTTTGAATTTTATTAGGCCAATTGGTTGAAGTTTTCAAACATGAGCTCTCATTTGTTCCTTAAACTCACCTAATGTGTGTATTAGAGTCAAATTGTTAGTGTCAATCGTGACACCGATGTTACTAGCATAGGCAAAGTTAGACACAATCTTTTGAATTTTCTTTTGTTTTATTTTTTTAATATTTAATTAAATAGTGTCGGCCAAGTTGACACTAAATTAGAGAGTAGCGATGACCATGGCCCAGCCTAAATAATGTTTTTTTTTTAAAATACTTTTTTTGTAATTAGCATCAACCAAGCCGAGGCTAATTCTTAATTTGAGCAAGAAAATGAAAAAGTTAGATGACCATGACCCACGATAAATAATATTTTTAAAAAAATATTTTTTTTTGTAATTAGCATTGACCAAGTCGATCTAATTCTTAATTTGAGCATGAAAACAAAAAAGTTAGTGATGGCCATAGCCCACGCTAAATATTTTTTTAATTAGAAACGACTTTCTTAATTTAAGTAGGAAAACAAAAAAGTTAGCAACAGTCATGGCCCACGCTAAATATAATTTTTGAATTTTTTTATTAACCGACACTGGTTCTTAATTTTAGCGTGACAACTAAAATTTCTCTCTTCTCTGCTTCTTATTAAAAACCTTTCTTTTTCTCCCAATCTCTCATCTCACTATCTTCATCTGTTTTTATATTCTCTATTTTTTCTAAGGCTTTCCTCTCTTATTTCTATTTGTTATAGGTTTTAGGCTAGGATGGTTGCGAAGACAACAGCAACAGTGATTGTGGTGATGGTGATTATGGTGGTGGACAAAGAAAAGTGTGGCAGTGACACCACCATTTTCGACTAATGAACGAAGAAGAAGATTGCAAAGGTGATGGAAAAGTGATGACACCACCACCTCCAGCCAATGAACGAAGTAGAAGAGTGTGGCGGCAATGACATAGCACGATGGTGGAGATAAAAAGAAAAAGGAGAGAAAAATAAGAAGAAGAAAGATGCTACCAAACTGTTGCAACAGTGTTGCTGCAGCGATAGTGGAAACATATTGCTAGTAATGACGATATTTTTTTTTGTTTTCTTTTCTCTTCTTAGCAACGGCTTTAGCATCGACCAAGTAGACTCTACTTAACCTCGGCCTCTATTGATGGATGCTATTTGCATCAAGTTTTTATTTAAGTTAGTGTCGGCCAAGTAGATGCTAACATTAATGTCAACCACTTTTAATTTGACTTAGTTTCTAATTTAGCGTTGGCCAAGAAAACGCTAGCGTTAGCGTCAGCCACAAAAGGTGACACTAAATATTAGCTTCCAGCATTTTAGCATTGGCCATGAGGCAAACATAAAGCCAATGCTAAGTTATATTTAAAGCTGGTTTTTGCTATTTAGTATCGGCTTTTGGCCAATGCTAAATGGTGATTTTTTGTAGTGACTTGGTGATGAAAATAGAAGAATGAAATTTGAATGAAGTTGGACATTTTTATTTATTTTTTTGCTTCAACTTAGTTAGATAGATTAAAGGCGTGCTTGAATTAATTGTAAAAAAAATATTTTATTTGTACAGAATTACTTTTTAAAATTAATAATTGATTGTAATAACATTAATTTAATGTTATTATATGATAATTATAAATTTATTCTAAAATAATATATTTTATTTGAATTGTATAAAATAATCAGTTTTATACAATAAATTATTAAAAAGTTATTAAATGATTTATACATATTATAATATTATTTGATGTTTTATGGTCAATGGTAAAAATGCTAACCATTGCCAAATAATTAATATATCCAAAAGTTAGCTTCCATAAAAGTATGATTTTTTTTAGTGTAAATGAAATGATAAAAAAAATTTAACCTACTCTTTGCATAAAAATTTTCAAATTTACTTATTAATATCCCTATCAATTTCTTATTTATCTATTTATTCCGTGTTATTTTATCTACTTAATCAAATATCAAATTTTCATTGATGAGGTTATGTATCAGATATTTTGAAGTAATTCGTGTTTATATATTAAACTATAGAAGACAATTCTTGAAATTATTTTAATCACTTAATCTAACACTTCCTTATCCTTAACAACACCCTCAGCATACAAATAAAAAAATTATAAAAATAATGATAAGAACTAAAATTCATTATAGAAGAATGTGTGGACAAGACCAAATCCTTAAAATCAAAGGCATCTCTTTATACAAAACACAAGCAGCAACACACAAAAACGAAAAAGTGTACCTAATAGACTTTAGTCATTCTCTACTGGCAAGTCATTTAGATAATTATGTCAATCATAACAACAAGTTTAGCTATCCACATTTCATATATATATATATATATATCATTTTCCTATTCAATTGGATATTTGGATTGATGATGATGATGATGAGTCAATCGGTACCGTAGTTATGTTTTTGTTATATCATTGGATCAAGTTGGCACATGAGTATGGGATTGGCCAAGCAATTTTGATTATATGGTAGTGTTTTTATCTTGAAATACGTAACTCTTTGGCTGTAGTATTTTTATCATTAAGATTTTTATTTTATATTAAGTATAAATTAAATTTATACATTATATTTAAGGCTTAATTATTTTCATGCCTACAAATATGTCTTTTTTTTCTTAGTCAATGTAATTTTTTTCATTTTTCGTCCCTATACATTTTTTTTTCATTTTTTGTCCCTATAAAATTTTTTTTTTTTTTTAGTTCCTCTACAATAACAATGTCATGGCACTATTGCTGACGTTGCACTTTTTGCTGATGTGGCGGTGATGACGTGTCACTTATGCTGATGTGTCATATGATGATGTCACGATGACGTCATTTGCTGACGTGTCACATCCTGATGTTAGCATGACGATAACAATTTAACGTTTTTGTAACGGAGTTGGACAGCAAGGACTAAAAATGAAAAAAAGCTAAAGTTCAAGGACGGTTTTGAAAAAAAAAATTTGCAGAGATGAAAAATGAAAACGCACTAAAGTATAGGGACAAAAATCATATTTAAACCTATAGCTAAGATATATATATGTATATATATATATATATATATATATATATATATATATGTATGTATATATAGGGATTTAAACCAAAATCGAAGTAAACTATAGAAACCAAAAAAATGTATTTAAAACTAAGTTTAACATGAACTCATGAAGTATCACTCAGAAACATGAGAAAAGTCCATCAACTACATATAGATTAAACTTATACGGTAAATTATAATTTACATTGATTCTCTTGTGAAGGAAGAAGTCATTTCTTCTGTAGAGTCAATAGATAACTCCTTGGAAGATATTTTCCCATCAAAGATCTCTCTTCCAATACAGAATGCAGGTCTTTGAGGCAAGGTAATTGCCTCACTTTTGTTTGTCAACATTGCTATAATGTTAGACATTGTAGGTCGATCACTTGCATATTGTTCTACGCATAGGAGACCAACATGAATGCATCTTTGTACTTCATCAGGGTCAAACAACTCATTTAGTGATGGATCCACTAATTGTACACTTATACCTTTGTTCCACAACTCCCATGCCTGTTAGTATTTTAGTCAAATTAGACAAAAAATAGTATTAAAAAAAAGAAGTTTGTAAGACTAATTTTATTACTTACATGTCCTACTAAATTTAGTGGGCCATTGGCATCATGGAAGCTATTGTTTCTTCTTCCACTTACAATTTCAAGTAGCAGCACTCCAAAACTATATACATCAGACTTTGTAGAGAAAACTCCTTCCATGGCATATTCTGGAGACATGTAGCCGCTGCAAGAAAAAATAATTTATAACCTGATAAAATAGACTTTTATATATTCAAGAGCAACACTTGGAATAAAGAGAGTTTAGTAAGCTCACCGTGTGCCAACAATCCTATTGGTATTTGATACGGACTCTTGCTCGTTACACATTCTAGCCATTCCAAAATCTGAAATTTTTGGATTCATTTTCTCATCAAGAAGTATGTTACTAGCTTTCAAGTCCCTGTGAATGATTTTGAGTCTTGAGTACTTATGAAGATAGAGTAACCCTTGAGAAATGCCTTCTATTATGTTGAACCGCTTCTTCCAATCTAGTAACTTGCTTCTAGTATGATCTTTCCAATGAGAACATATATAGTGATCTATGTTAGAATACAAGAATATCAAACCAAAATGACTTTTCTTTGATAGTATGGTTGATAAGTTACATAAAGCATGATATTTACAAATAATTATGTTCAAGCTAATTAAGAAAACATAAGTCAATATAGTCAATTATCCACAATGATCCCTAAAAAATTCATTTAAGAAAAAAAAAAAGAAGCGCTCTATTTTCTGCAAAATAATGAAAGAAAAGTTGTCTTCATCCTCCAAAACATCACCTAATTAATTAAATAGATTCTAGCATATTCCTCACCGAATAGATAGAAATCCAAGCTTTTGTTTGGCAAATACTCATAAATTAGAATCCTCTCTTCTTCATGAATGCAGCAACCAATTAACTGTACAAGATTCTTGTGCTGAAGTTCACATATGAGCGATACTTCATTTTTGAATTCCGCAATTCCTTGTCCAGAAGTTTTTGAAAGTCTTTTTACAGCAACTTCTTGGCCTGTCGGTAGGATTCCCTGAAATAATAAAAAGAATCCTGAGACCTCTAATTGAAAGTTGAAACTTAATATAATGCACAACTTCCTATGGTTTTTTTCATATAACCTTATAAACTGGTCCAAAGCCTCCCTGTCCTAACTTGTTTTCAGATGAAAAACCATTTGTGGCTGCCACTACTAATGTGTAGTCAAATGCTTTTAAACCATGTCCCTTTAAATCATCTTCAAGATCTTTGATACCAGAGGATCTATTTGAAGCTGCTAAATCCAACATCTTAATCTCCACTCCTTTTCTTTTCTTATCTGTTTAGATGAAAACATTAATAATAAAAAATGAGAATCAAGGGATTATGTTCCGTTAAGAATCTAGAATAATGTTTTTGATGTATCCAGCTAACCTTTAAATATATATTTTCTTTTCTTTAAGGCCAGGCGTAAAATGTAAAAGCAAATTACGAATAGAGCAATTGCGGTTACAATGCTTATCCATATCCACTTTTTTGTACCTGCATGCGTTAAATACATATAATTAGTTCTATTAATGCATTTCCCAGTAGTTTTTCACACACTATATGTGATTGAAGGAAAATATAATAACCCTTTTGTGTATGGAATGGAAATATGTGATAAATGATCTATTGTAAATAAAGTTATAGTAAACTTACCTTTATAGTGGGTGTTTTTTACCAACATGTAAAAGTTTTCGCCACCACTAGCAATATTAGTACCTTCCATTGAATTCCAATGAAAAAAAATACAACCAGTTCCATCTTCATTATATTCTTTGAATCCAGTGCAGCTACAGTTGCTCCAGCAAATAGCCCGGCAATCACTTATGCCATAACTCGAATTTGCTAGATTGCTTGAAATGTTTGAATTGGGGAAACCTTGCACGTTCTTAAATACATCACCATGGTGCCTGCAGGTGGGTATCTCCTCCCATTTTTGGCACCCTCCATCAGTATTGTACCCGTAACATAAATCAGCCGTTGCAATATTATTTCCTCCCCTATTTATCAATTGCCCAGTGTCCAATAGGGTCCATTTTATGAGCTCATCATTTGAAAATGTCAATGCAAAGTAGTCTTCATCTTCATTTGAGACAACCTTGTACTTGGCCTTCCAAACATGCTCGAATCTTTTGTTGTTTCTAAGTTCTCCACTTGTCCAACAAACTTGTCCATGTCTCTTGATGATCAATTCTCTTCTCTTGGGTTCCCATTCAAGCCTAAACGGACCGGGAGCTAGGATGGAATGACTTAACCATGAAAGTAGTGACCAATTATGACCACTTTTGTGATTAACTCCTAACTTCATCCCTGGGATCAAAGTATCACTAGGGTAATCAAAGCTTTGCCATAACACACTCTTTGACCCGTTGGGGTGAAGTTGTTGCAACACAAAATTGCCCGTATCCAACAATTTGGCCACAGTGTTGTGAACAAGTTGAGGTGAAGAGTAAAGGATTATTGGTTCCTTACCTTTGGATTCTATTTTTAGTACGCCAGAGTGGTCCAGCAATAAAGCTGCGTCCTGGCCAATAGGTTGGTTTGCATTTGCAACCCACACTATCCAATCATTTTTTCCTTGGAAATGTATGCGCAAGTAAGTGTGATTAGGCCACAGTTAGGCCAAAACTCATGCAATATTTTCTGTTTTCAGAACATAGCTTGGTTGTGCTATTCAGTGTGTCACCTGGCTTCAAACTGTCATTTGCTGCTTTAACATGAAAAAAAATACTTTGCCACAACCACATGTAAAGGAAAGCATGCATTTTGCGTAGTTTACAGCAAACCATGATAGATATTACTAATATAATGCCTCAAATATGGAAAGACTCAACTGCAAGAGGAATGTTTTGGTACAAGTCCACAGATATCCTCTACGAGAGACAAATCTACTCAAACCTGGTAAGACCACTGTGGACGTCAAAACACTCCCTCCGAATATTTAGTACGGCTATATATCCAAAACTCGAATTTCAGACCATTGATTAGGCTGGAACGACTGTTGATCCACACGTTTGGAATAACTGCAAGAGGGCTTGCTCAAGGGCTGATAATATGTTTCCAATTGTTACAAGCTTTTGAGATCCAACTTTAACATACTAACAATGCAATTTCGAGCAAGCACTATCTTTACTTCAGCAACGTCAAGAAAATCAGTTTAGAGTGCCTTCTCCAATCGTGTGGCCCAAGTGAATCTATCATTTAAGTACGATCAACTTTTTTCTTTTTTAAAGAAAAGAAAAAGATCAGTTTGCGTTATTAGAATAACTGAAGGAGTTAAGAGAAATGATAAGTTGATTACTCTTTATTATTAGATTAATGATGAGATCAGTTTCTCACATAATTGAAAGTTGAAACTGGAAAGCGATTTATTTAAATAACACCGCAAAGCATGGAGACTTTTCAAAGTTTTTGACCAGAGACAAAGATATATGAAGGGTAGCGCATTTACCACAGAAAGCCATCGAATTTTAATAATTGAATCTTTTCTTTAAACAAATGGCCGACACAACCTTTAAGCTTAAGTGTTAGGACCTACTTTTTCCTTTCCTTCTTTCCCGAGTCATCCATTTCTTTTGTCGTTTATGATTGAAATTCCGTGGATATTTGCCTTTTTTGGATAGGTATGAAATTATGGAATCAAACTAGAAGGCGATAGATAGCATTCTTTTCCTCTGGTACATGAGCTAACTTTGCAATTTTCATTGCAAAAAATAAAGAACATTTTCTATTCTTCTATTCTTGTAATTGATGTTTGATTATCTAGAACCATCACGAACCGTGAAATTCACTAATTATTGTGCAGAATGTTCTTTAATTCGACATGCATATTTTTTCCACCCAACAGCAACCCACTACGTTTCATTGTTAATTATATTGCATGTATATTTTCACTTAAATAAATAGCTAGACTAGAACTGATCCCATCTAATGGTTTTTGGATAATTTTACCTATCAGTTACTTAAATGAGTGAGTGATCATATCAATTATAATTATAGAAGATACAAATGTAGGAAGGATTTTAAAATGTATAAGAAGGAGTTACAACTATAATTTTACCTAATGCTGGCTCTGGTCTATGACCTGATGAAGTTTATGCAAGCTAAGATCAAGATTCTTATTTTGTTGCTTAAAGCTTGAGCTATCTCCTAAGTCTGAGGAAGTTCAGTCTGACTTGGCATCTTAATGTAATGCATACATACACACCTCTAAGACGAAATTTGATGGAAAGAGACGAAAACATGGTAAACTAAGATGATATGTCCAATTTGAGGCCAGTGTGATATGTAGAGCATTTTCTGTTTCTGTATGTTGTACTTAAGTTATATATCAAAACAAAAAAAACAAAAAAACAGTTTAGTTGGTTTAAATTTTAGAACTTTTTTTCTCTTTCAGATGGTCATCTGGTTTATTATACCTACAACAAAAAGCCCTCAAACTGATCACAAGAATAACGCGCTTGCATTGATTGTTTTGCTTCTAGATTATATTTGATTTTTTCATTAAGTTCTCAAATAATCAAAGCAACAGGAGTGGTTACAAAGACTGCTTGGGCAGGAGCTGCATACAATTTGCCGTTGTATACGTTAGCTAGCTATGTATGCAGTTTCAATTGGTTTCATGTTTCCATTTTTAAATTATGTCACACGCTCTCTCTCTCTTAGAGTCATTTCACTAATTCAATACACTATAATAGGTCTTCTGTTACTGTTACACTCATGTGTGGGTGTCTACTGTAAGGGTTCTTCTTCTGTTTAAGTTTCTTAGCTATTTATATGTAACTCTAGCTTAGTAATGGTTGAGTTTGGAATTCAATTAGCAATTGTACGGTTACTAATGTTAGAGGTTTCTTCAGTTCCATGATTTTCATATACCAAGCTTTTGGTTTTAATTACCTCATGGAACTTCACATTCTGAATATCCCTTCCTAACATTACTTCCTACTATGATTGGTACTAAATACACTAATTCAGTTTAATTTCAGTGCAATAACACCTATGTCAACTCCTGATTGAGACATATCAATATATCATCAATTCCACACAAATCCACTTAGGAACAATGTCCTATTATGCGACCCTCTATCTCATGGTTTCGGTCTCAACATCAGAAAAATTTCGGAGTACCAAAACATACTATTCGATCAACATTTCAGAGCATCAAGTCTTACGATCAATGACTAACGTATCATATATTCTAGGGACCAATAGCTATGAATATCATGTAATTTTAATTCAAAACTTTGTCACGGGTCTACGATCCCACCAAAAGGAAAATATACATCATTGTCACAGACATAAACAAGAATCAAATATTCATCATAGTTATTCACCAAAAAAAGAAAAATTCATCAGATTTCCAAGTTGACCAAAATTAAGTGCATGATCAATTCCTAAGGCATCAGTTCCGTCCTAGTGCAAGTGTGACCATAACCTTTCTCTTCGTGGGTCCGAAAGCTCTAACACTGGAGACATAGGGTTCCTTTGGTAGAAAGGAAAGAAATAAATGAGAGATAGGGTAGATAGATATAGAAAAGGTGAATGGAAATAAGTGAAAAATAGAGTGAAAATAAAAGTGTTTGGTTTAAGAGAAATAGATAAAAAAATAAGAAAGAAATAAATAGGTGAGAAATAGAGTATAAATAATTAGTGTAACCCCCCAATTTTTTAAATTTCTCTACTATATTTTCTCTCTATCACACTAAAGAAATTTTTAAAATAAAGTGTATTTCTCTCCTCTTCCATAGTATTTCTTAACTATTTCTATGCCACCAAACAAGAGGTTAATGCTGAATTGAACACGCGCTTAGGAGAAATGGGCTAGGAGAGAAAAGCATTGTTCAAATCCAATACACTTCAAGGCTTAATAAAAAGGGAGAAATTTTTCTAAGATTAATTTTTTCTTAAAATAAATGGACTAATAATCTTTAAAGAAAATTAAATTATTCTAAACCCATAAAAATTTATTTTACTAAAATTATTTTATAGTAGAAAATTTAATATTCCCAAGATCAAAATTTTAAGACAATTGTATCTTCTACTTCACGTAATTTCCTTTTTTTTTTTAAATCTCGCAATTTAAAATAATTTCTTTTAAATAAAATTTTCTAATTTTTTAGAAATTGAATTTTTGGATCTTACACAATGACTTTCTTAGTTCGCACGCAATTTCTTTTGAGATATCATATTCATACAATAAAATTATACCATAACTTATATAAAAATTTTAATAATTAGAGAGTTTTTTTTTAAAGAAAATTAACAATATATTTAGCATTTTCTCATTAAGGTAAAAAAATGAAGTTTTAAAAAATTATATCATAAAATATTTTTGTTTTTAAGTTGAAACAAAACATTTATAATTACATAACTCCCCACACGTTATATATCCTCTTCCACTTAGTGTAGTATAAGTTTAGAAATTGTTTTGAATAATATTTTTAATTTTTTAAGTTACCAAAAAAATTAACTACAAAATAAATTAATACAAACACAAGCGTGATCACCACTAAAAGCATACATCAGCCTATAGAAACTATTTTTACTTAATCAATATAATCTCAACTTGAGTTCTAAGAATGCAGCTAGTTAAAATTTAGTAAGAAAACTTTTATCATTTTTAATGATGTTACCTTTTTTTTTGTCAATACTTCATTAAAACAACAGGCCACAAGAGGCCCAAACTGCATACAAGGACCCAAAGAGAGTGGCCCAATAGTACAGAAAGATCGTGCCCTACCATTTCCATTCCAAATTTTGCTTTTTTCACCCCTACTTTTGTTTGTACTTTTCTTTTTTCTAAAATTACTTCTTGACAAAAATATATTTCCGTTGTATAACACGTTTCTATTGTGCTAGAGGGGGTGTGCTCTTCATACACAATAGAAATGCATTTTTGTTGTACATTATACATAACAAAAACACGTTTCCTTTCATTGTGCAAAATATATAACGAAATGTTTTTGTCATATATTTGGCATACGTATACAAGAAAAATATGTTTCCGTTGTGTATGTATCCTAAATACACAACGAAAATGAAAATTAATTGTTTATATTTTTTTAATTCATTTTTTTTTAGGCACAAGTTTAATGGTTCATTGACCCTTGAACAGGGCACATGTTTAAATCGTGCGATCTAGACCCTTGATTTATTGTGTGCAATCTCAATCGTTTATTTTTCTAACGCATAGGACAAAGCTTTCAATGATTCTCTAACGCTAATGCGTGAACAGGACACATGTTTGAATCGATGCAATCTGAACCCTTGATTTAGTCGGTGCAATCTCGACCGTTTCATTTTTTGACGCACAGGACAAAGCTTTTAATGATTCTTTGATGCGTGAGCAATATTTGCATTAGTATAAAAGAGATGTGCGTTGTAAAGCACTTAATTGCCTTTCTTCACAACCATCTTCATTCCATATTGTTTTTTCTCCATAGAAGATTGATAGATTCCTTGCTATGATGTATTGTGATGGTCACATGACAACAACATTTGAATGGGTCTTATTTCAATGTCCTCATGGTCCAAAATTTCTTAGGGTCATTGAGGACATGACAATTGCTGCTCTAAGAAAAAAAATTCATGATACGATCAAAAGTAGCAGAAAAATACTTGATATTCATTATCGTCAATCTATATCTTTAGGAAATGGTTGTGTTCATTATAGGTCTTTAAAGATTAAACACGACAAGGATGTAGCAAGGACGTTGTCCATCATTGCCCAATTTCCTAAACTTGCACCGATTAACATATATGCTACATTAGGTAGATCTCTCAAAAAGATCCTGGCCCGTCTGCATCAACCACAAAACGCCAAAGAGATGATTGCGTGCTTGCGTGAAATGGAGGCATCAAGTAGCTCTAACGACCAAACAACTGTAAGTTTAAGTGAACCATGATGATGCACTTTGTTTATTATTATTTCATTTGTATTGAATCTATGTAGAAGTGCTTTTATTTTATCAAATAATATTATTTACGTTGCGTTTGTTTGTTTTTATTTGTATCAGGTGCTTTAATTATAACAACGTAACAATGATACCAAAACGCAATGAGTGTAACATATATATATATATATATATATATATATATATATATATATATATATATATATAAAATTCAAAACGTTTATAAAATCCCAAAAATATATACAATAAGATCTACACATACGAAATAAATATATATCCAACAGTAAAAAACATAAATAAAAAATCAACCATCAGAGGTGGTCCTCCCCCTCTGCCTCCTCCTCTGGTAGGTACACACAGATGTCATGCCTACCATGCAATGGCCAGGGTCTCCCACAAAAGGACATCAGAGTTGGTGCCCTCAGATGCAGTGTGCGCTCTAGGTTTCGAGCAACTATCTCCCACTGTGCCTACAAAAAATGAATGCAAACAATTATTAAAGAAGGTTTCATTATCATCGAAAAAAACAAATTAAAAAGAAATGGATACTTACCTTGCATGATGAATAAGGGTCGCTAGATGAAGACTCCGTCTGGCTAATTGTGCGCTGATCATGCCCAAGCTGTAGCACAGGAACTCATGGAGGACCTCGCGGAGGATCTCCCACCATCGGAAGAATAAGATATGAATGAGAAACATAGTAGAACCACTCCAAGTAGTCATCGATGCAAGTCCATGGAGCCTCATGCAGCATAGTCACTCCTCTATCCACCACATGCTCTTACTAACCCTTCTAGTCATCAAAATGGCTAGTATGCAACAGATACTCAACATGCGGGAGGCGAGGGATCCTTTGGATACACCTAAACTACTTGAACACCCTCTTTGGTAAATGGGTGCACATATGGATACCGCATCTGATGAAGCCTGAGTAGAATGAGATTGCCTACAACGGTCGAACAACCCTATGTATATCATATGGCACAACATCGCCCAACTACAGCTAGTCCAGCACCTGCCTGGTACCCAGTGCAAGACTTGTACCCCCTCCTAGCCTTCCACCAATAGAGACGAGGAAGTTGCTTTAAATAATCAATGGTCGAATCTCAATCCTTGATGATGGGGAAGTGCTTATAGATCCACGCCTGTAATTGGTGATTAATAAATTAAATTACATAAGTAAAATAAACCCTAAAGAAATATATTAAAAGATACAAAATCATACCATTAACAGGCTCATGTATCCTCCAAATTGTGTCGTAGATCAAAGGCTAGCAACGTTAAGCTAGTCATAAAGGTATGCCAATGCAACAGAACCCCAAGAGTACTTGCCGCAAGACTGAGGCTCATGGAAGAGGTCTATGTAGTAGATCTGCACATGCGTCGAGCTCTTGTCAACGACTATCGTGTAGCCAATAAGATGTAACAAATATGCTCTCACAGCAAATGTGATCTCCCTAGCTGCGACGCATATGCCAAATGTGTCCCTCAGCCACTACAACATCACTTGAGCTCCTTTCGCAGTTATAGCGTATGCGTTAGCATGCGTAACACCGAGCTCGCTCATCAGTGACCTTACAACGTCATCACGAGTATAATAGGCGTGTTTGCAGACTTTGCCTATAATAGGCAAGTGCAGGAAAGATGACACATCATCTAGGGTTTCCTCCACTAGTAGGTGGAAGGAGCTAGTGTCCTTATGCTACCACTCAACAAAGGCAGATATGATACCCTTGTTGGCAACAATATACTATGCCTATATAAGAGGGGTGAGCCCTAAAATTCACACGAGTTCTGCGACTTGTAGGTGCATGGGCATCGACAACACCTTCCCCCTATGGTTGATCATCCTAAGCTTAGGGTGAGGTTGTCCAAGCCATATATGTTTAGCAACTTAGTCCTTATAGGACTTAAGCAGAAACAAGTTTCCAAGACCTCTTCCAAATGGAGGTCCAATAATGCACTCAGCTAGATCAGCTTAAGGCACCTCTGTCTCTGCCTTCGGTACCTCAACCTTTGGCTCAAGTACGTTTGCATGTACCTCCTCCTCCTGCTATTTCCTTTACTGTTGCTACTTAGCTGTTACGCTTGTAGCTTGTCTAGCCCAACGTGCGGATGTAGTTGGCGGTGGCCGTCTAGATGTGCCTAGCTCATCATCCAGTGGAGGGCCTCGTTTAGGATGAAAGGCACCAAACCTTGTGCGTGCTATAATGAATCTCAAACAATAATAATACTTTAACAATCAAATAATAATTACTAATAAAATATAGTCAAAATTATTAACTTGCATTTATATATAATTATAAAAAATATTAGTTAAAATTAATAAATTATTAAAAGACAAAAAATAAATTAAAAATTACATAAATAATTTAAAAGACAAAAATAATTAAAAACAAATAATTTAAATTATTTAATTGAAATAAATAATTAAAATAAAAAAATTTAAAATTACATAATACATAATGGAATCGTGATTCTGTTTTGTACCTAGCTCGGATGCACAACAGAATCGTGATTCTATTAAATCTAAAACTTAAAGAAAAAGAAAAGAAAGGAGCTCACCTCTGGTGATGACTACAAGCTTCCGCAGCTTGAGGAGAGCGAGAGGGCGAGAAAGAGACGAGAGAGTTGAGTGAGAGGGAGATGGGAGTTAAGGGAGAGGAGAGCGAGAGAGTAAAAAGGAGACGAAAGAGTGATGAGACTGAAGGGGGGTGGGGAAGGGGGTGAGAAGTTTTTAAAAGTTAGGGGAGGAGCAATTGTGCCCTTTTAAACTTTTTTGAAAAAGTTGGGGTAAAAAAAAGGTGGGAATGTGAGGGTTTAAAAGATCTAGCAACTAACGACGGGGCTTACTATTCCAACTCCTTTTTTTTTTCTTTTTTCACCCCTTTCTTTTTTCAAAAATATATGAAATTCCATTTTTACCCTTAAACTTTTAAATTCCACCCCCTCTTCCCTTCTTAGACTCCCCACCTCCCTCCCTCCTTTCCCATTCTCTTCTCTTCTCACCTTGCGCCCTACCCCCACCTCGCCACTGCCCCTAGGTGTCGAAAGCACATGACTCCGCCCCATTCACACCGCCTTACTCCAGCAAGCTTGGCATACACCTTTACAACCGTCGACATTCCCACTACACCTTCATTGAAGGTGAGTTTCATTTAATTTTTCTTTGACTTTTAGATTGAACGGAATCGCGATTCCATTGTGTATTTCGTTGTATATTGTGTGAATTTTAAATTTATTTTTTATTCAATTATTATTTATAGGATTTTAATGATTTGTTTTTTAAAACAATTTTTTATTTTAATGAATTAAATAATTTAAGTTATTTGTTTGTAAATTAAATTTTTATTTAATTATTCATATGATTTTAATGATTTGAATTATTTGTGTTTTAAATAGTTTTTTTATTTGAATGAAATAAATAATTTAAGTTATGTGTTTTTAAATTAAATTTTAATTTTAATTAGTCAAATGAATTTAATAATTTAAATTATTGTTTTTGATAATATAAGTAATTTAATAATTAAATTAATTATTTGTAGAATATTTCTAATTAATAATATTGATTATATTTTTAGAATAATATCATTGATAGTGATAGGATGATCTGGGAGGCACTGGCCATTACTCAGTCAGACATGGAGTCCGGGTGCACCTATTAGAGGAGGAGGCAAAGGAAGATGACGACTACCTTTGATGCTTGACTTATTTTTTCTTGTTTTTTACTATTAGATTATTTTTTTTAGTATTTTATACATTATGTATGAACCTTATTGTAGAACCTTATGTATATATTTTTGGATTTTATAGATGTTTTGGATTTTATATATCTTACACTTATTGGACTAGATCGCACCAATTCAAACGCGTGTTCTGTTCATGCATCAGTGAACCATTAAAAGCTATTCCTAAAAAAAATTAATTTCATAAATATAAACAATTAAATTCTAAATACATAACATATTCTCAAATACATAACAGAAACGTGTTTCCGTTATATATAGATGGGTGCACCCCCTTCAATCATAACGGAAACGCGTTTTTATTGTATAAAATGACAACGAAAATGCGATTCCATCAAAAGATATTTTCAGAATAAAAAAGCACAAACAATAAATGGTGTGAAAAAGCAAAATTGGGTGGGAATAACAGCACGCACTAAGGACACTTAAAAATCATAATGACTAAGGCTGATTGACCAATCTGGTGCAGTTTTAAAAACAAATTACCAAAATTGGACCTTTTTGAAACATATTACCAACATGGGTCTGTTTTGACCGTTGACCGGTCAAACTCGCAACTCTGAGTAGCGAAACTCAATCCACGTCAACTTTTTTCTTCTTTTTTTTTTGTAAAATTACACGTAGGCGGCCAACGTGGAGAGAAAAATGCTAGTCTGAACTGCGGAACTCACCGGATCGCGCCACGTGGCACAATCCTGTGAGTTCCACAAGTTTGAACTGTGAAACTCACAAGATCGCGCCACGTGGTGCAATCCGCAAGGACCGTCATACTGCTCAACGGGAGAAGTACACGTGGCATCTCCCTATGTGTTCTGCATTTGCGAATAGCAGGATTCACCTACATGCGACACGTGGCCTGTCACCTCCTCCCCTACCAACCGAATAGCGACACGTGGCATCCAGGGGGGAACTTGCAGCTATGAATAGCGAGACTACAATAAAAAAATATTTTTTGAAAGCCTTTAAAAGCCTCCGCAGCCCCACTTCGAAAGCTCCATAGCCCTACTTTGAAAGCAACTAAAAATAGTTCTGAATCCCCACATGAAAGCAACATAACTGAAGAGCGAAAGTGGGTCTGAATTTCGCGTCTGAGGTGTTTTTGGCATATTAAAATTTAGGTAAAAAAAAAATTTGTATATATTTTGTAAAAATTAGTTACTTATTTAAATGATAAGTGTACTGTTTATCTATTAAATAATAGAAAGTTCCTTATTTTTAAGTTTTTTTTTGTTTTGATACAATTTGTAATATGTGCTTATATTTGAAAGATTTATTTGACATTGTGTGTTAATTTATATGGTTTGTAATATATTGTAATTAATTTATTAATTATATGTTTTATTGTATTCTAAAGCGGCGATTTTATTCAATAAATGATTTAAAATTTTCAATTGTGAATTTTATTGTATATTTTACTTAATTTTGACAATTATTTATGTTTAATTTAAGTTTATTTAATTTAATTTGTGTTTTGCATTTATTTTAATCGTTGACTATGTTAATTTATGTTTTTGTTTATTTATTTTTTAATTTCTATAATATAATTGTTTGTATGTGGTTAAGAAATATATATATATAATTATTATTATACGTTAGGAAATTATATGTGGTTAAATTTGTTGTAACATATTTTTATTTAAATAAAAAAAATTAAAAAACTAGTTATGGATTTATTTACTTTGTTATTCAATTTGTAATATGCATTTATATTTCATTGATTATATGTATTATAGTATTTTTAGGTGGTGAATGTGCTTTTTGATAAATTATTTTATTTCTTTGATAAATTATTGTTTTAGCATATATAATATTATTTAATTTTTTGGTTAATTACATTGAAAGTACGTAGTGTTTTTTAAAATTTACTCTCTTAGTAAATATAATATGTTTAGGATTTTATTATTTAGGACGATAATAATAGAAAATATTTATTTATTTAGTTACGTATAATAAATTTATTAACTGATTATATTTTTTCTTGTTGATTGATTTACGCAGTGTTTTTTACAGATCTCTACAAAATGGCCTCTTCTTCATCTTCCGATAGAAGCAGCATTCATTCTGGACCAATTGATGATGACGTCTTATGGATGCAAAGTATGCATGTTTCGCAATATGTGTGGAATGGTGAACCGAACCGCAAATTACTTGTTAGACGGGCCCTTCCTACACATAATGGAGTAGAAGGTGTTCCGGAAGTAATTATTGAATTTCTTAGTCAATCTGGCTTCTATTAGGTTGCCAGAATGGGTTTTTTAAAGGTCAACGCTGGTTTGGTGAATGCTTTGGTGGAAAGGTGGAGACCTGAAACTCATACATTCCACATGAGATTTGGAGAGTGCACGATTACTCTTCAAGATGTCGCAATTTTGTTAGGGCTTCCTGTTGATGGGCTGCCTCTTATTGGGTCTACACAACTTGATTGGGGAGCTCTGTGTGAAGAGTTGTTGGGTATTCGACCAACGAACCTAAATGGTAGTTTCGTTAAATTAAGCTGGTTGGCTGAGCATTTTGATGACATTGGTCAATATGTTATCAATGAGGAATAGCTGCGGAGATATGCTCGGGCATGGATCCTTAGATTCATCGGTGGTGCACTGTTAGTTGACAAATCAAGTAGTAAAGTCTCGTTACGATATCTTCAATTTTTACGAGACTTTAACGAGACAATGACCTATGCATGGGGGGCTGCTGTACTTAGCTGCTTATATCGCCAACTATGTATAGCCACGAATTATAGGACGCAATCCATTCGTGGCATGTGCTTATTACTGCAACTTTGGGCGTGGGAAAGATTTCAACGTATAACTCCAAAAAGAACGCCCGACTTCATTGTTGGTCAACCCTTAGGGATGAGGTAACATTAATGTTGTTAATATACACTCATTATGATTTTCATATTTGGCTTAAATTGTTTATGACTCCATATTTTTATAGGTGGCTTCGACGTGGACATAGCCACATAGGAAACGACGATTTAACATCACACTGACGAGCGTTTGACATTATGAGGAGGCATGATGTAAGTATCTATCTTGTATAGCCTGTAATTGTAATTCTAATTTGCTATACATGGTTTTTACTTAATTGTTCTTTGTAGATTGTTTGGGAGCCATACACTGAGGCTATTATGAATGCAATGCCTCCAGTATGCCGAGATGGACAAATTGTCTGGAAATCAGTTGTGCCACTAATATGTTTTAATGTATGTGAATGACATCAACCTGATAGAGTGATGAGACAATTTGGTCTTCGCCAACCAATTCCACATCCTCCGCTTCAGCCACAGGAGTTACACACGTTGACTTTGCGTGGAAAGACCGCTGAAAATTGGCATAACATATTGGCACCAGCGATCAACGCATGGAATCACAGACACGAACTTCAAGTTCAGGACACCGGCCTGCAAGTAGGAAGTTTGGGTCACAATTCTGAGTACATGAGATGGTACAAACAGAAAACAAAGATGTTTGTGGACCTGAAGAACGCTAAGGTAGCAACTTTGGTAACATGATTTACGTAAATTGACTTGTAATATTTTTTTTGATATTGAAGTCGTTGTGTGTCTAATTTTGTTTTTTTTACAGGGAGAGGTAGGGGAGACATTAACATATATGGTCTCCGAGGAAGGCAGAGGTACGTGGGCGGTTGACGACCTGGTGCCTTATGTTGAGAAAATCATGATTTTGGCTGACGCTGAAGATAGCGTAACTGAGGCTGCTTCGCCAGCTCCACCTCTTCCACTGATATTCGATGCACAACAATTTCATATTCCTGGGCATCGTGTTGAATCGCAAGGGCTTGGAAGAAGGAGAAGGGTTGTTAAGGCAGAAACATATGATTTTCCGACAATGTCTCAACGTCAACCTGGGATGTATTACACACCTGCACAATTTGTACATTATCCCAATTCACAACCCATGTACTATTATCCTTCTTAGCAACAGGCTGATGCTGGAACTTCACAACAACACCCTCCTTATGCTCATCCGTCAACACCGAATTTCACGATGGATCAACTATTTGGGACTCCGCTCTCGACACCAAGTCCAAACATGCCTTCGCCATATGTAACCCCAGGTGCCCCACTATATAACATACCTGGATCTCCATGGGTACAAGGGATGGATCATGTAATAGGTGTAGATCTACGTGCCCAATTTTCGTCAGAGGCAAATAATGCTAGTCAACTATCTGTGACGAATGCTGCTGCTACAGCGGATGATGTAGGACCAACAAGAAGAAATCCTACACGAATTGCTAGAAACTGGTCACGGCCTTGTGTTCTAACACCTCCAAATGAGGGTCACGAACATTCGGCAGATGATACTTGATTTTTTTAAAGTTCCATATTAATATTTTATTGACCATATTCGATGATGTTTTCATCCACGTTGATTTACTAGGTGTTGATAATTAAGTTAATAAATAGAAAAACACATTTATAAACAAATCGAAAATGGTAACAACAATATAACGTTTTAAAGAGAAAGTTTAAAAATTTCATAAATTAACATTACAAAAATTGTTATGAACTAAATGTTTTCTTCATTACTTTGCGCTTGTAATGGACAATTGCGTCTATTATGGCCTTCCCATCCACATCTACAACATCTCTGTCTAGGTTGTGATTTAACCCAGTCCATTTCATTTCTGATTCTTGTTGATTTTGGTCGACCTTTTCCACGAACAGTTGTTGGGTCCGGGACAAGTACCCATTGCTCATCATCGGGTGCCATAGCTTCTTCATTACCTAACGGCCACCATTGTGCTGAATATGCATGTAGTATGTACTCGTTTGTGTATACTGGGTCTATGTATTGGTTGTAGTCAACGCTAACAACACCGCACACAGCAATAACATGGGAACATGGATAATGAAATGCAGTAAAGCGTCCACATTGACAATAACATTCGTTTAGGTTAACTATCCATTTCTGATCGCCACGCTGAGTCAAAGGATTAAATGCCTCTTCAACCTCAAACCGTGTTGACTGGATGTCGTATCTACGAACCTGGTGAGAAGAAGCTTCCTCAACATTTTTTCGAATTGCCTTAACTAACTTGGCACAATATATATTGCCAGCTGACAAATCTGCCTTCACTTGAGACCCTCGCTGTACAAAGTACTTAACACATCGACTGTATGTTGACTTTACCAAGGCAGTTATTGGAATGTTCCGACAATCCTTCAGGACCTTATTGACGCATTCAGACAGGTTCGTGGTCATATGGCCGAATCTACGGCCTTCCACATCGTATGCCATACTCCACTTGTCAACAGAAATGGCACTTATCCATCTATCGGCATCTGCGCTACACTTGCGAAATGTTTGTAGTTTTCTGTCAAAAATGTGTTTGCATGGAGTATATCCCACAATAATAAAAAAATAAAATTTGTTATTGAAAATACGATCATGTTAAAAAAAATTGTGAAGTTAAAGGTTATAAACTCACAACATACCTAGATTAACCAACATTTTTTTTTGTTTTCCATTCTTGAAACGATGATTAAAATTGCTTGCAATATGTCAAATACAATACATATGATAACCATGTGGAGGTTGCCATCCAAGGGCCTCATTCTGCACAGCAGACTTTATGCTACGATGTCGATCAGAAATTAGACATATGCCCTGTTTATTTGTGACATGTAAACGTAAATGCGACAAGAACCACGACCATGCTTGTAAAGTCTCACCCTCATCCATAACAAATGCAAGAGGAAGGACATTACTGTGGCCATCTTGTGTTGTGGCAATTAACAAGGTTCCACGGTACTTGCCATACAAGTGTGTTCCATCAACTTGTATTAGTGGCTTACAGTAGCGGAAGGCACCACCACATTGCTTGAATGTCCAAAAGACTCGATGGAATTGCCGGTAACCGCGAATGAGTTGATTACCAACAAAAAATTCATCGTGGCAAAGTTGGTAATACGTACCTGGCGCATTCCCTTGCATATACTTAAGCCACCTTGGAAGCATGGTATATGACTTATCCCAGTCTCCAAATTCACGGACTATAGCTTTCTGTTTGGCCTTCCATGCCTTCCTATATGTCACCTTGTAACCCGTCATAGCTGTTATTCTCTCTTTAATCAAACTTATTTTTAGGGATGGATCTTTAGAGATCATTCCTGCACATAAAAAAAGGATTTCAAATATATATATTTCATATTGATTCACAAAGTCAAATATGTAAACTTGCAATATACCTTGTACGCATGAACAAATGAATTCAGAATCTAACTTGTCATGATCTTGTGTTAGTGACAAATTCAAGCATGTATGTGGCCCACCCCATTGGTTGACAACCCAACTATCTGTTTTTTTTTTTATAAAATTGCCCTCATATACCATGGACAACCGTCGTTCTTATTTGGGCATTTGCAAATCAATTTCGTGGGCTTGGACTCAACAACAACATACGTTTGATGCAATTTCATTACATAATGTTTTAATGCATTATGTACAGCCTGTTTGCTCTCAAACTGTAACCCGACATATAAGTCTTCCCCGACACTCCAGCCAGCAGAAACGTCTAAGGATGACATCTCCTCTTGATTAGGGTGACTCCAATTAATGTTTGTATAGTGGGAAGAATCACACCAAAATGGAAGTTGAGTTGCACCCCCTGCATAAATTTGAAAAGATTAACGATAAAAATTTGACATCAAATATAAAATAATTAAAAATATTGTGTATGACTATTTTATGTAATAATTTTTAATTGTCTATTTGTATTTAACTTCATGAATAAACATTAACTACGTATACAATAACATAATGGTATTATGTAAGATAAAAACATACCTTTCTCAGATTGATATATTGACAATGGTTCAATCATACGACTTACTTCAATGGATGCTGTCTCATCATCTGTGTCAAACGATTCATCATTAGGAATATCATCATTGGATGATTTCTCAACATATGACTGTGACACATAATAGTCATCGTCGTCATCATCGTCGTCATCTGCTTCTACCTGTCTTTGCATCCCAGATTGTGCCAATGACTGATTACAAGACAAATTCTGATCACCAGACACGCGAGAATTTATTCCACCACCTTCTAACGGAATCATAAAACTACCAACAACTTCCACTTCAACATACATTTCTATTACTGACATTTCATTTTGTTGCTGAAATACATGAATCATGCATTCTATGTCTTCATCATCACATATTTGTAATGCACTATATTTGCCTTCGCCTTTTGAAATTAAAAACCTACATGTAACAGAAGATATAACTTGATTTGCCTGCAATTTAAATTTGTCATGAATTTTTCGCTTTAAAACATTAAAACTAATGCCATGTCTAATTTGTATTGCTTTCTTTGTCCCTTCGAACGTTACTCCTTCGACACCTTCATACATCCTTCCATTTATATACACATGCTATAATTGAATTCATGATTGTGTACGATGTACCTACCAAAAAAAGTAATATCAACTCAGTAATAAATAAAACATGAAATAAATATATTTGTTTTTTAAATATAAAAGAAAATTATTATATATATTTTTCAAATAATATAAATATAATATTACACAAAAAATATAAAAAAGTTACATAAATATAAAGTGATTAAAAAAATATAAAAAAATTACGTAACTACAATGGAGAAGTCATATTGGAAGTCGACGAATGGAAATTTATAGGATTTAAAACGCTATTCAGACTTGTGGAACTCACAGGATCGCGCCATGTGGCATGATCCTGTGAGTTCCGCAGTTCAGACTAGCGTTTTTCTCTCCACGTTAGCCGCCTACGTGTAATTTTACAAAAAAAAGAAAAGAAAAAAGCTTACGTGGATTGAGTTTCGCTAGTCAGAGTTGCGAGTTTGACCGGTCAACGGTCAAAACAGACCCATGCTGGTAATATGTTTCAAAAAGGTCCCATTTTGGTAATTTGTTTTTAAAATTGTACCAAATTGGTCAATCAGCCTAACGACTAACGAGTTTGATTACTAGGTTGTGAGAAGCCCAAACGAGTTTCTTGCTGGGCCTATGCAGAAATGGGTGGAAGGCCCATTAAAGTGAGAAAATCCTCGGCAACAAGAAACCTTCCTCTGTTAATGCTCCAAAGTTCCTGTTACTGCTTTCTTCTTTTCGTTTTCTGGTACCAGGAGCGACACTCTATTCGCGAGATTTTCTTTTCTTTTCCGTCGTAGTTCAATCCCCTTTCGCTCCTCGCTTTTAGGGTTTCCAATTTCTTCGATGGCGCCCGATCCTAATCGCGCCGGTACCAGCGCCAGCGCCGCCAAAGACGACGCCGTCGCGAAGAAGAAGGTCGAGAACGAAGATCTGGTGAGTCCAAAAGCCTGCCTTCAATTTTTCACTCTTTCTCTCACTCATTCTAGAACTCAAATTTCTATTACGCTTTCTGTTGCAAAAAAAAATAAAAAATGAAAATCGATTGTTTCTGCGGTAATTTGTGCAGTCCGATGAGGATTTGGCGTTGAAGCAGCAGCTAGAGTTGTATGTGGAGAGGGTTCAGGATCCCGACCCGGGATTGCAGAAGGTTGCACTCGAGAGCATGAGGTAAACCTAACTTTATGCTTGAATGGAACAAATTTTGATTTGAATGGGAATTTTTGGCTTTTTTTTTTAATTTTAAATGTGTGTCTGAAATGGGAATGTGGGGTTATGTTTTGTAGACAAGAAATTCGAACTTCGACGAGCTCTATGACTTCAGTTCCTAAGCCGTTGAAGTTTCTTCGCCCGCATTATGGCACTCTTAAGACGTATTATGACACTATGGCGGAGTCTGATTTGAAGGTATTGTTGTTAGTGTGTTATGGCGCTGCCTTTGTAAAAATAGTAGTATGATGTTGTGTTGGTTAACCTATTTGAGTTTCCTCAATGCAGAAGTACCTGGCGGATATATTGTCGGTTTTGGCACTCACAATGTCTGCTGAAGGAGAAAGAGTAAGTTTGCTGTGTTAGAAATTGAAAATCTCTTGGGTGATTGATTGCCTTGGTTGTGTTCAGGCTTGGTCGTGCTCCTTTTTCATTCAGACACCTTTTAAGACCTTTGCAAATCGGTTTTTATATTGACTCTTTCCTATGGCTCTGTCAGGAAAGCCTCAAGTATAGATTATTGGGTTCAGAGGGTGATATTGGTTCATGGGGCCACGAGTATGTTAGGTGAGAATAATGTTTTTGGGACTTTTTTTTTGTTCTTTTTTTTTTCTATGGTTATAGAAGGTCATTACTTGGAAAATTAGAATTCTTGTGATCGAAGCCTTATTGAGGAGTTATCATCAATCTTAATCTTACTAGTTATGTTTTCTTTTGTTGTCAGGAATCTGGCTGGAGAAATTGCGCAAGAATACGCAAAACGACAGGTTGGACATTTGGCTAATTTAAATGTTAATATTTACCACTTCAAAGTGCTTTTACTGTGGAATTTCGTTTACTATTAGCTCAATGAATAAGCATGAATCACCTTCTCTAGTTCATTTAATAATTTACTATGTATGTCTTCAACCTAAGTCTATTTTGTTATTGGAGAGGTAGGGTTGAAGTATAACTGAAATATTAAATCTATTTGCAAAGTTTAGCATCCCTTGGCGCCCCATGGTTACAAAATTAAGAATTAATAATAATATGTGTGAAATAAGATTAGTGTATTATGTGTAGTATGATATTGATGCTTTGATATGGAATAGCCTTTGTGACTTGGATTTGTGTTGAGTGGTGTTGAGTGTTAAGTGTTAAAAATTTATCTGATTTCTTCCAGTTCCTGTTTAATTTGAAAATTGCTGGCTTTTTTCATGCTTTTACAGAGTGAAGAGGCCCCCATAGATGATCTCATGGAACTCGTGCAACAAATTGTTGCTTTTCACATGAAGGTACAATATATTGCATTCATTTTGCTAAAAAATTGTACACTGTATGGAATATAGATGCAACAAGATGTGTTAGAGTAAGACTATTAATTTATTTTAATTAATAAATTTCAATTGTGCTGCAGCATAATGCAGAACCTGAAGCTGTTGATCTTTTGATGGAGGTAATATGCCAGATCCTTTTTTAGGTTGTTGCTTAGCTTAGCTACTTCAGTCGGTGAACTAAACTCTGTTTGTAATACATTTTAATGTCAGGTTGAAGACCTTGATATGTTGGTTCAACATGTTGACAAAACAAATTTTAAAAGGACTTGCCTATATCTCACCAGTTCAGCTAGGTAAGTGCAAACAGGCCTCAGTTTATGCAGAGAGAATTCAATTGAATTCATAATAGTGACAAAGAAAGAAAAATATTAATTTATCATAATGAACTTTTGTATCTTTTGTGGTTTAATGATATTTTTTTTGTTTTGCAATCTTGTATACTTTCATTTGATTTTCTATTTCTATGGTATTTCTAAATTTATTCTAAATTATTATACTTCAAGTATTTAATGATTAAGTGATGTCTCAAGTTATCATTCTGGACTCTTTTTCTACGTGATAAAGTGCTCCAATGCTTTAGGAATGAGAACTGTTGTTAGCTTGACTTGTAGTTGGATCTCTTACTACAGTTGTGGCTGAGGATACTGAAGATTGAGAGTTATTTGTTCTAATGACAGAATAATTTTGTATAGTCATAAGCCTGGCTCTAAGCTTCTAAGTTTGGTTTTGAAAACATATTTTAGAGTGGTATTTTATAATGTAAAGGTTTATGGATGGAGTTTGACTTGCAATGGGAGTGAATTTTCTAAAGATTTCTTTAGGAGGAAGCTATTTTGACTTGTAAGCATTTTGCATGATAAAACAGATGCCACTGTCTTGGTTTTTGCTTGTGTGTTGTCTGGGGTAAATTGACTCTCTCCGACAAACATGTTATATTTTATATTTTTTTTATGTAATTTTGCAGATACCTTCCTGGACCAGATGATATGCTAGTTTTGGACATTGCATATACAATCTATAAAGATTTTGAAGAATATCCAAATGCACTCCAAATTGCATTATTCATGGATAACATGCAGGTGTGACACAAATTCTTTGTAGTGTCTTTTTTAACACTGTTGTTTGTGTTCAATTCTTGTTTAAGGAGTGTGTGTGTGTAATTCACGAAATAATTTCTATCTTTTGTATCTTAATTCTTGTGGCCTGAAACTAACTAGTTGCAGTGTTGTTGACAGTATGTGAGGCAGGTGTTCACCTCTTGTAATGATGTGCTGCGAAAGAAGCAATTCTGTTACATGCTTGCACGTCATGTAAGTCCTGAATTCTGTCTTAGTACTTTGTGAACTTATCTTGGCTCGTGTTTCTGTGTGTGAGGTAGCTGTTACCGATAAGTTGTTCAACAATAAAGTTATACATTCAACTCTTTTTAGCTGTTGATGTTGATAAATGGCAAGGCTAGGGGGAGATGGATACTGAGAAGATTCCACCATCAGATTTATTTAGAGACTCTCTTTTGATGGTTTTGTGACAGATATTTTGTGTTGATTATTATTTATGTGCAGGGAATTACTTTTGAGCTTGATGAGGAGATGGCTGCAGATGATGAGGACAGAGAAATGTTGCAGGAGATCATAAACAATTCTAAGTTAAGCGAAGGATATCTCACCCTTGCTCGTGATATTGAAGTCATGGAGCCCAAGTCCCCTGAGGATATATACAAGGTGTGATTTTGATGATAATTTTACTTCTGCCTTAATGAACTCTGTACCAGATATAACTTCCTGTTCATGTATAATTTTACATCTAATGCCCTGAGATTTAATTTAATTTTTACTTAACTAAATTATGGTTCAAATTGACAAAAGAATATATAAGCGAATCATGAATTATTGTTTTGTATGCATTAGTTATGCAGCTTGTATTACAGTTGCTTGTCATTTCTAAGAATTTTTATTGATAATTATATGTGAATTGTGTACCAGTTGATTCTGATTTGTTATACTCTAGTTGAAATTGAAATAATGCCTTGCTACAGAATTGCCTTATCAGTTATCACCTTTATTTTTAGTGGGTGGTACATAAGTAACAATCATTTTCTATTAATATTTCACACGTGAGATTTTGTTTCTAAGTTATAAATGGAACAATTGATTCTGATGTGCTGGTTTCTGTCGGTCAAATTTGGAGCCTGACTATAAAAGAGCCTAGGTTGGTAACTGGAAGAATTTATATGTTGGTCATCAATGATGTGGCATAAAATGTTTGAATTATTTGTTTGAGCCTGGAGGTACCCTCCTTGCTAAAGCAGCAGCTGTATCTTCTGATACTTGTAATTCAGAAAAGAACATCTTGTAGGATTGCTTTATGTTGACAGCAATTGTATTATTACCGATGAGAACTTTATGCAACCTGCTGCAAGAAATCTGTGTAGCCTGAAATTTTAATCTGTGATTATGCTCGTATTCCATGTATAAAAGAAAAGCTTCTAGAGGTGCCATTTTGTCTCTAGTGTGCCATTTTGTTGATCTGCTGTCAACCTTAAGTTTCATTCTGATTGGTTTCTCCTAGGCACACTTGCTTGATGGCCGGGCTAGTGCAGGTGCTAGTGTTGATTCAGCTAGACAGAACCTTGCTGCTACTTTTGTTAATGCATTTGTAAATGCTGGCTTTGGTCAGGTACAATTTATTTCATATTTCAAGGTTCTGTATGTTGTAATTGTTGTGATTTTGGGTTAATGATTTCTTCTGTTCTTCAATCTTATACTTCCCTCACTTCCCATTATTGTTGTGCAGGATAAATTAATGACTGTTCAATTAGATTCTTCAAGCAGTGGTTCTTCTGGAAATTGGCTTTTCAAAAATAAGGAACATGGGAAGACTAGTGCTGCAGCTAGTCTGGTGTGCATTTTTTTACTGAATCAGTTTTTCTTATCTGTGGTGTGGACCATATAAATTTCATTTGCAATACTTTTGTATTGTAACAGGGTATGATTTTACTCTGGGATGTTGACTCGGGACTTGCTCAAATTGACAAGTACTTCCATAGTAATGATAATCATGTCATTGCTGGTGCATTACTGGGAGTTGGAATTGTCAATTGTAGTATCAAGAATGACTGTGATCCTGTGAGTTTCATTTATCCTTCCCTTTGCTTGATATGATAGTATGACACATCTTTTTAGTTTCTATATTAGATCTCATTTGACTCCTTTTCAGGCAATGGCACTTCTAGGTGACTATACGGATAAAGAAGACACTTCAATCAGGATTGGTGCAATTATGGGTTTGGGAATTGCATATGCCGGCTCCCAGAATGAGCAGGTTAGCTTTTTCTCTGTATATTTTTTGAAATCTTGTTAGTAATGTTTATTTGTTGAGTTACATATTACTTTCTATTTGCAAATGTAAAAGGTTTTTAATTTATTCTTGCTTCTTTCAGTTACGTGACAAATTGCAGCATATACTGAATGATGCTAAAGCTTCACTGGATGTGATTGCTTTCACTGCTATTTCTTTGGGCTTGATCTATGTGGGTTCTTGCAATGAGGATGTTGCTCAAGCAATTATATTTGCACTAATGGACCGGAGTGAGTCAGAATTGGGAGAGCCCCTTGCACGATTTTTACCCCTTGGCCTTGGTCTTCTATATCTTGGGAAGCAGGTAATTAGATGTTTGGCAGTCTGTTGTCTCTGTTTTTTGAATTGTAGATTATTTCCTTTTCACCTCATTAATCTTATTTCTTTAGTTTCTGAATAACAATTGATAGTGAGGAGGGTTCTGCTATTAGGTGAGGTCAAAGTTGTTACGGTGTAATATTCACTCTTTACATTGTGCTTTGTGACTACAGGACAGTGTGGAGGCAACTGCTGAAGTTTCAAAGACTTTTAATGAAAAAATTAGAAAGTATTGTGACATGACACTACTATCATGTGCCTATGCTGGAACTGGAAATGTTCTCAAGGTACAATCTTATGATGAAGAAGTTACTAGTTTTTAACAAAAAGAAATATCCGCAGCACCTTTCTATGTTTATAATTTCTGATGCACCTTTTTATGTTTATAATTGCTGATGCTTCTTTCTTGCAGGTTCAAAATCTCTTGGGTCATTGTTCACAACATCTTGAAAAAGGTGAAACTCACCAAGGTCCTGCTGTGCTTGGAATTGCTATGGTAGCTATGGCTGAAGAATTAGGACTTGAGATGGCAATTCGATCATTAGAACATCTTCTACAGTATGGAGAGCAGAATATTCGCCGAGCAGTTCCCCTGGCACTTGGTCTACTCTGTATATCAAATCCAAAGGTAAAATGGACTTGCTTTCCTTCATTTTATCACTTTGGAAGTGTTATTATTTAACAGTGTGTAACACATTGCCTTGCGCTGAAAAGATGATAGTTAAAACATTATAATTATGGGGTGCAAGGTGTCACTTTTAATAACTTCTGCTAACTTTTTACTTAATCATTCCAGGTCAATGTTATGGATACCTTAAGCAGACTTAGCCATGATACTGATTCAGAAGTAGCTATGGTAAAATGTTATACCCTCTTTACTTTGAACATTTTGGTCTATACCTTGCTTATGTGAAGCTAAAACAACAATTTATATGCTTCAGGCGGCAGTTATCTCCTTGGGTCTAATAGGTGCTGGAACGAATAATGCCCGAATTGCTGGCATGCTTCGCAATCTTTCAAGTTATTACTACAAGGATACCAGCCTTTTATTTTGCGTAAGCTTTCTCTAAGTCATCCTCCTTATTTTCTAATTCCCATTGTTTCTATGGTCACCCATTTTCTTTTACCTTGTCTACAGGTGCGGATTGCCCAAGGTCTTGTGCATCTGGGGAAGGGCTTATTAACACTTAATCCATATCATTCTGATCGCTTCCTATTATCACCGTAAGTAAACTTCTATCAGCCTTTCCGACCAAGTTGGTGGCTTTAAAATGACGTGTACAGATTTACTGTAATGTTTTCTAATCCACATTCTGTATCATGTTTACAGGACAGCACTTGCTGGACTAATTACCATGTTGCACGCATGCCTTGATATGAAGGCTATTGTGTTGGGAAAATATCACTATGTTCTCTACTTCCTCGTTTTGGCAATGCAGGTTTGTTTGAGTTTTATTTCCTCTTTCCAGTCGTTGACTCTTCCCCTCGCCCATTTAAGCCATTCTCAGTTATATCTTGTAATTTGTTGCAACAGCCAAGGATGTTGTTGACTGTGGATGAGAACTTAAAGCCGCTATCGGTGCCTGTTCGTGTTGGCCAAGCAGTAGATGTTGTTGGACAAGCAGGTCGTCCTAAAACAATCACTGGCTTTCAGACCCACTCCACCCCTGTTCTCCTGGCTGCTGGGGACAGGGCAGAACTGGCAACGGAAAAGTAATGTACCTATGCTTTTAAATTTTAAATCAGGCTTATGTTATATTTCTAATACTAACTCTTTTTCTTCTTCAGATACATTCCCCTGTCGCCAATTCTTGAAGGTTTTGTAATTTTGAAGGAGAATCCAGATTATAGGGAAGAGTGAGAGGATCGACCGTGTTGATGCTTTTTCTTTTGTTCGAGTGTCTGAACAGTAGTTAGTTAAAATGTCGTATTTGACATTGTGTCAAAATGTAGAAGAAATTATTTAGAAGCATTCCTTCGTTTGGATAAAAAGATGGTCAGAGAATCTTTTAGCTCGACAGTTTCTAATTTCTATTAATTATGAGCATATTCTTACACGAGTTACTCTGGTCATGTATAACCATGATATCGATTGATTCGAAAGATGAAGTCTTGCCTTGCGGTGCTGAAATGTTATTTTATAATCTTAATGTTGTCGATTATCCTTGTGTAATTGGCACGTGAAGCATTATATTTAACTGAAATTCATAAAGTACGTATTTCTTAACAAAGTTGTAAAGTGAACGTATTGTGCAATTGAATATACTTTTCGGTAGGTATAATGCAATGGGTAATGCTATTGACACTTGTGCTATCCTTGGTTTAAAGGAGAGGGAACGAGGAAATTTTAATGGAGGAGGGGAGAAATTTTGACTAAGGAGAAGGGTTCACAAGGAGAGGAGAGAAAAAAAAATTATATACTTTAAACGGTCATATAAAATTAAGTTTAGGTTAATCTAATTTAATTAGTATAAAAGTTCCTCTCGTTCAAATTTTGTCAATTTTAGAAATCAAAATTAAGGAGGAAGATTTTAGTTTCCTCTAATATATTCTAAAATTGTGAATTGAACTACAAAATTTATAAAAAAAATCCTCCTTTTTTTCCTTTTTTATATTTCTCTTCGATCGAACACTATATTAAAAGAGAATTGATAAAATAGAATGTAAAGATTTGATTCGAATAAGAAATTAATAAAAAATTAAATTTAAAAATATGAATAAATATTTCAAAATGTCCATACGATATTATTGCGTTTCACAAAAACAAAGTGAAATGTTTTTTATTTTTATTTTTGACAAGATTAAAGGAACTATAATTTAAAATGGCCGATGAATGTGGTTTGCATAAGACCAGAACAACATGCACTGAGGCAAATCTATTTTTAAGTGTCACCCTCTTCGGAATGTTCTTCAGGGTGTTACAATGCATGGTGTTACCTTCATTTCTGTCGCATTTACCTTTACATCAGAGGACTGAGTTATTTCAATAGTGGCAGAGTTTTATCAGTGATCATATTTGGTGAAAATAGGTTTGGTGGTAGGACAGGGATTTTCAGTATTTTTCACTAAGCTCCACACTAGCAACACATTCGTGAAATGGCTATAGCCGTAGTAACTTATGGTATAACAAAAAGAACAAAGCCTTAATAGCTGACTCTGCATTGTAAAACAAGCTATGAAAAACATAAAATTGATAAAATATTTTTTTTTTAAAAAAATTATTAATCCATGTTAATCTTCTAGTTTATCTTTAACAAAAGGCAAAAAAAAAAAAAAGACAAACCCTTTGCTTTTTCTACAAAACTCAATTGTATCTTGGGTATATATATCCCCCCTTGACCGCTGACACTTGCCACATGCAAATATGTTAAGTTAACCAAAGCTCTTACTTTTACAAAAAGTTTTAATGAAAAATACAGTATTACAGTTTAAGAAGGAAGAAAAGGATTTGAACCAGTGACTTGTTAAAATATAAAATCCTCTTCGTTGGAGTAATTTATTGAAACTTTAAGAAGGTCAATTAATGATTTAATGATAAGATACATTTGATTAACAGACTCATCTATTAGACACTTCTAGATCAGTAGCCATCCATCTTTAGGTGCTGAAGTAATCAATGTTTTAGTCTAGTGATTCACTCAAATTTTGACCTAGAAGGAGAGGATTTAGGTAGAAAGAAGGATATATAAAAAGAAAAGAGAAAAAAAGTTATAGATGTAATAAGTGATGTGATGAAAAAAATAAAGAAAATAAGAAAAAATAAAATAAAAAAAAATGAGATAAAAAAATTTGAATGTATATTTATAATTTTTCTCATATAATACAAATGCATAAAAACAAAATGAAACTAGCAACAATTTCAAGGGATTGGTTGAGTGGAGCACGACAGATAGCAAGCAAAAGGAAATTACTGGATTAGTTTCACCTCTTAGCCAAAACCACAAATAACCATGAAATGTTATCATAGCCCATTAATATGAGGTTTAATGTTATTTTATTTGAGTAAATTACACTAACTTTTTCTAATGTTTCATCAAAAAAAATTTTGATACCCTTCTTTTTTATTTCTACACTAACTTTCCTTAATTATTTAAAAAATATTATACTGACACTTTTTATATATTACACTAATTTTCTAAATTGTTTGAAAAATATTACATTGTGTATCCTTATATGAAGGGTTGCTGTAAATGCTAAAAGAAATAGGAAACTGTTTGCAATTTTAAGAAATATTAGGGAGAATTAGTGTAATTTTTTCTATTTAATATCACTGAACTCAATTTATAACCTCTAAGCCTCTAACACAAGTCAAGCTTGAGCCCAAAAAAGGAACCTAGATCTTCATTTGGTTTAAGTTAGGGCCCACGTACACATTGGGCGGTGGCCCAAGCCCAACGACGGTGTAACAGCCGCAGTTTCAATCACACAACACAAGGGTTAGGGTTTTGGGAGCAAAACCCTACGCCGATCCCAAACGATTCCGATCACGAAAATGGCATCAGCCGCCGCCAGATCGATATTCCGATCATGCTCCGCCAGCCGGTCTGCGTTTCGCGTCGCGTCGGAAGCCAAATCGGTCCGTTCTCCGTTCCGCATCGCGTCCAATAGACCTCTCTCGCAGTCGCAATCCACTCTCAGGTAATATCCAACACGCACATTCGTGCATTGCACGGAAGCTTCTTTCTGGTGTTCTTCTGTTAGTAACTAATTGCGTTGCGTTGCGTTGCTTTGTGTTTGTGTGATTAGGTTCCCCGTGGAATTGAGTTCGTGTGTGGAATCGATGATGCCGTACCACACGGCCACTGCTTCTGCACTCATGAATTCGATGCTATCAATTGCAAGCCGCACGTGCGCTTGGCTTCCCGATGGTATTCTCAATTACACTAACACTTCTGGAAAACTCAATGCGTTTTTGTGAAATTTTGAATGGCTTTGATTTAGTTAGTGGAATTGTTGACTCTATACAAATTTGAAATGACTCACTACATGTTATTCTTATGGATTTGAGCCCTTTACAATGAGAGGTGCACTTCAGAAGAAATTGGAAAATTAGGCAGTGGATTATAGGAATTTCATAATTTGTTGTGCATGTGTGTGTATTTTATTATAATCACATTGGTTGATTTTTCTTTATCAACAACGGTCATGACTCTGAACTTTTTCCTATAAATGCACTTAAAAGAGGATTCAAATCCTGACTCCTCTAGTGAGTTGCTCACTTTAGATGATAAAGTAAGTAATCCAAGTCATTAATGAGAAAATCAATGAATGATTAATATTATGTATACATGCATAACAAATCATGAGTGTGTTAAAATATCAACTGTTGGTTTTTTCATCAACAACGGAGATTACTTACTTTACTCCTTCTCACTTTAGAAGAGCCAAATCCCAAATAATCTTATTGCTTTTCAAGCTGTTTGGTATATTCAATGTGCATTAGATATTTTGTTGAAAAGTGATTCAGCAGATATTTTACATTTTTTCTTTTGGTCATATACAAAGTATTAGAATTAAAATTGTGTGTTACATGGTCCCTCTCTTTAGGTTAACTAGTTTGTGTTCATTATGATTTCCTGACAATTGGATTTTTCTTCTGAATTAGGTAGCTAGCATCTTTAGGATTCTTGATGTTCTTTCTACAATTAATTTTCGGGTATGTTTTCTTTCGATTCTTGAGTCCAATGAGATTTAATATATGATGATGATGTGTTCAAGATAAGATACATGTGTAATCTAATATCACCATATTTGTGGACAAAAGGCGTTTTGTTTGTCTGATGCTTGACCATGTAATGGATTAGTTTATTCCCTGCTTCATCTGTTTGCCCCCACCCATTAAACTAAATCATTTAGTGAAGCCATACCCACTCCTTTTGGTTGTAGGCCAAAAGCAGACTACTTGAAGATCAGGAAGCATAGATGGGATGGGATTGCAGGGACTTTCTATTTTCAGCTTTAAACAAGATTTTGTTGTTACTCAGAATAATTTGAGGCATCTATAACTAATTATTTAACATTATTTAGAGCACGTTTGTGTGCTCCTTGATTTGTTGTATGTCACTATGCAGAACATTTTTTAGTTTACAATGCAGGTTTTTGTTCTCTTTATTTATGACCCATATTATCCAAAGTTTATTCATCTTGAAAACATTTATCACTTGTTAGGGAATTTAAAAAGAAACAATGGCTTTGGTTTTTTGTGGGTCCTTATTTTACATAAAAAACATCTCAATGTACGAGTAATTATTGATGAAAAGATTGAGATAAAGTACTCCTCCGCACTCTTGTAGGGGATTTTGTAGAATTCAGCTTATTAGCCCGTGCCTTCTACAATTACTATATTGCAGACTTGGAGCATTGTATATATCTGTCTTATCTTCTTATATGTTTGTGCTGCTGAATTTTTTACAACTTACAATAACCATATTGCTATATTTGAATTTTTTTTTCCTGTTTCGCTTGTGTGTTGTGTCATGCATTGGAGGGTCAATCAGTAATTAAGGGGTATAATATACTGATCTTTCTCGTTTAATCAGATTGCATTGATGTTTGATAAGGGTTAAGAAGATTGAAGCAAACTTTTCTGCCAAATCCCTCCTTCCCCTCCCGCTACTTCAAGTTCTGATTCAATGTTTTGCTTGTATAGGTCTGTGAACTCCCCTAAAAGCAACTCTGGCTTGCAGAATCATGCTTGTCACTTTCATTTCCAGAATTTGTATCTACCTTCGATATTAGAAGGGACTTGCCACCAGTTGTCATCACAATAGTTGCTCAGTTTCTTCATAAAGGTTTTAGCATCTCGATCATGCACGAGATTATGTTTTGTGCGCGAGTCTGAACTCTGAATTCTATGAAGTTACCCGATTAGCATATTTTTACATCGAAGTTGGTTGGTACATGTATCATGGATAATCTTTCTCTTTTCTTTTGTGGTGGCATAGGAATTTCATTTTGCAGGTATTCTTTTCAACAAATCAGATTAATTTGTATCACATCACAAAATAAGTTAGGCCTTGGTTCTATCCATTATCTTTTTCAACCTGATGTGTTTGGTATTTAGTAGTTTTCGAACTCAACCATTTACTTTCCAAGAAAACATTATTGGCCAAAGCAAGTCAGGTTAAAATTTATAAACAGATATAAATGTTTCCGAAGTTCATAATGATTGATTAGTACAGTTGATGACCCGTGAAAATAATCCAAATTTCATAAGATCAACAAACTACCAACAGTTCAATTCGATATCATAATTTGTAACAACCACGCCAACATCACGTGCAAATAGTGTGCACTTATGTTAATAATAAAACCAAAGTTTACAATTGTATATCGTCAATTTTAGCGGACAAAGCGGAGCCGAATGTGGTTGATTCATAATTTGTCGCTTTCAGAAGCAAGACCACTAGATACAAGTTTCAGAAAATTATTTGCATGACAATTTCCAAATGATATGTGGAAAGACCACTGGATTGATGAAAATGTTGAGTAAACGAATATTAATACATGCCAAAATTTGCGTGTCATGTATAAGCACAGCACATCTAAACCTGTGTCTATTTGCAGCCTTAAATAAAAATAATTTTCGGCATTTACCACGGCAAATTGAAGACAAAAAACAAGCAAAGAGTGCACCACAGTCAACTATGGAAACAAAAATCAGAGCCTCTGGTAACTAGAAGAGATTGACTCCCAGACCCCAGGGCCAGAAGCCAAAAATCACTCCTCGACATTTACTAGTTCATGCTCAACTAAGGAAAGATTGTTATCCTCTTTAACCTCAAAATTTGCAGGTTAGGTGACTTCAATGCACCCCCATTTAATATAGTATCTCTCATTTATTATTTTGACATTTCATATGATATTATTTACCTTTTTTTTTTATAAAGGTATAATTGAGAAAATAATAATTAATATTATCTTAAAATTTCAAAATGACAAATAAATATAAACAAAAATTTTATTCAACAGTGACACAAAAATATAGTATGTGCTTAATTGATAATTCCCATATTTAATTGATACTGATAAATCTTCTATCCTTACATATGTAATCCATGTATCTGCATCTGCAGTGTTCTGAAGTCAATTATTGGATTTAAGAAAAAAAAATTCGCAGAAATACATGATTGGATAAACTTATAAGAATGCCTAATACCTTGCACCACCCCTGTTTCATACTTTTTTTTTCCGATACACATTGAACACACGAGCTTCTCTTTGTATTTTTGGACTGGAAAAGTAGTAAGAGGGTATTCTCACACAGAAACAAATACAGAAGTTAATTGCAAATATGAAATATAGACAAGTGTATATCTAAAAAAAAAAAAAAACCACCTTCCATTGAAGTTTCAACCAGGTCCATGTGGTGATTGTGCAGTCCTAAAGAAAAGCTTTAACTGCACGTCCTGCTCTTACATTTCTATACATAGTAAGTGCTTCTTCCATTATCTTAGCTTGAGCCAGCAATTCCGCTCTCTTTCTTCCAGGAGGATGACTAGACAGATAATTCCTAAGGGTAGAATCACCAGCAATTTTTCCCAACTTCTCATACACTTTGGGTGCCACCCCTGGATCATAGCCAGCTGATGCAATTATCAGCACCCCAACGTAATCAGCTTCTTTTTCCATCCTAAACTGTGAATAAATTGGGTTGTGTTACAAAAGTTGTAGTCCAAAAAAACTTGCATTAAAGATATATTATCATTATTGATCCCTTCATAATTAGCATTGCATCACAAAAGGTTTTTAT
The DNA here is from genome assembly GCA_004329165.1 of Spatholobus suberectus. Taxonomy (NCBI): domain Eukaryota; kingdom Viridiplantae; phylum Streptophyta; class Magnoliopsida; order Fabales; family Fabaceae; genus Spatholobus; species Spatholobus suberectus. The sequence goes on from CM014731.1 coordinate 69,201,101, forward strand.
AATTACAATAATCTTCCATTTCAATAATCTTAAAAGGTTTTATCACGATGGGAATCCTATAAACATGAAATTAATGCATTGAAGAATTATGTACCAAGTTATATGACACCTATCTTGAGCACTCAGACTATCTATTTATCACTCGCTCATTTGCTAAAGCCATTCATGCATTAACTCATGCAGATGTTAATTGTTAAGAAACCACATAGGTTTGCTTTCTAATGCCTTCATAAAAGATAGCATAGTGAATGCTATGTTTTCTGTTTTCAATTAGTCTCCAGACTAGTTGGAATCATAGCAATCAACTGGATTTTAAAGATACTTTCACAAATCCCATTTTGATTGTTCAAGAAATCAATTGTACGTCCTTATAATTTATTTTGATTAGGTAGCTTGATAATTATACAAGTGCAACTGCAACCAATATCAATTGTGTCATTCAACTTGTATCCATCAACTGGATTCATCTTACCATGGTACAAAAACCATAAGTCAGGATACAAGATATATTGAAGTTACAGTAAACAAATAGTAAGCATGTAGTTCGCACATAGATTCCAACTGGTAATAAAACTTGAATTGGTATCTATTTTTCTTTACCTCTTTTCTCCTGTAATGTAATAGAATCTTATTCTATTTATAGAAAATTATTTGATATCAAGCTCAAATTATGTTTCACATGTAAGAAAAATTTAAGTACTTAAGGTTCAACAGTCAAATTGAAGGAAAATTGTGATAAGCTACTAGTTCTGTATAGTGACTTTAGCCTAGCAAAGAAATTTATTTGGAAGGCTAACAAAGCAGCAGCATCACTCCACAACTCAACATATTTCAACAAGTCATGACAAATATTATCTTTCTATGAAATTAATCTACTACAATTAAAGACCATACAGAAAATCAATTGGTTAGGAAGAGAGACAATGAACAAAGCATACCACCTGGGGAAAGGTAAGTGCAAGAAAAGGGATGACATTGTGTTGACAATATCAGGTGTGACAAATTGATGAAGTATCAACGGTAAAATAGCAAACCACAGGTTCTTTGTGATCCCCCTCTGCACTGTGTCTTGCCACAGCATGCCCAACCTAATTAACAAGAAAAAATATATAAATTGACATGTCAGCATATCATTTGTGCAAATAACAAATTAGTAAGCTGTAAGGTGTAAGCTATAGGTCTCCTATGCTAGACATATTAAACTGCAATAGCAAGGAGTTAAACTTAAACCAAGCACAAGTATAATACCTCATGTCCAATAATAGTTGCTATCTCTGCATCACTTTTAAAATGCTCAAACAAACCAGTGAACACAACTATCTTCCCACCAGGTAAGCAGAAGGCATTAACAAGCGGCTCATTTACCACCAAAATCTCCCAATTCAATCCATCCAAATGTGATGTAGCAGTCGGTGACCCTCTTTCCAGACCATTTTTCCAGCTTTGTTGAACCCATTTGTCATCAAGAATCTTATCCTCCTTGTGCCACCTCCCTTCAACCTTCTCTTCACTCCCAGCCAATGCACCCAATGGTCTCCCTTCCATCTCCAACCAGCATAGCATGCTCTGATGCATACCCCAAATCATTCCACACCTGCTCCTTCCTCAACCCTCTCTGCAATGCATCAATTATATCCTTAACTATAATTGTCACCCTCACACTTTCAGGATGTATAGGAGGCAATATCTTCCCCTTAAAAGCAGCCTTCATTTGTTCAAACTGGCTCTCCCCAAGCCTCCTCTCCATGGCTTTCGACAACAAAATCAAATGGGTTCGCTTGGTGTAAGAAACGGTTTCCAAGTTCCCAAAATACAGTGATTAAAACCCCTGAACCAACCATCACATCAACAAAAAATGTCTAGGATTCTGAAACCAATGCCTTGGCCCCCTTGGCCTGAAATGGTGCACATTGTAAGGATCAACATAGTAAAATCTCTTAAACCCAAAGAGAAACGGATTGTGAAAGTTCCTGTGCACATTCAAAATTCAGGGTCCGTGCAGAATTGAAGCCTCAATATAGCTGAATGGGAGTGGCAATTCATGGCAGGTTTAGGAAGACCTGGGAACATGGCACTGTTAAGAAATCAAAGTTTCTAGATTGAGAGAACATGTAACACACATGAGAAGTAAAAGGAAAGAAAACCAGATAACACTGGAATCTCAATCTAATTAAAACAAGTGCACATAGTGGTGGTGTGTCATGTTTAGTTGTTTCAAAACTACCATGGAAGCAAAACCCCACTAGCTAGTGGGCTACATATGAAGAGCACCATGGTAACTCCTTAGAATTACGACTACCTGTTTGAATAAACTTTTCTATAAGCACTTCATGAGAAGAAAATAAGAAGATAAAATGAATTGGCTTCTGGCATGAACTAAAATTAACTTATGCACTTAACTTTTATAGAAGTTATTTTCATTGAACTATTCCAAAAACTAAGCTACATAAGTTGATTTTGGCTTCTCGAAAAACTTAATGCATTTTACCTTCTTATGTCTTTCGTGCTTATGGAAAAGTTTATCCAAACAAGACCTTACTCCAAATTGGTAAAAAAAATTCAAAACTTGCACCATTCTGGTAAATTTAACATCAATTATACTATTTTGGTAAAAAAGAGTCTGATAAATCAGTGTCAACTCTATTATAATAAGGTATAACACCGCTGTTTTGCCTCTTGTCTTACACAACATTTGAGTTATCACACTTGGAGGGACCAAACATTAGACAAATTAGCAATCTTCAAATGGTATTATAACTACAACAAATGGTAGAGACTGATTTATTAATGTTTTCTTTAAAGTAGAAATCGAGATGTAATTCATCTTGTGCAGGGACTATATTAAAAAATGGCGTACACTTGAGTTACTTGACCTAATAATAATATAAATACACTACGTCGGGTTAAACAAGAAAACATTAGTTAAACATTTGAACATGATTAGTTATCACGTTAAGCATGATTATATTAGGGAATTGAGAAAAGCAAAGAAGAAAATGCAATGAGTAGGGAAGTACGGTATTGATTGCGAGCGATGACTAGGCGATGTGGAAGGGTCGAGCGATGACATCAGATTTGGATGGATTGAATTGGGAGATTTTGGTGGTAAATGAGTCTGTTGTTAACGCCTCTGTTGATCTTCACCAGATTGGAGGAGCCTCTTCTCCAAACCTTTCAGGGTTTGCTTAGGAACAGGTTTTAATATAAACGTGCATGTTGACTTAAAGTATGAAAACATAAGTTTGAATCAAAAGAAAGTTGTAAATTCGAGTTTTGATAAAAAAAAAAAATAAGTTTATTATAATGTGATTTGATTTATATTTGAATATTTTTTGTTCAAAAATATGTTGATTAAATAAAATATGTTTGGATAATATTAATTAAAGAGTTTAATAGTCATATATTGTTAGTGTAAAAAGTTTTACACTGTCAACTAATTAAATTTGATTTTTAAAATATTTATTGTAAAAGTCAACAAAACTTATAATAAATAATAATTTGTGATTGGATGATAATGTAAAACTACTTTACACTATCAATGTATGGCATTAAACTCTTAATCAAATGTACTTTTATTTGATATTGTACTTGTATAAATATAATCAAAAGAAAAATGAGTTTTCAAAAACAACTCTTATGTTGCTTTTAATTTAAACTCAGTTTAATGACAAACTAAGTTTTCGAAATTACTGAGGGACATTTAAACATAACAGTAAATTGAATTTAATAGGATAGAAGTAATTTTGAATCACCCAAACAATAATCCAAACATAGCCAAAACCGTTCTATGACTATCAAATCAGTTCACTCTAATAGTGGTCCAATTACTTACTAAAAGAGAAGCGATTGGGATATAAAATAATGTAGTGATTAGTATTTTAGAGATAAAAAAAAATAGAAGTTAATTTACGTTTGGTTATCATTATAAAAAAAAAAATGGAGTTATCCAAAATGGACCAATCTCTTATATATATACGTTAGAATAACTATTTTAAATGAGAGCATTTTTACCTGTTATTCTTTAATGAGAACATTTTTAGCTGTCATTTTTTTATAAGAATGTTTTTAGGAATTTTTTTTTTTTTAACTTCTTATATCTCTTTCAATCTATCATTTTCAATATCTTTAGCTTTAAATTGAATTTCAATATTTTTTTTAAAAAAATATCAATAATTAAAAATTAATATTATATTATATAATTGTTAATTATAAATTTAAAATATAATTTATATGTTCAAAAATATTTATTTATTACAAATTTTAAGTATAATATAATTTATATATTCAAAAGTATTTATTTATTATAAATTTAAGTTATATAAAATAAATACTTATTTTGTGCAATGCACATATTAAAATACTAGTTTGTTATAAATTAAAAAAAAAAAGTAATTATGATGTAAAACAATTTAGTGATTTTTTTTAGAAACTTAAAGAAAAAAAAATAGAAACTAATTTATGGTTGTTTATAATCATAAGAATCATTTTTTTAAAAAAACAAACAGCTGATTTTATGGGAAGCTATTCAAAATAGCTTTTAATTTTATTCAGATTTTATATTCTTTTTTGCTTCTAATTGTTTTAAAAAGCTTAAGACAATCAGATAAAAAAGTAGAAGTGAATTTTTTTAAGGTCAGTTTTAGATATTGAATTATCTTGTCTTAAGGTATTGGTTCCGTTTATGAATTGGGTTAGTGTTGAACTGAGATCCAGTCAAATAAGAAGAATTATTAACTATGTGTATTTATCTTGATTACGGATATAGTCATAATGGCTAATTTGTTTTTTTTTTTTTTTTTGGTGAATGTAATGGCTAAGTTGTTATAACATTTTCTTGGTTTATATTCATAAACTGAAACTCAATTGATGAAGTATTTACTTAGAACATTTTATTTTTTTTTAAAAAAAGGTCTGGAACAAATAATGTAGAGATGTTGTAATAAAATATGGAAAATGTTATACAGTGTCCTAAGGATTAAAGAATTACAAGTAAAAAGTTGTTTTTTATTATTAAAAATGTAACAGTACATTCTACTGTAATTTTTAATAAATTTCAATTTAAAAATTCTTATTTATTAATTTCTTAACTAATATCCTAAAAACATCGGTTAACAAATCTCATAAAATATTGTGAAAAACTAAATTATAAAATCCAAGCAGTTAAATTCTAAAAATTAATGCTTAAAGTAGATAAATTACAAATTAATCTTTCTAAAATGCAACATTTTCTCCGTTTTTCTCCTTTTTTACAATCCGATTTTCTTTGTTATATTGCCCAAAAAACCATTTTCATTTTTTCTGTTTATTTATTACCCACATATGTATATGATATTTACAATACCAACCAACGATTTACACATTTTCTACTTTTGTACAAAAGAAGCTCAAAAAGAGAAAAAGAAACACAATTATCTAACAAAAACAAAAACTCATTCGGTTTGCCAAAAAGGAAAATTTGCCAGGGGAATTATCCTCTTTTAAATGGGAACAAAGGTTCCATCAAGCATTGTAATGTCACTCCAATGGTGACACTAAAAAAACTGCCTCGGTGCCCATTATTCTGGTCTTCTGATAATCAGATTCAACAATTATCCATAACAACGTACATAAATTATCCCAAAAAATATTATTCCTTCTTGAAAGCTAACACCTACACTGTAATTTTCCATATGAAAGTTAAATTTTACAATTGTCAGCAATGAAGGAAAAACGTAATTGTTCTTTGATATCATAGGCTATTCAGCAGGCAAAAAAATCTCCTGCAAGGCACACGAATGGTCACATCCAAGTCATAACTCATCCTCCACACCCAAAACAATTACTCTGATTAATCTACAAAGACAAGGCTTGATGTTATAAGTTGTAACCACCCATATTATAAAAGGTGAAAAATAATCACTTATGCACAACATACCTCATGTAAAAATTGCAAACAATGCAAATTGCTGGTAAACCATGCATTTTACTTGATCATTGCTGATGACAGGTAGAAGTTCCAAAATATTGAGCCCATTGACATGAAAGCCACTCGAGCTTGAAGAGGCACCACCCTATACATACACCATAAAAATATCCAAGGAATGTAAGACTCACGATCTAAACAATTCAAACCATAAATAACTAGATTGTTATTGAGATATTTGAAAACAAGAGCAAGTATGCTCCAAATTAGTAAAATCCATTGCAGCTATACCTACCTACATGATTCACACGTCCCGTAGAATAACATCATATTGGAAAGCCACCTTAATTGCAGTCACCCCTTGCCCGCCATTGTTGCAGTTAATAGCAGTCTCAAGGGTGGTGATTAAATCCCACATCGACTAGAGATATGGTTAAAATAAAACTTATAAAGTTTGAATAGTCCTTACCTTACAAGCCACTTTTATGGAGTTGAGTTAGACCCTAAGCCCAAATTCTAAGACACACTCATCAAAGGATTTAAAAAGTGCAGTATTTCCTGTTAATGTAATTTATATTCTATAAAACAAGAATTTCGCACCATAGATTGGAGCATTTCTACATGAGCATTAAGAAAGCAAGATAACATATATACTTAGAGTTTTGCTGTTAAACTGTAAATAATTAAAAACAAAAAGACCATGATGTTGCCTAACTGGGTAAGATCCTACCACTTAAACATGATAGACTGTGTTTAGAACAGCAACTGTCAGGCAAGGGTGCAAAATAGCATATCCAACCAATGAAACTTAGTTTCTGATATGGACACCAAATACAATATGGATACTTCGATGGAGCTGGCAAGAATGGTCTGGCCTGACAGGTTAGACTGATGGCCCAATGGGCCAGGCCGGGCTACTAAAATTCTGGCCCATAAAAAACTGGGCCAATTTGACCCGACCTGATGGGTCCAATTAAGTATCTTCTCCTGGCACTGCTAAGGATATTTGATAGGTAAAAATCACTCGTTCTACAAAGGTGTCTAAGTGAATTTGTTCAAATCGCTCAGGTTTAAGATTTTATGGTTCTAACCAGATGAAAATGCTTTTCTCATTTATATAAAGAGTATTTTTTTATGGCAACTTGGCATTGGAATTTTGTTTTGTTTTTACATTGTTATTGGGATTGCCAAAAGCATACTTGATAGAAAAGGGAAAATGCTAAACATACATAGAAGATTAAATTGAAGGATAGGAAGATGCGCACCAGAAATTTAATACACTGACAGGGATCCAGAATCTAAATCCTGCTCAGACAAATTAGACAGAAACGCTAGCATCAACCCATATGAAATATGCATGAACAAGTTATGATAAAAATCAATTAGGCAACAAGGTTTGTACCATAAAGTAACGTTGGAAGAGCATCTCTTCTGTATTTTTCTGGAAGCTCAGAGAGCTTCTGTTGCCACAAATTATTCCATGCAAAAACAACAGCAATGACACACGGACCTAACACAATCTGGTTTAGTAAAACCTGCCAGAAACCAGAAGGGAGGAAACGAAAGAACATAGAAGCTATCACTATCCTTAACTCCTGCTGGCTCCTATAAATTAAATATAACTATAAATGAAGCATAGTACCTTTAACATTAGGTTCTGGACCGTTGGTTTGGGGAGAAAGTGGTCAAGACACTGGTACCACGCATAAGAACCAGGGCCATAGAGAAGGAATCCATAGGAAGTCATTCGCAGAGCACGTAGCCAATCATGGTCTGAAAGGTGGCTCCACAATACATCCTAAAACAATCCTTTTTGGTTAATATCAAACCCCCTAAGTACCTCTACTATGAATTATCATTGCAAAGAAAAAACATAGCAGCTCTCATCCACCATGTGACCAAAACACATCGCCCCAGTTTTCTGACCAGATAAAACAGTAACAAATTGTGACCAGTTATCAACTTGCTAATAAATTCAACTTTCCGAAGTTGAACACTTGCTAACAAGTTCACCCTAACCATATCAATGAAACCCAAAGATATAAAAAATATGCTTAAATATGTTTTTAGTCCTTCAAATTTAGAAATAAATGTGTTTTTGGTCCCCCAAACTTAAATTATTTTTTTTAGTTCTTATAATTTAAAAAAAGTTTGTTTTAGTCTCTTAAGACCACCTACCTGTCTTGGGACCACATGCAGCATCAGTAACAGGACAGACTGAGTCAGCTGTGTGCAACATCAGTTGAGTTTGGTGTGATGTTTTCATTAACAAGAATATTAATAAGTAGGTTTTGTACGACAAATTCAATAGTAGATAAGTTTTATACGGCAAATTTAATAACGTGGACAAGGAAACTAAAATATGTTTTTATTATATTAGAAAGACTAAAAAAATTAATTTTAAATTTAAAAAACAATAACAAACATAAAAAGTAACACTATAAAGAGTGGTAGATTATAAGTGCAAAAATCAAACACATTTCAAATTTTACATCAAAAAAGCTCTGAAAACGTAAGAATTCTTTTAAAATTTAAAGAAGCAACGGATAATGATACTAGTTTCACGTAAAATTAACCACCCTTTACAAAAAATGTATCATAATTTTTCACACACTAATTTTCGCACACAGTTTACTCTCCATTTTTTTCTTCCCTTTATTGAATTAACAATCTCCAAGTTACAATCTTTCCACTCACCTGAGAGACGCTGCCGCCACCCTCCTTCGCTTTCCTCCAACGGTCTCGGAGCTGAGCGATTGTGTCGCCGGCGAGGGCGAGGGAGGCGGCGGTCACCGCCTGCTTCACCGGAAACCGGTAACCGCCTCCACCGGTTGCACCCGCCGAACCCGAGTTGGGGCGAATACGACGCCGTCGAGACTGCGGTAACGGATTCCACTTCCACAACCCCCAACACCCACTCCCAATAGCGTCCATTCCCCAATATTATCCTAAAAAAAAAACATGCGATTTTATCACTTTTATGGCAAGACACTAAAGTGTGACCAAACAAACATTAAAACGCACCGTTTCATACTCAACTTTTTTCGTTTCTAAATTAAATAAAAATCTAATTTTTCTTCTTCCAAAACGCAATTCAAGACCCAAAACAATTAAGCTTTCTCGATTTCCTCAATTGGGTCCCCAGCAACTAGCATGAGTGGCAATTTTTTTTGTTCTCTCAGAATTTCACGTTGTGATTAAGTAAAGTCCTTTTTAAAGTAACGGTTCTCGAATTTTTGCTGTTTCAAAACGCAATTCAAGACCAAAAGCAACAAGCTTTTCTCCAATTCCTCAGTTGGGTGGGTCCTTTAGCATGAGTGGCAGTTTTTTGGTTCTCTCAGAATATCACGTTGTGACCTTTCCAAAGTAAAGATTCTCGAATTTTTGTAGTGTCAAAACGCAATTGAAGACCAAAAGCAACAAGCTTTCTCCAATTCCCCAATTGGGTCTCCAACTTTTTTGTTAAAGAGTAAGTGCTATGAGTTACTCAGGTGGGTTTTTGTTGCAACTTACCCAACGGTGCAAGAAGCTTCCAAAACAGATGAAGCAAATCCATTCCCTTATAATCACCAATGGCCACCTCCTTCATCACCCAAATGCTCCATCATCATCATTATCCCATCAATGGATGCCTACTCTTCTCTACAATGCCCTCATCAGTGCCTATCACATCAACAACCACAAGGCTCTTCACCTTTTCACTCACATGCTTGCAAACCGGGCCCCACCCAACAGTCACACCTTCCCTCCTCTTCTCAAATCTTCCCCTCTTCCTTTGGGCACTACCCTTCACTCGCAAACCCTCAAGCGTGGCCTCTTGTCTGACCCCTTCATTCTCACCACTCTTCTTGCCCTCTACGCAAGAAACAACCTCCTCTCTCATGCACGCAGGGTGTTTGAGGAAGTTCCCGTGTTTTGCATTGTTGCGTGCAATGCAATGCTCAATGCTTTCTCCGTGAATGGGGACATGGAGGCTGCTGTGTCACTCTTTGAACGCCTGCCCCAAAGGGATGTTTTCTCGTGGACAACTGTTGTGAATGGTTTTGCTTTGAATGGGAATTTTGGTGCTTCAATTCGGTTTTTTGCGAAGATGATGAGTCATAAGGATGTGATGGACGGTTTGGTGAAGCCTAATGAGGCTACTTGTGCTAGTGTACTCTCTTCTTGTGCCAATTTAGATGGTAAAGCGGCTCTTGATTATGGTAAGCAAGTTCATGGATATGTAGTGGTGAATGAGGTCAAGTTGGGAGTTTTTGTGGGAACTTCATTGTTAAATCTTTATGGGAAGATGGGGTGCTTGAGTAATGCTGAGAATGTTTTCAGAGCAATGGTTGTCAGAGAGGTATGTACTTGGAATGTAATGATTTCTTCATTGGCTTCCCATGGTAGAGAGAAGGAATCTCTGGACGTGTTTGAGCAGATGAACCTTCATGGGTTGAAACCAGATAGCATTACCTTTGTTGCAGTTCTTACAGCATGTGCTCGTGGAAAATTTGTTAGGGAAGGATTGGAGTTGTTTCGATCAATGTGGCATGATTTTCAAGTAGAGCCAATAATGAAGCACTATGGATGTGTGATTGATCTTTTGGGTAGAGCAGGGCATATTGAAGAAGCAGCTGAGGTCATAAGAAATATGCCTTTTCAGCCCGATGCATCTGTATTGGGAGCCTTTTTGGGTGCATGTAGGATTCATGGAGCTATTGAACTAGGAGAAGAAGTAGGAAAAAAGATGCTTAAAATGCAGACACAATACTCTGGCCAATATGTGTTATTGTCAAGCATGAATGCGGAGAAGGAAAGATGGGATGATGCTGCTGATCTGAGGAAAGAAATAATGGAGGCTGGAATTCAGAAAAATCCAGCATACAGTATGGTTCACTTGACATGATTATTTTTTAAAGATTGAGAAATTTAGTGATATGATGATTGTCTGTATTTGACTTAAATTTCTATTCTTAACCAACATGGAACATATTCTCTGGATATCAGTTACAGAGATCTCAAGAGTGTAGGACACTAATCAATGGTATTTAAAAAGTCTCAATCCTATCACCGAGATCTTGTATTAACTGGCACGAGATTATTCCAGCTTAACCAATGGTTTTGAGTTCGAGTCTTGGGTATACAGCTGCACTAAATAATCAAAGGAAAAGTTTTGCCACCCATAATGGTCCTACCCAACTTGAAGAGGATTGCTTCCAGTGGAGGATACAAATAGTTTATACAAAGAAAAAAAAAAAAGTCTCAATCCTTACAGCCTCCAAGAAAATATTGAGCCAGTTGCCATATTGTTATTCATACTTCATACTGTTACAGCTGCTGATTCTACTAGTTTTCTCTGATTAGTTAGTTAGTTACATGTTACTTGGTTAGGTTTCTAACCATTTAGTTAGTTAGTGCAAGCGTAGCTCAGTAGCTTCTCTTGTTATAAATATATGATGAGCTTTTGTATCTGCATATTATTCAATCAATCAATTTCAGAGTTTCCTATGTATCCTCTTCTGTACTTTTGCCTCTGCGATGTTTCCATATCAGCCTTCTCTACCATCTCAGTTTCCTAAGGTGGTATCAGAGCTCTCTCAAGGAGAGAGCGATGATTCCACAGCAGAAGATGATGGAGAGGAGATGGCAGCCATGGCTGAAGATCCAATTTTCATGGAGGCAGAGAAACTTGCCAAGGAGGAGATGAAAGAAATACACAATCTGAACAAGTTGAATCTTGCGTTTGGAACCATTACAGAAGATGGAGGCAAAACCTTTGTTGCAGTGGAAGGAGCAGTGAAATCAATGGTTGCTGAAGAAGAAGGAAAATTGAAGGCGGGACCTGTGAAATATAAAAGGAAAGAAAGGAGGCAAAAATATTTGTACATGAAAAGGGTACGGATTTAGTGAAGGGCCAGCCAACGGAGAACAAACCACTTAAGAGCTTTGCCAAAGGTGCAAATCAGCAACAGATGAAGGTGAGTGCAGTGCAAGAAACAAAAAAACTGCACGGTCAAAGCTACCCCTCCATTGCTGTTAGTGACGTCGATGAAGCCAGCAGATGTTCCAAGAATCAAAATGAGAGAAGCTGCCTCAAATCACCGAAAGATCTTACCATTGTTCAAGGTTGGCTGAACGTTGAGTAAGGCCTAAAACAAACTTTAAAAGAGATTTTTTTACTTTAAATGAAAGAGTTATATGTTGAATTTTTTTGCCAACATATGTGACCTTTTATCAACATATGTGGTCTTTTTTGTTTTATAAAAATTAAAAGCAAATAATTTTTTGTTAGTGGGCCTAAAGCTTGAGTTTTAGTAGCTTTACTCTTGAGGCAACTCTGCATTGTTGAATCCTTCAGGTCTTCCAAGAATAGAGTCTTGTGTGTCTCAACTAAGGTTGCGACAAGATGGCGAAAAATAAGTTAAAAAAAAAAAGTCGTCACCAATATTTATTTAAGAAAAACCTAAAAGAAAATGGTCTACAAAATCAGATTTTGGATTCGAAGTCAATTATGTGTAGCTGCATAGGAAAGGTGTCACCCTACAACGTCGTCGTCCTAAGACTGTTACTTTTAATTAATTAAGCAAATTATTAACAACTTTCAAAATATTTATCCCACCCAAGAATAATTACAACAAAGAGAGAATTTTATTTATTCCAAAATTTAGTGTTATTTTATCTTGAGATGATTAAATTTTAATGTTTTTGAGATTGAAATGAATAGTCCTCTACTCCTACATATCTCCTGGTACAATGGAGAATCATACTCGCGTAATTCTTTTGTTAGAAAATATTTGTGTGGTGAAGTATTTTAAATTTTTTATTAATTTTTATATTTATTAAATTTTAAGATTTCTAAACCATCGAGGCTCATACATCCTAAAATATGAAATTGACAGAGGTGTACATTCAAGTCAATCCATTAAACACCTTAAATTTAATTTAATCTTTTTATTTGCAGCAATTTAATTTTGGTTTAACATGCTTTATCTTTGTATCAAAGAAGAGTTTTAAGACATCAAATTGTCGCAAGTTATGGCTCGAAATCTCAATACCAAGATGTTGTATCCAATTAATCCTTTCTCTAATAAAGATAGCATAATTATTATCTATAGTTAAATGAGTTTAATGGCTATGTGCTGACAGTGTAAAAAATTTTACCTCGTCAACTAATCAGAAATCATTGTTGATACGACTTTTAAGGTAATTATTGTAAAAGTTAATAAACTTATCATACATGGTGGTTTGTAATTAAATGACAATGTAAAACTACTTTATACTATTGATGCATAGCCTATTTTCTCTAGTTAAATTATAAAAAAATTATAATAGTTATAAAATATTTTTATTAAAGACTATGGTTCTTATTCTTGTTATTGATAAATCTCTAATAGAATTTTATTACAAAAGGAAATTTTATTATTAATAATTATTGACAATGATTAAAGTTAATTAAGGGAGAAATTTGAGTACATCAAGTTGTCACAACTTGTATCTTCAAAATTTCAAGAGATCAAGAAGATGTCGCATCCAATTAACCATTTTTTCACCTTGGTAATTTTGTTTATTTAACTTTGCTAGTTTCTTAGTAAATTATGACTATACTTTTAAATAATTCACTATGACTTTAGTAAGATTTATTTATTTATTTATTTTACGGTTATTATTACTTTAAAATAGTACAGAAAAGAACATAACATTCACATAAATATTTGAGATTTCATCTTTTATACTAATTCAAGTTTTATTTGACTACAATTAATTTTTGTAACCAAAATAAGGGAGAAAACATAAGCCTATACATTTATACCTAAGTTCATGCATAAAAAATACAACATGAACCTAATACACATAAAATAAAAAGGCTAAAGAAAAAACACATTGGGACGAGCCCAGTTTTCACCACCCAATACACGTAGGCTTTTGATAATTACACCTCCCTAATTAATAAGTATATTCCCCTTCCTTGTTTAAATATTTTTTATTACCAAAATAAATTTTTATATAAAAACAATATTTACCTATTTTTACACCCTATCTTCGTTATTGTTTGGACCCTAATTTTGCACCTTCATCTTCATTATTCTTAAAACTCAAATTTTGCAAACACCCCCATCTTTATCATTCTTTAACTTTATTTTTACACCTTTATCATCATTATTCTTTAAACTCTTTACTTCTATTTTCATTCTTTATCTTTTTTTCTCTATCAAAAATAATATTTTTTTTCCATAATTTGTGTGATACATGATAATGGATTTGTGATAGACATCATGTTTTCATTGTTTGTATCAGGCGATGAGTTTTGATCATTCGTTTCAGGTAACATGGAATGTTGTTTTTACAAATCATTGCATATTTGTCGTTTTCGTCAGTATTCCAAAAATTACTTTCCACAATAAACAATTGTCTATTCCTGAAAGTAGATTCTAAAACTATATTTCATAGTTCTTGAAAGTAATTTTTGAAACTATGAAATATAGTTCTGGAAACTATTTTTTTGGAATAGACAATTGCTTGATCTAAAAAGTAATTTTCAAAAGTGTTTTATTTTTTTTTGTTACTATTCTTTTAATTTAATTTTTTTTATTTTATTACTATTTTTTAATTTTATTTTTATTTGTATATAGACATGGAATACCATGTTAATAAGATGTTTGAGACAAATGAATATAGTGATGCATTCAACACTACAAAGGAAAGGGGTGACTGCAGAGTGGAGAAAAGGAGCGAGGGGTGAGCAAAAGAAGCAAGTGACTGCGTAAACGATTCCAAAACGTAGAGAAAGGGGGTGAGTCGTAGAGGAGAGGAAGGGGGTATGCGTTTTGGAAAAAAAAAAGCCTCGAACTTGAAATTAAGGAATAAATTAAAAGGGTATCTAGGGTAAAAATATGAAAGAAAAAAAAAAGGAAAAGGAAGGTATATTTATCAATTTGTGGAAGAAGAATTATCATTTGCCTACACATATAGGAGCCAAGCCCATTATGGAGTCCACACAAAAGCAACAACATACACTCATTAGCAGCCCAAAACAAAAACAAACAAAAGGTTTTAAAATATTAACAATAAAATAAAATAAAACTAAAGTAAAATCAGCACAAACAGAACAAGAAAAAGAAAGAAAGTTGTTGAAACCCATAAAGCATCATTTGCTGCTTCAAGAGTGAGCAAAGCTCACAAACAGGAGGGCAACACTTATATACTGTATCAACATTTTTTATTTTACTTTTTTTTTTCATTTTTATTATCATAAGACAGATATTGGCCAACAAACAAAGCTTAGATGCACACATAAGCTTGCATATCTGTTATTCATTTGGTTTTGATTAGGTATCTTGTTTTTAGCTTCTTTTTTTTTCTTGTTCATTTTATCACACTATCATGACATAAGGATAATAGAGGCAACACAAAGAACAAACAAAATGAAGAGCGAAGTCTTTACATCATGTTCAAAACAAACAATAGCTCAACAGTCATAAAAAATAATGGGTTAAATGTGTTACCTGCTTTATGCTAGCAATTATTCTCCTCTGCTTGCTTATGTTCCTTGGTATTGGCTGCAGTAAACTTTATGCTGCTTAGGATGGCAAAGCAAAGGTTTCCTATCTCAGGGGGACTCAAAGGATACAAGAGGGAAGGAGCATCAAGATGAAAATGTTGAGAGTGAGTGTTCAAACCCCTTTCTCAATGTCTATGTTCCTTTTATATACTCAAATCCCCCTCCCTCTGATATTTTAAAATGTTTTTTTTTATTATTTGATGTTGAAAACTTAGTCCTACAACGGTTGTAGGGAATAAAGATAAAAAGGGCTTTAGAGTATTCTAAAAATAGCATATCGCGATCTTCTTTTTTTATTTTTTATTTTTGTAGCTTTTCTTCTTGTTTGTATCCACACCCCTTTTCTCTACAAGTGATTTTGTTCTTTTCCTCTCTTTTCTCCTTTTGTTTTTTTTGTTTTGTATTTTTATCATTTATTATTCATTAGATATTTGTTTTATAATTTTTTGGTTATTTTTGGATGGAAATTTTATTCTAATATTGAGAAAATGAGCTAAGCTTGGCCTAGTCTTTAAATAAGCTAAAACAAAGAGAAAAACTCCTAAACTTGGGTAAGGTCAATCATAATAATAAACCCAGTAAGAAAATAATAAAGAAAATAAAAAGGGGGGAAATAAAATGAAGTATGATATGATAAAAATAAAAAAATAAAAAAAGAGTGGAAAAAATTGGATATAAACACTATGTACACCTCCAAAATTGTCTTTGATGCTTTCATCCAGAGTGGCATCAAGCGTTGCTCCATGAGAATCTAAATACTACTTCAGTGTGTTGTCACATTGTTCCCAGGCCAAGCTTAATGATGTTGTTTGTGAGGTGGATGACAACAAATCCACCATGATTTCTACTGAGTGCGCCACAGTTGCTAGTGTCATAATGATAATTGGAGATAGTGTTAAACATAGTTTTTACATAGCATTTCTATCATGGACCTCTGATATACCTAGTTCTATGCAAATATAAATAGTTCAAGTTGGTTAGGATGGATATCCACCACCAACAGCTTGTGGGGTGCTATTATAGTCGTTGATTCAACTAGTTTTCTCTGATTAGTTAGTTAGTTACATGCTAGTTAATTGGTTAAATTTCTAACCATTTAGTTAGTTAGTTAGTGATGGAAAGCTCAATAGATTTTCTTGTTATAAATGTATGATAAGCTTTGTATCTGCATATTATTCAATCAATCAATTTTAGAGTTTCCTATAAGGATCCTCTTCTCTACTTTTTCTTGAGTGTATAACACTAATCAATGGCAGTAAAATAGTATCAAAAGGTGAAGAAAATAAAATAGAAAGGCAGATCCTTGCGGCCTCAATGCAATATTTAGCCAATTGCCATATTGTCGTTGATACAATATGCTGGATGACTCTCACCAATTAGAAACAAAGTAATAATGCAGCAAATATGAAGTAAAAAAACAATTCCTTGTTTTATTGAAAGGTAATTCTCATTTATATGTTTTATTGATACAACAACTACATGTATATATACACAACAAAATAAAAATCTTCCTAGCTATTTATAGGAGCAAAATCATATTCTGGTATGGTTGAGAATAAAATGAAATCATATATTAGAGCAAATCCTTGATTGACTCCTAAATAAAACTGTAGCTGTTGGAAAGCAAAATGATTGGGATTTGACAGAGTAATTAGCTAGAAAATAGGATTGACAAATTGTAATAGCCTTCCTCAAGTTTTAGTGGTGATAACAAACAAATCTTACATATTAAACTAATGTTCCTTGCCTCCCTCAAGTTGATAAATTGGTGCTCTTTACTCCAAGTTTGCATAAAATTGTTCTAAAATGATCTTACCTAATTCCTTTAGTGAAAACATCTACTGAGTTGATGGGAAGGAAAAAATATCATATTGAGAACCTCAGCTTGAACCTTTTCACGAACAAAGTGGCAATCTAACCTTATGCGTTTAGTTCTTTCATGAAAAACTTGATTTGTAGCTATTATATAGCTGACTTGTTATCACAAAACAGATCAATTGGTCATGGAATTGTTGAAAACATATCTTTGAGTATATTTTCTAATCAAATTATCTCTTTTGTCGTCTTGGCGATCGCCTTGTATTCCATTTCCGTAGATAAGAGTGCACTATGGGTTGTTTTTTTGACTTCGATGTTAAGGGAGCATTTATAGGAAACTCATGAAACCTATTGCAGACCTTTTGGTTATGGGACAAGTTCCCCAATCAGCATCACAATAAGCCTTCAAGATCAATCCATTGTTGTGTGTAACACCCCAAAGAGGTATTACCTTTCACACGTAGTTTCATTTACAAAAACGTAAACTTTTTAAAATAAAACCCCAATGCTTCTTAAATAAAACATAAACACTTCAATACATGAGTACCCAATGTACCTTACAAGACTTAAAAATAATCCTCAACATAACAACTAAGCCTCACGCAAAAGGTGATTTATTATAAACTAGAAACTTAAACCCTAAATCAAAAATAATAAAGCTATAAGACTATAAGCTATGCCAAATACTTCCGTTCTTATTGCTCCCAACTCTACTTAATCTAGAAACATGAAACTTAAACTAATGAGACCATGGTCTCAGTGAGTGCCCTGGGGACACTATAACACCATATTGAACACATAACATACATTTTCTTCTTCAAAAATTAATCATGACATCTAAGGCACAAAACATTCATGTCATTCTTAAAAGATCACAATTTATACATAAGACATAAAACATGTAATTCACTCTATAGTACATTATCAAAAACAATAATCATATCATTAGTACGATGCACATGTGAATGCAATTTTTCTCTATCTGTACTTCATATGCATGTGGTACTAATACTATTGTTGGAAAGTAGCCTAGGAGTCCATGCTTAGGGTTGAAGGAGCGCAACCTAAAGAATTTTGAGAAGTGTCTTTCTATTCTCACTTAGCAGCATATGCAACAGATACACGGATATATATAGAACCCAATGTAACAACCTATAACCAACTGATAATATCTATATCTGAGAATAGGAGCCTAACTATTTGAAATCAAAATAGAAAAAGAAACAGAATGCTTATCTTTATCCTATACAAAGGATCAAGTAACAAATAGGATAAGTAACCAATTATCCTATAATGGGATAAGTAACCAATTATCCTATATCAATTATTGCTCCCCCTCAAGTTAACGAGTGAGCATTGTGTACTCCCAACTTGGACATGAGATCATGAAACTGCCAAATACCCAAAGCTTTGGTGAATATGTCAGCTTACTGTTGTTTTGTAGAAACATGACTGGTGGCAATTGTCCCAGACCGAAGGTGCTCCCAAATGAAATGACAATCAACTTCAATGTGTTTAGTGCGCTCATGAAAGACTAGATTTGCTGCTATATGGAGTGCTGCCTGATTATCACACAAGAGTGGTGTTGAGGAGCTGCAAGGAACTTGTAAGGAGATCAACAACCTCCGTAACCATATAATTTCACTTATAGCATGGGCCATGGCACGATATTCAACTTCACTTGAAGATCGAGAGATAGTGGTCTGCTTTTTTGTTTTCCAAGAGATAAGAACTGATCCGAGTTTCATCAAATATCCAGAAATGAAACACCTTGTTATGGGGCATGAGGCCCAATTTGAATCACAATACCCTTGTAGGCTTAAGTCATTCTACTTGGGCAGCACTAATCCTTATCTTGGAGAGGATTTTAGATAACATAACACGCGCATTGCTGCATCCCAATGATCTACCCTTGGTGTTTGCATAAATTGACTGAGAATGTGGACAACATAGCTGATCTTCGGTCTTGTAATCGTGAGATATATTAAGCGACCAACCAACCTTCTATATTGTGAAGGATTGTGATATGGTTCGCCTGTGTCAATGGACATCTTATGGTTTTGCTCCATGGGGGAAGCAGCTAGCTTGCAATCGAGCATCTTGCATTCTTTTAGTATGTCTAAAGTGTACTTTCTTTGGCACAAAAACAAACTCGTGGGCCCATGTGCCAATTCAAGACCAAGGAAGTATTTTAAAGCATCAAGGTCTTTCATATGAAAGCACCTGTAGAGGTAGGATTTAAAGCTACAACATGCCTCACTATTATTTCCAGCAACGATGAGATCATCAACGTATATCAACACTACTATGAAGTATGATCCAAGCGAATAAGTAAATAAGTTATGGTCTGCATCACTTTGAATAAAGCCGTACGTAGTTAAAGCCTACGAGAGTTTTGCATACCAATTTCGCAAAGCTTGCCGGAGACCATATAATGACTTCCTTAATCGACATACAAGTGTTGAGTTTGGCACAACATACCCAGGAAGGACTGCATATACACTTCTTCATCTAGATCACCATGAAGGAACGCATTGCTCACGTCCATTTGGTGAAATTCCTAGCCTTTTGCACTGCCACTGCCAATAGGCATCGCACAGTTGTCATTTTGGCCACGAGAGCAAATGTTTCTGTGAAATCTTCCCCTTCTACTTGTGTATAGCCCTTTGCCACCAATCATGCCTTATATTTGTCTACTTCTCCATTGGGTTTATACATTATCTTATAAACCCATCTGCATCCTACAAGTTTCTTGTTGGGAGGCAGTGGCTCAAATGTCTAAGTGTTGTTCGTCTCCAAAGCTGCAATCTCATTCGTCATTGTTTCTCTCCAATGGGAGTGTTGTACTGCCTGAGAATAACATTTAGGCTCATCAAGTGTTGTGATGGCTGCAAGGAAGGCTTTGTGATTTAGTGAAAATTGATCATAATTAATATAATGTGATATTGGATAAACCTTACCAAAAGAAAACGATGGACTTAGTGATGTACATGGGGGTTTCTCTGTTACTGCGTTACAGTAGTAATCCTTAAGGTATGGTGGTCGTTGTCTTATGCTTGGTCTAAGGACTGCAGGTTGTGCCACTGTGTTTGGCTCCCCCTCACTACGAACATCCATCATTTCTATAGTTTCATCCTTTTCTAATTGTGTTTGTGGCTCCAAGTCCTGTGTTTCACTTGGTGTCGGATTTCCATAGTCATCCTCATTCATTATAGGTTGGGCAACAGATCCTCCTTCAAGCATTCTCACAGTGTCAAGCAATGTTTTAGATGAGTGGCTTTCCTTACTAATGCTGTATGGAAAAATGTTCTCGTAAAATATCACATCTCAAGATACCACAAACCCATGGGTTTGGAGGTTATATGCTCTCCAACCCTTATGGATACCTAACAAAGACACAACGATTGGCTCGTGTTCCAAATTTGTCCATATGTTTAGTGGAAGTTTTCACATAGCACAAACACCCAAAAAACTTTTAGGTGGTCATAAGATGGTGGCTTCCCGTACAACATCTCATAAAGAGTGAGGCCTTGATTTGCCACAGTTGGTGTCCTATTGATGAGGTGTGTTGCTGTTAGAACGCATTCCCCCCAAAATGATAACAGTAAATTGGCTTGGAATCTGAGTGCTCGTGCAACATTAAGTATGTGTCTATGTTTTCGTTCCACCCTATCGTTTTCCTGTGACGTTGTTACACATGAAGTCTCATGTAGAATTCCTTCTTACTGGAAGTAGGATTGGATGTTAAAACTAATGAACTCCGTGCCATTGTCACTTCTCACAATCTTTACTTTGGTATCAAATTGAGTTTGCACCATTTTACAAAGGGTGATGAGAGAGTTAAAGGTTTCAGTTCTGTTGCTCAACAGATACACCACACTGCTCTAGTGAAATCGTCAACAACAGTAAGAAAATAATGTGCACCACTATGCTAAGCAATATGATATTTTCCCCATAGGTCACAATGGATCAAATCGAAAGGTTTTTCTGCTTTATTACTACTCAAAGAAAAAGGATGTTTACATTGCTTGGAACGATGACATACATCACAGCACTCTTTTTTATTCGACTCAAAATGAAAACTAAGGACTTTAGACAAATTGGACAAAACTTGATCAGAGGGATGACCCATTCTTGCATGCCAAAGAGTTGTTGAATCTCTAGAATCAGTAGCCAGAGAAAATCCATGCACTTGTCTCTTGAGTATATAAACCCCATCATGTAATTCACTAGATCCAATCGTTCTCTTCTTGGCTAGGTCCTGTATCACACAACCATTAGAAAAAAACGTCACTGTGTAGTTTAAATCACATGTTAATTTATGGATTGTAATCAAATTGCAGCTAAATTTTGGGATGAAAAGAACATCATGCAGCTTTGTTTTGTTGTTGAAAGTCACTGTCCCCATCTTGTTCACTACAACCACATCACCAGTAGGCATAGTAATGTGGAGTGGCACGCTAAGGTCATGTATTTCTTTAAGTGTAGAACGCGATGGGGTCATCTAATGTGAAGCTCCACTATCCAACACCCATTTACATGCACTAGTAAGTGGCTCATTAACGAACATATGATCATGTTGTTCATTGGCCCTGCTCATGTGGAAACCACATAACGTATGTCTATTAGGAACCCCATCGGAAGTCTCGTGTCTCTCTTGATTATCATTGGTCCAAGCCATTCGAGCACTCCCTGAGTTATCATTGTGCTTCACTAGATTTCGATTTGATTTCCGTTCATTCCAGTTTGCTGGATACCCTACTAACTCAAAGCATTTCGCCTTTTCATGGCCTATCCTACCACAATGATCACACTTAGGCCTTGGTCCATCACGACTCCTGCTCTTGTTCTGTTTAGAAGAGTAAAAAGCTACTCCTGCCTCTGGTTTAGGCTCCCTGCTTTTCTCTGCCAACACCCGAGATTCCTCTCTGAGTATGTGGTTGAATACTTGTCGTAGCGATGGCAGTGGGTCTATGTTGAGGATAATACCCTTCGCGTGTGCAAAGCGATCATTGTCAAGTCCTCCAAGGAAGAGGTGTACACAATGTTCCTCCTCCCTTTGTACCAATTATTTTTATGCTCCACACGCGCATTCTAGAAGCGGTTGTAGTTCACTTAGCTCATCAAGAATGCTCTTGAATTTGCTATAATAATTAGTCACCGACATTTGCGTTTCTTGTTGTATTAGGCAAAGGTTACGCTAAAGTTGATGTATGCATGGTGCATTCGTTTAGGCGAATCGTTCCTCTAGATCAATCCACACATCCCTTGCTGTAGCTGCATGTGAAATGCTTCCATGTAAAGCTGGGTCAGTAGAGTTGATGATCCATGCAATTACCATGGAATCCGCTTTCTCCCAATTATGGTATTCTGCTGAAGAAGAAACTGGCCTTCTAATGGATCCATCAATGAATCCTAATTTTGTTTTTTCCCGTAACGTCGTCTTCATTGATCGAGCCCAGTTTCAATAATTTTCTCCTGTGAGGAGAACTACGACTAACAGCGTTCCAGGATTGTCAGATAACCCGAGATAATATGGCGATGATGGCGTGACAATAATTGATTCATTCAAACTCCCGGAGGCATTGGATTTCTTTCCTGATCCTTTATTCTCGAGTTCCAACCCCTGAACCTCAAGCTCTGATGCCATAAAGAATTTTGAGAAGTGTCTTTCTATTCTCACTTAGCAGCATGTGCAACAGATACACGGATATATATAGAACCCAATGTAACAACTTATAACCAATTGATAATATCTATATCTGAGAATACGAGCCTAACTATTTGAAATCAAAATAAAAAAAGAAACATAATGCTTATCTTTATCCTATATAAAGGATCAGGTAACAAATAGGATAAGTAACCAATTATCCTATAATGGGATAAGTAACCAATTATCCTATATCAATTATTACAACCCTCTATGGTTACCTCTAACTAAGCACTCTCAACTAGCATGATATCCTTAGGTGACTACTCAGGGTTACTAAGCTTTGTGTAGTACGCCCCGACATCATAGGATTAGCATGAGTCATTAGGGTTTTCCCACTGAGTAACCCTTGAGGCCGAGCTGACAACCCCTCAGGGCCTTTACCATCTAACTCATAATACTTTTTCTTATCACAAAATCTCAATGTCATGATGCATGTCTCATACATACAAAGCACACAAGTTTCTCTCTGGACTTATCTTTACAAAACGAGTGAGTTCTATTCTCGCCTTTCATAAGTTAGGTCCCTCACAAATGAGATATCACCTGAGCTTATTCTCGCCTTTCACAGACTAAGTCACTCGTCACAATGATATCAAGTCATATCACACATTTTATAGCATAACGTAACATGTTAAACACATCATATATCTCATAGCGTAATATACACAAGTCATGATCATAGTCAATTGGAATCAACATACTCAAGTATAATATCACGAGTCACAATCACAACACAAGTAAAGCAACATTCACAACATCATGTACTAACTTCTCTTATCCCATATCATATGCTTATATCTAAACAATCTAATTATTAGTCTCAATTCAATTTTATTTGCCTAAAGTAAATAAAGCACAGATGTGCTTGATCAACAAATTCTAATGCACTTATTATGACTTTGAACTTGACTTTATTGAATGTTTAGTGATGTTCTCGCTAAGTTTTGCATGTTTGGATTCAATTGGGCTTTAATGAAAATCTTAATTAATTTTTGGATTTTGATGCGTTTTGACCTTTCATCCTTGTCTGGGTCATAACTTAGGCTACAGGAATGCGTTTGAGGTGATCTTGGTGTCTATGAAAAGATAAAAGAAAAATCTATAACTTTCATGAAGAAGTCATGAGCTGATTTGGGCTAGATTATGGATGAAAACTAACTTAAATTTAGACACGTTATTTCCCGCTAACAGCTAGACATAGGTGTAGTATTTTGGGCATATGTTGAGTTATACACATTATTCTTAAATGATTCCAAAGCCATTGACACACAGGAATACAATTCTTGTGAAGATCACAAAGCCTAATTCAATCATCTTCTTATTTGTTTTTGCCCACTAAGTTGATGTTTTCTATCAGAAAGATAAGCATGGATGTGCTCATCACTCAGCAAATTGCAAAATCGTGATTTTTAAGCATGGAGGCTTCTTAAGGCCTCCCTAAACTAACAAAACTATATAAGGTCGTGGTCATACTATCTTTAATGTCCAATTGCCTAACATTCTATTCTAAAATGGGAATTTTTTATCAATCTAGGTCATTCTCATTTAAGCCTAATCCTTTAATTCCTTATCCAAAGTAGGGGAAACCCTCAAATCAACCTAAACCTTCACCATAATCTCAATCTACCCTCAAGTAATCACAAATTAGATTAATCACATAGATTCACACAATAATAATAATAATGACAACAACAACTACAATAATTGTAATATATACACACAAGCATGCACAGCACGTAGAGCTGTCAAAATGGGCACAACTCGATGGGCCACCTCGCTTAGCTTGCAAAAATGGCTGGGCTCAAAAAAAGGTAACCCAAAAGAAACCAGGCCTAAATATATATATATATATATATATATATATATATATATATATATATATATATATATGCTTAAAAAAATTAAAAAAGAAAGGGCCACACACGTTTGTAAAAAAGAAGGACTAACATGGGTACTTCATTTTTTAAATAAAATGTGCTTAAAGATATATTTTTAATGAGACTATTGAGTAATTAAGTCAATTATATATAAATAAAATTAATCTTGTTGAATAAAAGGGTTGGATCCAAGAGGGTGGGTGAATTGAATCTATAAAAATTTTCAAGAATCTCCAAAACCTTTTCAAAGATGAAATACTAAATTTTCAAAAAATCTTGAATCAATTTGATTTGGTGACATGAATGATGTACAATTAGAACAATTATCTTGATTTTACTATGCAACCATGAAGAAGATTCTCATGAATTAATATGCAATTGATAAAAAGATCAAGCTTCAATATATGTGAGGAAGGGTAGAGAAAAGAGAGGAACACACAAGATTTGTATTGGTTCGATCACCACCACTGTGATTTACATCTAATTTTCAATCAAATTGATTAGGATTATCACTATGCAATTCAATGTGTTTACAAGCACACTACACAAACAAAAGAATTACACACAAACACAACCCAAAACCAAGTTTCTTGAAAACCTATCAAGAAAACTTGAACCATTTCTTGTGGAACTCTACCACAAGAGAGACTTGAGAAAACCCTCCTCAAGAACTAAAATTATACAAAAAGTAAGGATTAGATATTACCTTAATTTGTGATGAATGAAAACAATGAAGCATAAACTAAATCTACCTTAAAGATGACTTCTCTTTATTCACAAAGATGATCCATATATGAGCTCTTGATTTGATGAAAAAGTTGTTGTAATGATGAAGAAAAATATGTTTTCTCTCTTAAAAAACTCTCACAAAAGTTTAGAGAGTCGACGCCATGTGTAAAGATCTAATAAGGTTTGCAATTTATGGAGAGAAAACTAAAATAACTAGTTATTCGGTCTTGTAATAAGTTATTTTGTTCTTCAAAAATCTGGAAATTGAACATAGAATGGAAATAACTAGTTATTTTCCTCCGTAACTAGTTATTTGCGCATAGATTCTATTTTAGCTTACTTAAAATAACTAGCTACATAACTATAAAACTAGTTATTCTCGCATAGCCAAAAATCAGCATTTTAAAATGTAACTGATTACATAATTATGTAACTAGCTATAACAACAAAACGTAATTGATTACATAATTGCGTAACTAGTTATAACAGATTGAATTCAGTTTTCCAATAAGAATAAAAACAAAAATAATCAATTACCAAACTAATTTAACTTATTAAATTGTTTCTAAACACAAGATTGAATTCTTTAAAAATTTTAACATATAGCTATCATCTTTTATCAAATTAAAATCATATTTTAAACATTTATTTTCATCTTGGATTCAATTTTAGACTTCTGAAAACATGTTATCACTTGTTAATCCATTAAGTCTTAAATTTAGAGCTCATCACCATCAAATCATTGAAGATAAAGATCAATCATGCATGACACACAACTACACACACATATAAGCACACAATACAACTTTGCACTCATCAAGAGGCTAAATCATCAAAACTTTATCAATGCTTCTTGGGGGAAAGAATAATTCTTCTTCTTGCTTCTTCAAATCTCTTTCCATCTCCACTTCTTATAGAGTATAGGTGTATGGCTTGGTGGACATAAGTCCTCTATTGGGCCTTAGATGTTATCTTGGGTCCTATTATCTAATTGTTACTAATTTCTATCACTAGGATATAAATAATAACAATAACCCTAATAATAATAATAATAATAATAATAATAATAATAAGAACAACAACAACAACAAGAATAATAATAATAAAACTAATAACACCTAAGGTATTCTTAATATAATATTAGAGTCCTAAAAAGGATCTTCTTATGGTTTATTTCTAATACTCAAAAATTTGGGCTGTTACATTGTGAAGGTAAAATATTCCTTGAGTTGGATATTTGCTCAAATATCTAACAACTCGCTTTACCATTTTTATGTGTGGTTTTTGTGGGTCATTCAAGTATTGACCGAGTAGATAAACTCCATATGATAAGTCAGCTTTGGTCAAAGTTAAATATAAGAGTTTTCCAATGAGTCGCCTACAAGTTATTGCATCTTCTAAAGGCTCCCCAATTTCAACAGAAAGTCCATGTTATTATAGAATAGGTGTCTCAACATGTTTTGTTCCTTCTAAACCTATTTCTACTATTATATCCTTCACATATTTGCGTTGACTCAAATGGATTCCTTTTTCACTTATCTTGACCTCAAGACCAAGGAAACAGTGGAATGGTCCTAAGTCTTTGATATAAAAGCATCCTTGGAGCTATTTCTTGACCTGTTAAGGCTTTTCGCTATCATTCCTACAACAATAAGGTCATCAATATATACCAAAACTACTAGCTTATTGTCTACTTTTGACATAGTGAAAAGTGAGCTCTCTAAGGCACTCTGCATATTGTAATAAAGTTTCAGCAAGCTTTCCAAATCATTGTCTTGAAGCTTGCTTTAATCCATACAATGATTTGTGAAGTTTGCAAACCATTCCTTTCTCTTCATTATACAATCCTTTAGGTATCTTCATATAGACATCTTCATCCAACTCCCCATTGAGAAACACATTGTTTAAATCAACTTGGTGTAGCTCCCATCCTTTAATGGCAAATACTGCAATGAGACATTTCACAATTGCAAGTTTGGCCATAGGTGCAAAAGTCTCATTGTAATTGAGACCTTCCACTTGACTATAGCCCTTCGCAACAAAGGCTAGCCTTATAGCATTCAATAAATCCATCAGGATTGTACTTTATCATGAAGACCCATCTTGGTAGCTACACAAGACTCCAATTGTTATTTTCAATCAAGGCTTTCAACTTTTTACTTATTGCTTCGTACCACTTTGGATATTGCATAGCTTCCTCAAAATTATATAGTTTCATCAAACTTTCCCCCGCAATGTTAGTGCCAAATTGCATAGAATTTGAAACGTTAAAAAATAGGGTAAATAAAATCTTTACTATTAACAACCTTAGGCGTGATTATAAGGGCAACTTGCTTTAGGGGAAAAACTTCCTTATTGGAATAATATAGCACATAATCCTCCAAGTATGTTAGAGCCCTTCTCGACCTTATTGGTCTTTGTTCAATAATTTGTATCTCATCATTGACTTGCCTTTGTTGCTCCTCACTACCTCTTTCTATTTTAGTATCTTCTATTTCTCTTCCTAACCCTTGTTCATAATCTTACACTCCTTCATCAATGAGTTCCTCGTCGATAGGACTATCATTGTGGAATACTCCGAGAAGAGTTTGTTTGTCATCCACTTCTTTGAACTTTTCACTTTGGAATAGGAACAATCTTCATAAAGGACCACATCCCTTGAGTCAAAGATTTTCTTTGTTTCTAAATCAAGAACTTTGTATCCTTTCTTTCCTAGAGTGTGTCCTATGAAAGCACAATGTCTAAATCTTAACTCAAACTTATCATGAGGCTTTGGCTTGTTGTAAATATAGCATAGACAACCAAAGACACGTAATTACTCATATTTTGGCCTTTCCTTATACAGTACATTATATGGTGATATTCCTTTCAATGTTGGTGTTGGTAAGAGATTGATCAAGTGTGATGTAGTTTTTACACACTCTCCCCACTATACCAACCAAATGTTAGATTGAAAGCGTAAAGCTCGAGTTACTTCAAGGAGATGCCTATGCATTCTTTCCACAACATCACTTTGTTGTGGTGTGTGTGGACAAGAAGTTTGATGGAGCATTCCTTGGCTTGATAAGAAATTCTTGAGATTTCCATGAACAAATTCAAGGGCATTATTTGATCTAACTTTCTTAATTTGGATTCCAAATTACATTCTAATCATTTTCACAAAATGTTCAAATAATGTTGGTGCTACAAATTTGGTTTTCATCATATAAACCCAAGTTTCCCTTGAACAATCATCTACAATGGTAAGAAAATATGCATGTTCCTCGTGAGTTCTAACTCTGTAAGGGCCCTATACATCAAGATGAACCAAATCAAATATATCCTTGGATTTATTATTTTCAAAAAGAAAAATACTTTGACTCTGCTTTGCACAATGGCATACATCACACGAACTTAAAAGTTTATTTTCACCAATATCTAAACCATCAAACACAAACTTCAAACTAGAAAGAGGAATGTAACCTAATCTTCGGTGCTAAAATTTTGCCATATTTGAACTTGTTACATTGGTTTGACTTTCTTCTTCTTGATCAAGGTAGTAAAGATTTCCCCTTAGCTTACCCATTGCGATCACCCTCTTGGTGTTAAGGTCTTGTACTAAACAACCATCAGGAAAAAAAAGAACAAAATAATTCAGCTCCTTAGTCAACTTGCTGATAGAAACTAAATTGCAGTTGAAATTAGGCAAGTATAAAACATTCTCACAGGAAGGTTGGCTAGAAATTTGTTGTAAAAACACTAGCCCTATTTAGTTGATAATGAGAATATTGCAATCTTTTTTGATTCTATGTATTTTTATCGTTACACACATAAGGGAGGAGCCGTATGAGATGAAAATTTCATGTACGATTTTGGAGCGGAGATTCTTTGAACCGAATGACGACCGTAACTTATGCAGAAGCTTTACATAATTATTATGAGGCTATGCGATTGGAAATTGATCCCTATGAGCGAAGTTATATACTTTATAACATAGGCCTTATCCACACAAGTAACGGAGAACATACCAAAGCTTTGGAATAGTATTTTCGAAAACATTCTTCAAGGAAACTTCCCTATTTATCCTTGTTTCTCCTGTTAATTTTACCTCAGCCCTTTCCCCATTAGACAGGGCCACTTTAACAAGACACTTAGATCTATTTTTCTCTTTAATAGTGTTTCATCAAACAATATATGATTAGATGCTCCACTATCCAAGATCCATTTTGAAAATTTTTTTAACATTACCACTGAAATTTACTATTAATGTGGACTGGTTTTCTCTAGCAAGTAGGGTTATGAGTTAATCAATTTGCTCTTTGGAAAGTTGGCTAGTTGTCCATGAATGACATATTTTTCTTTTCTTTCTAAAATGGCTGCATGAGCTACAAATTTTCCTTTATTCTTCCCTTTCTAGTTTGGTGGTGTAGGCCACAATTTCAAAGCAATGGTCCTTAATGTGACCAGTCTTCTTACAATGTTCACATTGTAACTTCTTATTCTGATCTCTCCCCTTATGTCCATCAACATTAACTTTGAATATAACTAGCTCCACAAAGGGTCTTCCTATTGTCACTTCTTCTATTGTCAACAAAGAGTAGGCATTTGATAGACTTGGTAATGGGTCTTTACATAGGAGATTAAACCTCACAACTCTGTAGGCATCATTTAGGCCCATGAGAAATTGGTGGAGTTTTTCTTCTTCTTTTTCTTTAAATCGCAACCCCGCACGTATATCCAATGCATCCATGTTTGTGAGGCTTCCCAAACTATTGAGTTGCTCCCATAAACTCTCCATCTTAGCATAATACGTAGATATATTCATATCTCCTTGACGTGTATTTGCTAGTTCTCTTTTGATTTCTTGAATTTGAGGGCCACTTCCTTGAGAGAATCGTTCTTCCAACTCCTTCCACGTGCCCTAGGTTGTGTCATGGTAAACAATGCTGTTAAACAATTCTTCATTTACGAAATTTTGGATCCAAGACATTACCATTGAGTTATAGGTTGTCCAATCTTCTTCGTTGGGATCCCCTTTTTCGGACTTCAGCAATTTACCATTCACGTACACCATTTTGTGTTTTGACATCTAAGCATTGGTCATTGCCTCCTTCCATGTTGGGTAGTTTGTCCCTTTCAAAACATGTGCAACCAGTTGGTCAATAGGTTTGTTCGAGCTACTCAATTGGTAATGCGATGCTTTATTGCATTTTCTTGATGACATAGTTTTGGTTGGTTCCCCTGCCATCTTATATATCTCCCTCTTTAATTGATCAAAAGACAAGGAGGCGACTCAAACCTATTCTTGATAGCATGTTAAAAAAAGAATTTCCTATTTTATTGAAAGGTAATTCTCGTATATATGTTTTATTGATACAACAACTACATCTATATATACACAACAGAATATAAATCTTCCTAGCTATTCATGGGAACAAAATCATATTCTGATATGATTGAGAATAAAATGAAATCACATATTGGAACAAATCCTTGATTGACTCCTAAATAAAATTGTGGCCATTGGAGAGCAAAATGATTGGGATTTGATAGAGTAATTAGCTGGAAAATAAGATTGACAAATTATAATATATGAAGCTTCTCACCGTGGAATATCTGAGTCACATGACAAATTGGATGTCTGCTGTATATGAATTAATACATTTGAGCACTAACTTGAATCAATTTGTGCCATTGAAAGCACATTCATTTATTATTTTTCACCTAGCTACAAAGAAATGCCCCGTCTGTAGGTGCAAGACACATATTCGTGCTAACTGTCAAGAAATGAATGAATACTTTTACACAACAAGCTGACTATGACTATAGAATGCCTTTTGATTGCAAATATTGAACATTGGCTAACTATGAAAGCACATTTTTATTGTTAATCTAATTGCAAAGAAATGACCATCTGCGGGTACAAGATCATATTCGTGCTCAGTGTAAAGAAATGGCTGAAGTTTCTAGCATTGGCGTTGTTGTTCAGCAACCACTAGTGCCTGCTGCTGTTCCTCTTCCTCAGGTTCTGCAATCACCACCAATGCCTGCTGCTGTTCCTTCTCTACCACTTGTGCTTCACCATCTTCTTCATGTTGCATGACATTTTGCCGGAAATATTTGAGTATTACAAGCAATATAAATGCTGCAAAGAAAATCACATCATAAGAATCAACTCAGAGTCACAAAGTTGTCAATAGCACAGCACATGCCACATGTCAATTAAGCCAAGACAGAGAATGAATCTTTTAAGGATCACTTTTCCCAAGGAAATACTACCTCCGGTCCATTATATAAGCAACAAATAGGATTTTTTTTTTTTGGTCCTAATTATAAGCAACATATGATGTATTAATTGTTATCTTTCTTTTATACTTTTAATTTATTGTAAAGTCTATTAATGAGATATTCACTCACCCATGTAAGTGGATGCATTCATTGGCATACTAACAATATAAATTACACACATTAGTGG
Organism: Spatholobus suberectus; assembly: GCA_004329165.1. Lineage (NCBI taxonomy): Eukaryota > Viridiplantae > Streptophyta > Magnoliopsida > Fabales > Fabaceae > Spatholobus > Spatholobus suberectus. Next base: position 69,233,135 of record CM014731.1, read on the forward strand.
AGAAAACTATTTCTTGAATTATGAGTAATATTATTAAATATAACCACCACTTAAACTATTTAATTTTATGAGTATTTTTGGAGTAAAATTTAAATTTATAATATTATTAATTAAAATTAACTAACTTAACTATTTTTATTGATTTTGATGAATTAATTATTTGTTACTTATATAAAGGATGGGAGGTAGTATGTAAGAGGAGCAAAAATCTCTCTTCAGATAAACATTGTTTTTATATTCCAAATTAGATGAGACTAGTGTTACAATTTTGGAGACTGCAGTGTTGATGCTTAAATAGTCATGCATCCTTTTGCAAAAGGCTGTGAACTAGTATATGGTGGTTAGAACTAAGTTAAAATAACTAAAACAAGTAACTTACTGGAGAATTACCTGTGAAGATTCGAGTCTTTATGGTAGATAGATTCCAGAATGTAATAAGCACCGATGCAACCACTATCTTCTTGTGAGTGCAAGCACTCCATGTGTCCAACAGTCGCAATTTCAAGCACTCAACTACATAACAAAATCTTATCTCAGTATAAAATAAAGATGTGGATAGACCTACAAATGTTAATAAGAGGGTGGAATTATACCACGCTGGTTTATCTGAGCGGAGTAACAAAAATAAAGCTTTGGTACAGTGAAGCTGACAAAAAATCCTGCTCGTATACATATTTAGCAATTTAGCAAGCTATGCATTACCAGAACTAAAATATAATGAAAAAAAATAAAAAATGACAATGCTAAACATAATAGAGTTCATGATGTCCTCACCAATGGCACAGAGCCTCCAAATTGTAACAAGATGACCATACTCCGCTCCTAGTAGAAGGAAAGGAGCTACCTGCAACAAAAAATAAGATAAAATAAAATCTGATGGTAGAAACTAACACTATATAACCCAATCAGGAAACCATGATCTTGATTGCGGGGATTACTTTCAGGGTCATGCACGGTTCTCCTGAAAACAGTTCTCTAGTCTTTGAAATTGCAAAATTTAGTGTAGGAAGAATCAATTTTGCAAGATGTAAAATGTCATCTTCTTTCAGCTTGGCATAACTTCTTTTCTCAACCTGGTTTCTGAAAACACAACAAATGCAAATTCGTTGAGTATATCCAAATCCAAAACAAGGATGGCTTAGAAGAAAAACATCATGTCATGACTCATGACGAAGTAAACTTGTATAACCTTTGACAAACTGAGTTTGAGAAGAACGAAACACCCAACAAGAGAATTGCCAATCGCGATATGGCCGAGAAAATGCTGAAATGACAAGCACGGGAATGTCTCAGACTCTTCTACTAGAGAGACACACACACACAAAAAGAGAAGAAGCACGAAGAGAGAGAAGCTGCAGACCTAACGTTTAGTCCTTTAGTGAAGCAAGAAGACAAGAAACAAAGACACCCGAAACCAAACCAAAGGGTCGATTTCGAAACATCTTTCCACATAATCAAATCAGTGATCAACGTCCCAACAGGACCCAAGTCACCCCCATTCTCTTCATCAGCTTCTAAACATCAAATCAAAGTAACTCATCAATCTATATATACTACACTTCAAAATAGCATTAAATGAAATCAAATCAACAAAGCAACAAATAAGAGTAATAAACCTCCAAATGTAGTTACACAAAATTTAGCTACGGATATATTATAATCTTCAAAACGCAAAACGTTTCGGTCTCAAAGAATCACAAAATTCAGTTAAATTAATTAATCCTTACAATTACTTAACGTGCAATCATGTAAGAACTTATATGTATATCATACATTTAGCTTCAAAATACACATTTTAATAAGATTTACAAAAACTTATTAAATTAGTCTTTAATTTATATATAAAGGCAGTCTAAAACATTTTTATTTAGATATCCATTGACTATTTTACTATATCATTTTATTTATTAATATAATGTGTATTAAATATCTACATAAAATTAAATACATTATATATATGTAAATATTTTTACAATGTCAACTTATCAAAAATCAACTTGTGATAATTTGTCATCAGATAAGAGTTTAAAAAATCTTTAAATTGTGAATTCATTTTAATTAAATTCATAGATTAAACTCTTAAAATAAGCTAAACAGAATTTATATGAGCATCATCTCGTAAGTTCACATCCCCTAACTAACCAACATTTATGATCTCCAAAACCTAATTAAGAACCCTGCATTTTATTTTAATTTATGCATACTTGGAGATGAAGTTGAAGGTGGTTGAAAAGGCACCAAGCTGAGTCTCTCCTTCCTGTGTCTTCCACTGTGCCTCCTCTTCCTCTGTCTCACAACCTCCTCCACCGACCCTCCCTCCTTCTCCTCCCGCCTCCACCTCCGCGAGCTCCTCGGCGAGGCCGTCTGAGTCGCCGCCCGGCTCTTGCACCGGCGCCGCACTCCGCCGGCCTCCGGCGCCTCCTCGTCGAAGCGCGCCTTCGACCTCCGCGCTGAAGAAGGCGAGAGAACCAGAAGCTCCCTGACCGGAAGGGAGTTCGTCGGAGATCGGAGAAGAGACAGCGGAGACGGCGACGAAGGCTTCGCCGTCGCCGCCGGTGACGGAACCACGTCAAGCGAAATTCGAAGAGGCTCCACCGTTCCGTTCTCGCCTTTGCGAGTCAAGCGCGACGATGACTTGGTTCGAGACTTGTGGTTGTGGTGACGATAAGGGGAAGAAAAACAATCCATGAATGTGAATGTTAGAGTGAGTGAATGGTTTGAGATTTGAGTTTCAGTGGAGTGGTGTGGTTTATTGAATGAAGTGTAAGCTCATGTTTGGAGCCGTTGGAGAAAGACGCCATTTATAGTAGTGACTGCTTTTTTTCAAATATAGCGGTGCGTTAGTAGTGGAGTGGGACCGTCACCTTCAACGGTTAATGCCTACGAAAAAGTTAAGGTTTAATTACTTTTTGTCGTTATAGTTGCATATATTTTTATTTTTCTTATCTCTAAGTTAAAAATAATCTATTTTAATATCTTTATATGTATTTTCGATATAGGTTTAATCTCTGTTATCAAATAAGTCTTAATTTCGTGAATAAAACTATCATAAAATAAAAATTAGCTGTATAAAACTGTCACAAATTGATATCTTTTGACATCTTTTATTTAATTTATGACAATTTAAAACGACAAGAAATAAACTAATATCGAAAGTATATATATATAAGAACTAAAATAGAATATTTCTAACTATAGAGACTAAAAAAAAATACACAATTATAGAGACTATAAAGATAATTAAACCAAAAGTTAAAAATAGTAGTGCTTCTTTTGAATACGTTGGAACTTGGCACCTAGTGGAATTCATGATTAATGTCGTGTCACCAAAGTTATGATGGGGATCCCCTTGAGTGTGAGTGTCTTTTAATATTTTGAAGATAACTAGTAAAATTTATTGGATGGAAATGTGTACTATTTTCTACATGTTAGCAAATGTTTATATTTGTAATTACTATAATTAAGATTTTTGGTTAACCAGTGGGATTCAGATGTATTCTTACAGATTTTGATTTTTTTGGACTAATTATGAAACTAATTCAGATTTAAATACACTTAAAGTTTTTCAATCCTTTTTAAAGATGTATTATGGGAAAATTAAATCTCAGCATGTATTACTAACTGAACCACATTTATTCGATTTAGCAAATGTTTCTTGCAGCTAGAAGTCCAATGCATGATTTTTCAAATTTTTTTCCTTTGGTGAACTATCCAATGCGTGACTTTAAGCTTGTTTATTGTAACTTCCGTCCAAAAACATGGAATTGGATTTCCGACTGAAATCGAGGTATGATTGTATGCATAAAATAGTCTGCAATGCGCTCAGTTTGTTAAAAGTTAATCTGCACATGTTCCAGTCAATTTTGCCATTCCCTATTGGGTTTAATATTCAAGGATGTACGATTCCTAAAGGCGCACTGAAACAACCGCTGATACAGGCATTCGGACAGGTGATGGGTGCAATCCATATACGATTCAATATGTCTCACTAGCGAGATCCACCAAAAAGCTGGGGGGAGTATGAGAGAAAGAAGGCGAGAAATGTTGTAATACATTTCCTTAACACACTTATTGAAAATTACAATTTTTTATGAGTTGTACTTCTTGGTTAGTGAGCTTTTCTTCTGATTTTATAATTTTTTAATAAATTTTAACCAATAATAAAGTATATATTAAAAAGAGCGTGTTTGAAAATATGTTAAAAGCATTTCTCTTTACCTATTAGCTCTTCTCATTGAAAGATGATGATACGTGTTTCATAAAAGGGGAAATATGTTTATTTTGTTTTTATAACTTGAGAGTTTTGACAAAATTTTCAAAACGTAGCTAAGTAAACAGTGTTGTATATTTTGAGTGGATATTTCAAAAGATTAAAATTGTTATTTAATTAAATTTAGAAATTTTCAAATTTATTTTAGTGTTTATCAAAAACAAATATTTTGTTTAAACTTAGTCTTATTGACTTAGTCTTTTAGACTAGGTCTCACTTTATCCTTTGACTTGATATTAGGAGGTTTTAGAAATAACTTATTTTGTTCATTATAAATATCTCTATTGGAGAAGGTTTTAGTGAGTTCTTTCTTCTACATCTTCTCTTCTTCCTTTTCTCTACGAGTTCCTAGGTTATGCTTACTAAATCTTGCCAGTTTTGTTGCTTCAACCATTTTTGAAAATGATCGGGATGAGCCTGTTATATCCTAGAGGACTTGCGCCTCACACGGATAAGTCATTGAGAATAGTGTGAAATCACAAGTCTCAAGCTTAATTTGTTCGTAACCATTCATGTTCGTGGGTTTGTGGTTGATCGTAGTTCGTGATCTTGGACAGCTAGAACAACAATCTCAAGGTCTTACTCTAAATTGTCTTTTATGTTTTTAACCCCAAATTGGGGGTTAGGGTTTCTTAAAAAAAAAAAAAAAAAGGTTTTGCAATGTGGGGGTTCAAGATTGATGGTGAATATATTCCAAAATTTTGTGTCAACATGATTTTCAGAGGTAATTTTATTGTCTCCCCTAGTACGAGACTTTCTCATGACCTACAAAAGTTTATATCATTTACCTTTAAACTTATTTGTCTTTTTCTTTTGCTTTGTGGGTATGCTTTCTTTCTTTTGATGTATGAATGATTTTGCTGAGATTGTCACTTGGCTATAAGTAATTGAAGGGTTTAATATGGATTTGTTTAGTTTGATGAGAATGTAAATGGCCTATTGTTGTATTGAGATATCGATTACTGTGTGAGTAAAAAAAATTTGGAAGAAAAACTTCCATAGTATGATCTCTTGAAGATAGAATTTTGCTTTCCTTAAGAAAATAATACAACACTTAGAAAAGGTACTGTTAAAAAACATTATAAAAGGTGATGTTAGAAAAATGTTATAAAAGGTAACATTAATTAAAGAAACATTCAAGAAAAAAAAATCTATAATAATTTCCTATTTAAAGTTCAGAGAAAAAAAAAGCGTTATAAAAACTTTATGACTGCATATTTAGATTTTGTGTACGTGTAAGATATGGCTGTGATCGAATCCTTGTTTATTATAAATTATGTATGAAGGTTTTATATATTGCTTTTAAAGGTTTCAATGAAAAAAGTATACAAAAGATTTTCATATATATGTGCTGTGTGTAAAGCCTTTATTTGAAGGCTATTTAGACTATGGTGGAATTAACGTGGCTTTTATTTTATATTTTACTTGAAATACTTTGTTATATAGTTAGAATATGTTTCGATCATGGATTTTGTTTTGGAAAAGTCATGGATGTAGTTTTTTTTTTTCAAATTGTTTAGAAGTTTTACAACCATCAGTGACTCGTTAATTAATGTCATGCATCTTTGGGCTTTGCTAAAAAAAAATGTTGCAATTTAGTTATAGTATTTTTATATATAAATATGATGTAAGGCTCTTGATCATTAGTTGATATTTGTGGTATTATAGTATTGTCATGGCTTGATATTTAAGAATTATTATCCATGTATGAAGTTTGAGATCACTATAATTGATAATCATCAAGGATGATGTATTTTTTTTATTTTGTTATTATAAGATTCAGTCATTATCTTTCGGGAAAAAAAATGATGGAATAGGTTGAAGGATATCTCTATCTGGGATGGAATATCTTTTTGTTGAACATATCTATATTTAGGATGAGATATGAAATGAAATACCTCTATCTAAGATGGTTTGAAAAAAAAAGTCAAATTGAATCTAGCAAGCTTTAGCAACACCAATAATTGGTGCAAATTGATGAATTCAAGTAGTTTGATAATACAAGATGACATTTACAATTGCAAATATAATTATCGCATGCTAGTGGTTGGTTTCTATATTTCCATTTGAAATCTATGCTAGTCTACGTGATTTAATATGGACAATGCTTGAAGGCTTTGGTATAGATTTGTGTTATCTTTTGATGATCTTCTTCGATTGGCAAGTTTTAATAATGTCCAATTGCCTATATTGTTCTATGGTGTATAAAATTGGATTTTTGTGATGTGAATTATCTAAAGTTTGCTTCTGAAAGCAATTATCTTTTGTGGTGAGATATCAAGCATTGTGTGCTGTTAACAATTTTTTTTGGAGTATTTTTGCTTAATCATACACGTTAAGTATGATGTTCTCAATGTTAGAAAATTTTGCATAACATGAGCTGCTCGAGAGATACCATAAATCATGGTATGCAACATGGTGGTTTTTCCACTGTATTAGAAAATATAGTGATGTTAATTGGATCTTTGGTGCAAATGAGACAAAATCCAATAATGGTTGTGTCATTACACTTGATTGTAGTGTAGTTACTTGCTGATTAGCCAAATATAATGATGGAGTCAGAGCTTATTGCTTTGAAGATGGTTGGTCATGAGGCTTAGTGGTTGAAAAACCTCTTAGCAGATATTCCTTTGGAATATAAATTGAGAAATAATGTGGTGAAGCAATTGCTTAAAAGATATAAATTTATTGATCATGTGAAGTCAATAATGGATTTGGCCAATCCTCTAACTTAAACCCCTAGAGAAGATATTATTATATGAAATATTGAGGGAAATGAGACTTCAATCACTTGAAAACAAACAAGTGATGGTAACCCAACTTTTGTAATTGGAGATCCCATGAAGAAGGTTCATATGGGTAAAAACAAGTCACTTGTCAGTTCTGCCTGCACTAAAATCAATTTTAATTGATTTTATTTTATTTTATTTTACTTTATTTTTGTCTCTTCCTATGGTGTGAGAAAATGCTAAACATTGCATTAATGAGAGGTTAAGCTTTATAGCAACGCTTTATGTGATTGAGAAAGTTTTACATCTTATAAAGCTTTTTAATCATTTTCTTATCCCTTATGGGTGGTGTATGATTTGCAGCATACACTTAATGACATCACCTATATGAGTGTCAAGTGGGGTCGCTTGTATGGGATCGTGGCAAGATCTCTAAAACACTCATGAATACCAGGTGCGCACATGGCCTAGTAGTGCAAAACAGAGATAACGACAAGGATTGTAAGGGTGTAGTGTGATTGGTAGACCTCTAACATATGCCAAATGTCTTTGGTTCATATAGCTTGCTACACCAATTGTAATGTGTGTTAAGTCCTATCAGTCTAGGTCTGGTTCATATCACTTGCTACACCAAGGCCGATGCATTACATCTAAGAGAAGGAGAACCCAGGAATTTCTTATCTTTTCTTAAAACAATTTCTTTAACCTTTTGGAATATGTGGGAGGTTGTTGTATATATTGAGTGGGTATTTCAAAAGGTTTAAATTGTTATTTAATTAAATTTAGAAAATTTCAAATTTATTTTAGTGTTTATCAAAAATAGATATTTTGCTTACACTTAGTGTTATTGACTAGGTCTCACCTTATTCTTTGACTTGGTATTAGAAGGTTTTAGAAACAACCTGTTTTGTTCATTATAAATATCTCTATTGGAGAAGGTTTTAGTGAGTCCTTTCTTCTACATCTTCTCTTCTTCCTTTTCTCTATGAGTTCCTGGGTTATGCTTACTAAAGCTTGCTAGTTTTGTTACTCCAACCATTTTTGAGAATGATCGGGATGAGTCTATTATATCCTAGGAGATTTGCGCATCACGCGGATAAGTCATTAATGACAGTGTGAGATCATATGTTTCAGGCTTAATTTGTTTGTGACAATTCATGTTCGTGAGTTCGTGGTTGGTCGTAGTTCGTGATCTTATACAGCCAGAACAACAAACAGCTCCGTTAGTAGATGGTTCAAACATACTTGCAATTGATTTTGGAGCTAAAATCCCATTAAGATCAAAACTTAACACAAAACCAAACATATAGTAAATTGTAAATAGATAGTTTTCATTACAACTTGTTTATTCGGAGTCTCATGCAGTTGTGGGCCAGGGAGATAGGTTTTGATGAATCTCTTGACATTTGTTATAGATTATAATTATAATTATTCTGAACATATATAATTTAGATAAACGATGCATATATATTTGTATTTTTGGTAAACATTTAATTGGAATCTCACATACAAAAATATATCATGAAGAAAATAATAGAGTAATCTCTACACGTAAACAACGTATAGCAAAATGGTTAAAATTTTCCCACTTATAAATACATATGCTTAATTTCTCTTTGCGATCTATGAAGGAGATCTCCTTTTGGTGTGATTTGTTATTGGATGAATAGTACGTACTAACTGTGGAGTTGTGGTGTTATTGTAAGAGATGACAAGAAAAAAAAATTGTGGGTTTTTTTTTTTGTAAAAATAGGAGATTGCTCCATCACATCAGTAGAACATTGGGGTTTTTTTATGGATTAAATATTGTTTGGGGAAGAGATTTTAGAAGAATCATGCTAGAATTCGACTCCTCAATGGCGGTAAATCTGATTATTAAAGGTTGTTCATCTACTCACCCTTATTTTCCTCTTGTTAATCAAGTTAGACGTATCCTACAAGAAGGACATTCAGTACACCTTTGCCATATTTTTAGAGAAGCTAATCAAGTTGTAGATGCTTTGGCTAAGCATAATTTGAAGATGGAAGCTACTTATAGAATTTTTGATTCTCTTCCTGATTTTATTGTTTTGCCCTTATTAGCGGATGCTTCTTCTATGGCTTTCCCTCGTGGTTTGTAGTTTGTAATTTCTCCTTTTCTCACCCAAAAAAAAAAAGTAGTACTTACTGACTTTCTTTGCATGGTCATGTGGGGAGGGGATCTTGCTTATGAGACATATTAACCACCCAAGATGGTTGTATTTGTCCATTTTCAGCTTGAACAATCTAAATCGACTGTTAATTATTGTTCTAATCCAATATTATCTCTTTTTTTGATGCCTAATGCGGTATTTTGTTTAGTTAAAACTGGATGTTAGCGTGCTATGTTGAGTTTGAACAAACACAAAATTCATGCATAAACAAAGTTAAGTAGTAATTGCAACTTCAATGAGAGCTACTCTCTCACTTTATGACAGGTTAAGATCTTCTATAGTGACATTTTCACTACACGAGATCTTAGTCATTAAAATTATTTAATTTATTTTATAAAAAATATTATAAACTTGTTAAAATTTATGTATGGATGAGATATATTCACTTTACTCTCTCATGTTAAATTCCACTGCAGAGAATCCCTTTTCCTTTATGACATATTAGCAACTCATGTAGCAATTCACGTATTATTGGAGAGCAATTGAAAAAATAATGGGTTACTTAAGAAAGCAATAGTTACTTTTCATTATTTCGAGTCTCAATTATACTTCAATGTCATATAAAATGCTTTCTAGAATTAAATTGTGGGGTTTTATTTAAACAACATTTTAGAGTTATTAGATTGAAGAAAAAAATTACTTGAATTACTTAAAATAATAAATATATGATATTATAGAAAAGCGTAAAATGTTATAAAATATTCTATATACCAACTCTAATGAGTTGCATTATTAAAGATGTTCCACAAGAATGAGTTGAGATTAAAAAGTCCCCCTAAGTTTAATTTACATGCAAATGCAAAACAAGAACCTGATGTCGAAAAATATTTGAAGTGGGTATGATGTGAAGTTCAATTTCACAATACTAAGTTGAGTCTAGATCCAAAATGTGATCTCGGAAGGGTGAATTTGTTAGGATTCAATTAGGATGGGTAAATAGCATTTGCAAGGCCCAAAGCTCCATTACACTTCAATAAACAGAGCGTGACCCAGTTTTAATGGGCCTCAAAACTTACTTTCTGTGTTATATTGCAAAGGGGGGGACAAAGGTTACTATTGGAAGTTCGAAAGCTGAAAAATAGGGAGGAATGCACATTAAGCCAATAGGATGATGATGCATGGATTTTCCATTTTCCCGACTTTCAAATAAACAGTTTCTTGCCCAAAATTTAATTATCTAGAATACAAAAAAAAAAAAAAAAAAACTGAAGCAACAAACAGCTGAAGTATTACGGTAAAATCCCCTAACATGAAAATTAAATAAAAATTAATTTTGATTTTTGAAACCCAGGACAATAATACTGAAATCTCGAAACAAAAATCTCGGGCCCCTAAACAAGGCCAATGAAAAGAAATATATAATTTGTATAAGCCCCAACCTTTTATGAGTTTTTCTTCTACTTAAAAAAAGTAAAACCTATCCTAAAAGAGAGAGAGAAGTAAAACCAAACACGTTAAAATTATTAAAAAAAAAATTGAGCACGGAATCAACTAGTTTGGGGTTGTTCTCTTTTAATTAGCAATATCGAGTTTGAGAGTTATGTATATAACTACATTAAATACTTAGAGAGAAGGAGAGTGTTTTATCACCCATAATGGTTCTATTTGACTTGAACAAGATTGTCTTCCATGAAAAATACATGTAGTCTTAAACCAAAAATAACTTTCAAAAAATTAAATAGCTTAAATTTTATGAAAAAAAGAAAAGAAAAACAAGTAGCTTCTTTAATGTGTGGGTATGCTTTCTCTTCCGTCTATCTCTCTTCCCTCTCTCCTCTCTTTTCCCACTCTTGCTCTCCCTCTTCATTATTTAGTCTACCTCTTTTTTTTATTCATTGGAAAAGAAGACAAATTACAAAAACAGAGAACTACCCTAACCCATCTCTTAAGAGGATGGTGTATTTAGTCTAACTTTATGTATTCTTCGTAACACCTAGTTATGTATATTTTTTAATTAACTTGATTTGCATAATTTATAAGTGAAAATATTAATAAAATCATAAAATGTAGATTGCGCTTGAAACAAACAGCAAAAGATTTTACTTAAAAGAAGTAAAAACCTATCTAAAAAAAAAGAAAGAAAGAGAGAAGTAAAATCAAACACGTTAAAACTAATAAAAAAAAAACATTGAGCATGTGAATCAATTGGAGTGGGATTGTTCCATTTTAATTAGCAGTATCAAGTTTGAGTGTTATGTATACAACTATGTTAAATACTAATAGAAAGAGTTTTACCATCTATAATGGTTCTACCCGACTTTATCAAGATTGCCTCACGTGAAAAATGGATGTAGTCTTAAGCAAAAAATAACCTTAAAAAATTAAATAGCTTAAATTTTATTAAAACAAAAAAAGAAAGAAAAGAAAACACAAGTAAATTTTTTAATGTGGTGTGGGTATGCTCTCACTTCCCTCTTTCCTCGCTCTCTCCTCTCTCTTTCCACTCTTGCTCTTTCTCTTCATTCTCTAGTCTATCTTTATGTATTCTCTGTAACATGTACCTAGTTTTTTATATTTTTTTAAATAACTTGATTTGCATCAGTTATAATTGAAAATATTAATAAAATCATAAAACGTAGATTGTGCTATGAAACAAACAGTAAAAGATTTTACTTTTTATGAGCAAATAGCCAAAAATTTTATGAAATTAATATAATTAGTGATTATTAATCATAATTAATCTTGTATGAAATTTTGAAGTGATTCCAACACTTTAGAATAAAATATTATTTTTTGTCTAACTAGAGCCTAGATTCGTGCAATGTACAAGTGAATTGTAGGAGGAGTAATTTATTGTACGTATAAAAAAATATCGTGATAATTCTGTTAATTTCTTATATTGTTGAAAGAAGATCTAAAATCAATTATTCCAACAAGAAACTTAATTTACTATATTACTGTAGAAGAATAACATATTAATTAGATATGAACTTATTCATTAATCAGAAAAAATAAAAGATAACTGAATGTGCTTATTTTATAATACAGTTATAAATTTGAATTTAACAATGTTTCTTTCTTGAAGTCAAGAAGCTTTCATAGACGAATTAAATTTCGTAACAAATATTAGATGAAAATAAGAAAGATAATTTTAACTAAAAGAACTAACAGATTATTCTATTAAAACAATTTTCTGGAGTTCATTTACTTAACATCTTGTAAAAATATTGGAAATAAAACTAAGTAAATTAATGAAATAATATAAATTTAAGAACACATATTTAAATGATTAGATGCCAGTACAATTTATATCAAATTTAATTTCATTTGTGTAAATTTGATATAATGTGATGCATGAATAAATTATGTGTGGGAGATGTATTTTTTAAATATTTCAAAAGATAATTTGTATTTAAACTTAAAAATAAAAAATTAGCAATTTGATATTTTCATTATAATTGAATTAGAAGTTATTGAAAAATATTTTCTTTTCTTATTTTAAATATTATAAATAAATTATCAAATAATTGTTTACTTCAATAATTAAGAATCACACTCATTAATTACCACGAATTCACATCAACCCCATAAATTTATAATATGTTAATCTTTATTAGGTAATTTATATTTCATTCCATTAATTCTTCAAGATATTTTAGATTAATTTAATAATATTATGTAGTATTATCTCTTATGTTTATTATCATTCATCTTTAATTAGCTTTTATTTTTTCAAGTATCTAGTAGATGAAATTATCTATTTTATTTTAAAATAATTAAAATTAAAAAAATATATCTAAATTAGTTTAAAAATATATTTAAATTGAAAATGTAGATATAACAATTTATATTAAGTTATTATAACAATGAATTAAAAATAATATTGAAAACACAAACAATTTGAAATCCAAATTTAATTTGCATGGAGAAGATAAAAACAAAAACATGAATTAATTTTAATATGTTATCATGTAATTAAATCTAAATTAATTAGGTAAAAAATTTAATTTCGTTTAGATAAAAAAATCTTCAATTAATTTAGATGAGAAAACACTAAATATTTTATAAGATGTTCATTTAAAACCCATTTTCTATTAAATGTCTCAGTAATTAATATGATCTATTGAATTAATAAAAAATAAAATAATTAAAAAGAAAACGTCTAAAGTGCCTCTAGTTTCGGCAGAAAAATATTTTCCTAGGACAATTCCAATGTTTACTACATTATATATATATATATATATATATATATTTAAAAAGTAATGAAAATAAAAATATTCTTTTTATTTTATTTAAGAATATAATATTTTTATTTTAAAATATTAAAATTCATAAATATGATAAATGAATGCAGTCATCATACTCCATCAATTTTCCAATATCAATTAAGAATTAAAATTGTCAAACAGTTTCCATAGATTGATCTAAAAATAAAATTTTAAGTAAAGATTGGAAATGAAAAAATAACCATGTTTCTATCATAAGGCTCCACATGTAAATTTGATTTTCTTCGATAATATATATATATATACACACACACACACACACACATATAGAGTCAGGATCCATTGACACTAGGTGTCAAAGTTAGTCAAATTACACCTTCAATAACTTTTTGTAAAATACAAATTTAATTAATCCAACCGTTGAATTTCATGTTCTTATTAATTAAATTAAGTATACAAATTTTCATACAATTCTAAAATTATTTAATAGTTCATCTCTTCACTTTATTTTAACGTATAATATGGTATTAAAATATATGTAAATATACAATGTTAGATAACATATCTAGCAAAGTCCAAATGATGTGAAATTTAATATATATGTTCATGAAGAAGTATCACATAATTTAACAGTTGGATTAGTTAAATTTACATTCTACAACAAGTTATTAAAGGTGTAATTTAACTAACTTTGACACCTGGTGTCAACGGATCCTGACCCATATTTATATATATATTCAACCAACCACAAGATTGCAAATTATACACCTAAAATTCTCTATGTTTGGGTTAACATGAGATAACATCATCTAGACAATTAAAATTCACACAAAAATGGTTTACGACACACCCACAGTTAATTATTTATTTTAAAATAAATCAAAATAGAGCCAATTTAAATATCAAGCCATTGTTTTGTTAACCGATAAATACAACATATTATATATATATTTAAATAACAACTACAACAGAACCTACACAAAATAATTTTTTATTATACGTTTTAATCACAAGTTTTTTTTTTTAATGTACACAAAAGAACTTTTTTGCTACTCATGTGCAGGAAGATAAATAAATGGGTTGGACCAAAATGAATAAAAGGTTATCACCAAGAATTTTCAAAAGTTTTTTTTTTTTTAATTGTACGTACCACAATTGTCCGGCAAGATGATTTTTTGTTTGATGTTACTAAAAAATTACATTACATAGAAATAGTAAATTTAAAAAGAAAAGTAGAGGAGAAGAACCAAAATGAAAATAGGAGAAAAAAATACAAATAAAAGAAAAACACTCCATAACAAAGAAAATTGATAACAATTGACCTTGATCTGTGTGAAGTGTGGAATTGGCGTATTTTATTTCTTTACTGCAACATTGGGGTAGTTTTTTCTTCTGTCTTAAGAAAAAACAAAGTCAAATTCGGTTTAGCATAAAATAAACTAAAATTAAGAAAAAAAATACTTTTGAATTACAAAGTAGTATTTAAGAATAAGAAAAATGAAGAACATAATTCAATAAATTAGGCGAAATGGTAATTGTAAAACGAAAATAAGGTTGCATTTAAGAATAAGAAAAATGAAAAACGTAATTCAGAAAATTATTGATTATCATGACTTTCCCAAGCAATTAGTAAATTTGGATGAGAGAAAATTGACGAAAATATAGTTTATAAATATTGTTGATTATTAAAAAAAATCGGGCCTTTCCTCACCTAAAGGAGAGGGAGATTCAAACTACTTGCTTTAGAGACTCAAATCATAGTTGAAAAAATGATATAGTGTATTAGATCAAACAGGGGCTGTAAAACATGAGCAAGATAGTAGTTAAGAATAATCCTATTGCAAAATATAAATCATTAAATCTGGACCAATCTCTGTGCGAAAAAATAAAAGGAGAAAAATAGTGTATAAATAATACTCTCCAATAAAAAAATATATTGTGTCTTTGCTCGCCTAAAGGGGAATGAGACTCAAATCGGTGCTCTAGATGAAGTTTTTTTAGGATACTTTTTTAACTTTGAGAAAGAGAGTGAAGAACAAAGGTAAACGAAACTCTATACCCACCAAATATGCTGATTTATGGAAGAAAAGAAAGTCTTTTCAATTGCTAAAGAAACGGTACATTCAATTGTGCTTTTATTACTATTGTATACCAAAAGGAAAAAAAGAAATGGTGCATTCAACTGTAAGCTCATTGACTAAAGTAGGGTATTTTTAAAAACTATTTATCAATTTGGGGTTGTTTTGAAACATATTATTGAAATGGGGTGTCAACAATAAAAAACGTTAATTTGTCAACGATAAAAAACGCTAGTCAAACTAGCATTTTCCGCTCCACAGTCAAAAATTTTAATTAATTTTTTTAATTTAATTGTGAAAAATGTCATGCTGGGTGCCACACATAATACACTAATAGTAGTAGCATTTTCATAAAATACTATTAGCAGTAGCGTATCCCACATGGCAAAAAAAAGTGATAGAAGGTGACATACACATGTACAAAACGCTATTATCACTAGCGTTTTCAATTTAATTTTTTTTTAAAACAAATAAAAAAGATGTATTTAAATTTTTAATTATTCAAATGTTCAAAACACTATTTCTAATAGCGTTTTTGGTTTATTTAATTTCTTAAAACTGAAAAAAAAAGTATTTAATTTTTAATTAATAAAATATAGAAAACGCTATTTATAATAGTGTTTTTAGTTTTGAATTTTTTTTTCAGATTAATTTTTTTTAAAACCGAAAAAAAGTATTTAAATTTTAATTAATAAAATGTAGAAAATGTTATTTCTAATAACGCTTTCAGTTTTTATTTTTTTTAGTTTAATTTTAAAAAACAAACAGAAAAAAAATGTTTAATTTTTAATTATTAAAATATAGAAAACGCTATTATTAATAGTGTTTGGTATTTTTAATTTTTATTAAAAAAATTCATTATTAAAATACTAAAAACGCTATTAATAATAGCGTTTCCTATTAAAAAAAAATTTTAAAACACAAGGAAACGCTATTAATAAAAAATGTACATAATAATAGTATTTATAATTTTTATAATTAAAAAACAAATATGACACTGATTTTTTTATATTTATAAAATTCCAAAATATTATAAATATAAGGTTTTTAAATTTAAACATATTAAAAATGTAAACGCTAGTAAAAATAGCGTTTTCTAATTAATAAAAAAATTGGTAATAATATTCTACTAAATAAAATTATACCGTTTTCACTAAATTCATCAAATAGCGTTTTCACTAAATTAAAAAAATTTACTAACAATATGTTTTAATTTTAGTATGTTTTATCATTTTTTTAATTTTAAAAAAAATACTGATTAAAATAAATAAATATAAAAATACATGTTAATTCAAAAAATAAAAAATACTGATTTTCCAATTTTTAATAAATAAAAAATATAAAACAAATTACGTTTTTGTTATTTTAAAAAAATGTAAAAGTTAAAATGCTAATAATATATATGACTTTTTTAATTTTGTAATTTAGTTTAAATTAACGAAACGTATTTATTTTGTATTTTTATTTATTTATAAGTAGGAAATAAGTAGCATTTTAAAATTTAAAAAGGTGATATTATTAGTAATTTTTTATTTATCGTAAAACGCTATTCACATTAGCATTTTTAGTTTCTTATTTTGTTTAAATTTATAAAACGTATTAATTTATACACACACACACACACACATATATATATATATATATATATATATATATATATATATATATATTTATTTATTTATTTATTTAAAATAGGAAAAGTAGTACATTTTAAAATTTTTATTTTTAAAAACTAAAAACGTCTTATTATTAGTATTTTTTATTTTTCTATTTATCCTAAAACGCTATTAGTATTAGCGTTTTAATTTTTTATTTTGTTTAAATTAAGAAAAGGTATTACTTTTCATATATTTTATTTATTTTAAATTGAAAAATAAATAGCATTTGTAAATTATTTTTTTCAAAATTAAAAAAATCATATTATTAGTATTTTTTATTTTAATATTTATTGTAAAATGGTATTCGTATCAGCGTTATTATTTTTAAAAAAATTAAGAAAATGCATTATTTTTTTATATTTTGTTTATTAAAAATTTGAAAAATCATCAGCATTTTTAAAATTATTATTTTTAATTAGTTATTTTTATTTTTTATGGAAAATGCTATTTTAAATAGCATTTTCAGTTTTTAAATAATTATTTTTATTTATATTTATATTTTTATGGAAAATGCTATTGTCTTTAATTTTTATTTTTAAATATTTATTTTTTATTTTTATTTAAAGACGAAAATTGTCTTTTTAAGAAAGATTAATATGAAAAACGCTAGTACTACTAGCATTTTCTACATTTTTTAAAATAATATAAATATAAAAATAAAAACTTACGTTTTCTGAATTTAAAAAAATACTATTATGTTTTTAATTTTTAAATTCAAAAAATTAAAAATGAGCCATAATTTCTCAAATACTATTTAAGTATTTCAATTTTTAATTATTTAAAAATTCAAAATGCTATTGAAAGTAGCGTTTTTAGTAGCGTTTTCTAATTTTAATAGTTTTTAATTATTTAAATACTGAATAATTAAAAAATATATAAAAAATTTAATAATTAAAAAATAAATTGCTATTAATAATACCGTTTTTAATAATTAAATTATTTTATTAAAAATTAATAGCTGAAAACGATATTAGAAATAACGTTTTTAACATTTTAATAATTAAAATTTTAAATATTTGTTTAGTTTCCATTTTAAAAAATTTAATGTTAAAAATTTAATAATAAAAAATACAGAACGCTATTAATAATAACATTTTTAATAATTAAATTGATTTTATTTATTAAAAATTAACAACGGAAAATGCTATTAGAAATAGTGTTTTCTACATTTTAATAATTAAAATTTTAAATACTTCTTTTTTTTCCGTTTTAAAAAAAATTAATTGAAAATGCTAGTGGTAATAGTGTTTTGTACACGTATCCGTCAACTTCTGTTGCTTTTTGGCCACACTGGGTGCCACGCGGGATACGCTAGTGCTAATAGCATTTTCTGAAAACGCTACTACTACTAGCCTATCCTGCGTGGCACCCAGCGTGGCATTTTTTGCAATTAAATTTTAAAAAATAATTAAAAATGTTGACGTGGAATAGAAAGCGCTAGTTTCGATCGTTAACCATCCCATTTCGGTAATATGTTTCAAAACAGCCACATATTGGTAAATAGTTTTTAAAAGTACCGTACTTTATTCGATGAGCCTTCAATTGTGCTTTTGTTGGAATGGGATTATTCCTGATATTCAAAGGATATGGTGTAACTTTTATGTCCTCATTTAATAATTTAATAATGAAATCCAAAGGAAACTATGCAGGTTTTATTCCCTTATTTAATGCACCATTTGAAAGTTGTATCCTTTAGTGTTATTTGAAAATTATTATTTGAATTATTTATAATATAATATAATATAATATAGTATAATAATAATAATAATATAATGATAATAATAATAAATATTAGAAAAGACAAACGAATCCCTATTAAATGTAACAATATAAAATGTCTTTTTTATCTCTATCTTTAGACCCAACATTTTTACTTATATATATATATATATAAAGATAAGATAAAGATTGCAGTATTATCAGTTTCCAGTATTTAAAGGAAGGGGTACAACTTTTATGCCCTCATTTAAAAATTTAATAATAAAATTCAAAGGAAATAGTGCAAGTTTTATTCCCTTGTTTAATGCACTGTTTGAAAATTGCATCATTTAGGCTATGTTTGACAAGTCATTTTCACTAGCTTTTACCTTTTTTTATTTGTTAAAAAATTTGTTTGACCTTATTAATAGTATTTGATAAACAAGCTTTTTTTAGTAGCTTGTAGCGTTTTTTGATATGCTTTTCAACTAGTGCTTTTTAAAATGCTAGCTTCTAGATTGTAGCTTCTTATATTTTTTCCATTTTTATCCTTAAAATATTTATTAAATTTCCCTATTACTCTTTTTTACATAAGGTAAGATTTTACTATTATTATTTTCTCTCCATACACTATTTATTTTAACCATTACACTATTAGCATTATTTATTATATTATTTTAACATTATACTTCAAAATATTTTAAGTATTACACTAATCAACATAATGAAATTATGACATCTACTTAAGTGTATGTTAATTTATTTTATTTTAAACTTGGTTGGGAATATTTTAAGATATAATATAAAATTAATAGTAGAATGCATAATAAAAAAATATCATAATTGAAACTAAACATTAAAATTAAAATTAATTAATCTATAACTAAAAATTAGAAGAGTTTAAAATTAATTAAAAAACTAAAATTATAATTATCCCAAAAAATATTTTATCAATAAAATAAAATTAAAATTTATTAAAAAAATTATCATATAAACATGTCCATTTTTGTCATTTTACATTTGTCAGCTACTTCAACAGATAAATTTACCAAAAACTTATAATTCAATAAGCTAGCTTAACAGTTTTCAATTACCAACTACCAGTTTTCAGCTACCAACTAGCTTTTCAGCTACTTTTGTCAAACATAGCCTTAGTGTTATTTGAGAATTATTATTTGACATTTTTATAATATAATAATAATATATTAGGAAAGATAAATGAATCCTTATTAAGTGGAACAGTATAAAATGTCTTTTTCACCTCTATTTTAGGCAGAAAAAAAATGCCCCTAGGGTAGACCAAACACTTTTACTTTTATATATATAAAGATGTCGAATTTATGTTCTACGAGGAACAATTCTGGAGCATAGATACACTTAACACCACTCACTACACTTAGTAAATTACCATTTTATGCTTTATTTGTCTTATGCAGCCTAATGAGACAATAATACACACTAAACTTGGTTAATGTGGAAGTTACACCAAAACAATTAAACATATGCCTTACACCTTTGGTCAAAGTGTCCAAACTTGCTCCAATTGTATTTATTTTGAACTAACCAATGGGGATTGACCCCAAAATGCCCATCCACTTGTGGGAAACAATGGGAGGGAAACTTTTTTTTTTTGGTCATTTTCCATTATATTTCAAATTCAAAACCTAATCTTTAAAGCCTTATATCATATATCAGTTATATTTTAGATCAAATAATAAATAAAAATTAATGTTAAGAACATTAAAAATAAGAAAGCTAAGAATTAAATCATATTACTAGTATAAAAACAAAAGTTTAACTTTAGAATTTAACTGTTATTACATTTTAATTATATGTTGAGCTAGGATTGAGTCTAGGGTGGATATGTATATCCCTTGACCCACTAACACCAAGGGAGGATTGTGGGGTTTTATTTCGATTATTGCAAGTGTAAGGGAGACCAAACAAGTAATAAAAGCATAGAATAAAAGTACTATTCTCAAAAAGATTGACTAATTATCTAGTTAAATCTATCCAACCAATAATAAGCAAGTGAGGAATTGAGAAAAGAACAAAAAATATATAAACTAATAACATTTTACATTGAGAGTAAATAATAAATTTTTAGAGATTAAGTGTTAATGTTTACCTCTTGCTTCAATCGGGTATATGTGAAAACCCTTAAACATAATTATTTATGAATTGAGTTTGAAAGCAATTAAAATTCTAATTTAGTCAAAAGCCTGTGTCTAGATCAATTAACCATATTACCTAAAACACTATGTTCTCATGGGCTCTCGCTTAAGTTATAATCATTACGATTGGACTCCCAAATTAGTTATGCATGACAAATAAGTATATTTTTATCATGTTGGCTAATTAGCTTTTCTAAAAGTTTAGATAATGTCAAATATGCATTTTTCATCTTTATGATCTAATACCCAATTCTCTATGTTTAGTTCAATTAGATTTTCCCAAAACAATTTAATTATTGGCCAAATAACTAAAACATTAAGAGCAATATGAGAACTAAACCCACATCCATTAACAATAAATCACAATAGAAATAAAATTTCACATATCTCAATATCCATTAGGGGATCCCTTAAACAAAAATAATTTAACTATTCATAATAACAAAGAAAATAACTAATAAATGAAAAGGAAAAAAAATAAAGAAAGGAAAAAGAAAAACTTATGGATATCTCCAATAGGTGCAAATTTTCCTTTAAATCTTTTCCTTCTTTGCTCGCAATGACTTTCAATTGGCATTGCCTCCAAGAAAAACTTTTTTCCTCTTTGCCTCATTGTGTTTAAGTGTGTGTAAAACTCCCTTCTTCTTTTTTGTTCCAAACTTATTTCTTATTTAAAATTAATAAAGCAAATTTGTGAACATCTTTGGGGCCTATAGAGTGTTCATGCCATGACATAAGTAACCCATGTCTTGGCATGCATTAAAGTTTCATAATATCACCATTACCAAATTCATGCCACAACATGAGTTATTCATGTTGTAAATGTGTCAACTTCATGAATATTCACATGCTACCACCTTATGCCACAACATGTGAAAGTTTGTGCTACGACATGAACTTATTCTTAGGTTTTTGTTATTCTTCTTAATTTTTCTTGATCTCTTTAGGCTTTTCTTGATTTCTTTTAGGGATTTTGGGCTTTTAATTTTTCTTATAGCCTTTTGAATTTATTTTTGGTCATTTGGATCTTATTCTTAACTTTATCCCTCAAAGAGAAAGAGAGAAGCTTGAGTCTAATTGTGTCATCACTGACTCCTTGGATACATATTGTATCATAGAGTTGCTTGAATGTCTCTAGATATCTTTTTGGGTCCTCTGTTAGTAACCCAGTAAATGTGTTTGCCTATATTAGCCTTGGTGGGATGGTGTAATTGTGGCCTGCAATAGGGGACCTCTTGATAATCCTTAGGTACCCATCAACTTTGGTCATAGAATATCTCGCAACCTTATCTTTTGAGTGTTTTGGCCACCATTATCATCACTGGTGTTTTCACCCATCTTTATTTCTAAAGGCTCCAAAGTCGAAGATCTAGCAACCTTTTCTATCTTGTTTCTTTGGTTAGTCTCCCTTCTAGCTTTCCTTCTTGTCTTTATTATCTCTGGTCGAAAAACAAATTTGTAAAGTCTATTGTTCTATGCATAAATCATCAAGATCCAATATAAAATCCTAATATTAGATCTAATAAAGTAGTAGGTCTAATAAAGAAAATGTAAATAAGGTCTTAAAAAATTGTAAAAAATTGAAAAATATATAAATCCTAATATTTGAATTCTTTGCTAAGGTTTATAGAAATCCTCCAATCTTCCATCAATGCAGTCACTTATCTTGAGAAGCCACTGGATATTAGGCCATTAGCCCCTTTCATAAACAAAGTGATAAAGCAAAAATTGACTCCATTGCCACACATTAAAATAAATCTTATGGTGCATAATCTTGTTCGTGTTGACTGCATAGGAGGTAACCCACTATTGCCTAAATTGAATGTGGATGCTTCCTTGCTTGAGAAGCTGTATGCACCATGACAAAACGTCCTTATTGTTACACTTTTAAGGAAGTCAGTCAGGTACACTACGACGAAGGATCGTCTCACTGGGCTTCGGAAGACTCGAGCCAATTTTGAATAATGGACATTGACCATGATATTTTGTGGTCAAGTTTGATATTAAGGCAACTAGGGAAAAGGACATTGCAAGTGGACTATGGATGCTTTTTTATCATTACTAAACAATTAGTGAGGGGAATCCTCAATTTTTCTCTTTGAAAGTAAAGGTCGATCGAACTATGGTTTGAGTTTGTTTTCCCAGCCTCAATATTGTCTATTATAGTAAGAGCTTCCTCCTTGCTTTGGGCTCAGTCATAGGTGAACTTATTAAAGTAGATGTTAATACTTTAAGGGTGACAAAGGGGCATTTAGAAAGAGTGTGTGTAAAAATTGATCCTAGTAAACCAATTGTTGGCAAAGTTTAGGTGAATGGTCATTGGTACAAACTTGTGTATGAAGAATTTCACATTATTTGCTTAGAGTGTGGGTGTTGTGGGCATGTTACCCATGAATGTCCTCAATCACCTTCCCTTTAATTAGATCAAACAACAAAGTCGTCTATTAGACTCCTCCAACTATGAAAGGCGGTGCAACTACCAAAAACGGTAATGGAAGACACAATCATCATGCAATTAATTCAGATTTTGGACATGATACAACCCCAAATTTGTTAGAGTTGTTACATGGTAATTAGATGGTAGTGTCACGTAGAAAGTGAGCTAATAATGGTAGAATGCAAAAAATAGAAACCAACAAAGAAGATGATGACTAAAATAATAAATTTACTGTCTTGGCTTTTAATATGGTAAATAATGTGACCATGACATGCGAAACATTTATTGCAAATAGGAAAGGGAATGCAGCTTATGATTTGAATGTTTGGGTCAAGAAAAAAGACCAAGATTCATTGATAATAATGGGGAAATCATGTAAGGTTCTACCATGATTAGCAATACGATAAAAATTCACATGGAGCTAATAATTACAAAGGAAAAAAAACTTGGAAACAAGGAATCAAAATCAATTGGCAATTAATTGTAATGTTGAAACCATGGAGCAAAATGCCTCATCCTTGACTTATTCGTTGACACATGGGTATGATCCCATATTGTCTGCTAATGGGCCTGTTGACGAATGCCCTCATGTTTAGGGGTTTAATGCTAATAATGAAGAAGTTTAAGGCAAATGTAGCTAATGATTTGAAATTTTGAGTCAAGAAAAAAAGACCAAGGTTCATTAATAATAATGAAAAAGTCACATAAGGTTCTGCCATGATTAGCAATACGATAAAAACTCATGTGGAGCTAACAATTATGAAGGAAAAAAAAATGGAAACAAGGAATCAAATTTAATTAGTAATAAATTGCAATGTTGAAACCATGGAGCAAAATGCCTCATCCTTGGCTAATGCATTAACATAAGGGCATGATCCCATGTGGTTTTCTAACGAGCCTATTGAACCATGCCCTTATATCCAGGGGTTTAATATTAATAATGTAGAAGTTTAAGGCGAATGCGGCTCATGATTTGAATGTTAGGCTAAGAAAAAAGACCAAGATTCGTTGATAATAATGGAAAAGTCATGCAAGGTTCTAGAATGATTAGTAATATGACAAAAACTCACGTGGGGCTAACAATTACAAGGGGAAAAAAACTTGGAAACAAGGAATCAAATTCAATTTGTAATTAATTGCAATGTTGAAATTGTGGAGCAAAACACCTCATCCTTGACTAATGCCTTGATACATAGGCATTGTAACGTCTTGTTTTTCCTAATGCATGGTTAAGTGTGTGATAATTAAGAAGTGGAAACTAAATATGTAATCTAGGTGATTAAAATAAATAAATGAATTGTTGGTATATGGTTTGTTGTATATGATGTTAGTTATGTGTTATTTGTTTGAAATTCGGGTTTGAATTTAGGAAACTTGAGATATGTGCTTGAGCCAATATGGGTATGCTGTGAGTGTGATGTTAGGTTTTGAGAGAAAAATAGTTAAGTAAACCAGTTTTGAGATAAGGAGAGTGGTTTGGTGAGGTTTGGGTCTCAATTGGCCAAAAGTTCTTGTGAGAGTGCTAGGGGAGTCAAGTATATAAAGAGAAAGAGGGGGTTCTTTTCTCATTTTACCTTTCTCTTTCTCTCTCTACGCTCATTTTCTCTCTCTATCTCTCTAGATTTTATCGAGTGTGTGAGGCTATAATAGAGTTGTGAGCTTGGTTTAACAGTTGTGGTACGTAACGGAACAATTCTAGCTAATTTTGGCTCAAGAACATTGGATTCTCAAGGAACCTAAATCCAGATTCGGAGACTTTTAAAGGTAAGGGAAGCTTACTCATGGTTGATTTGGTGTTTGTGTATTTTGATATATTGATTAAATGCTTTGGAATTGGTTCAATTTTGATGAAGATTGCCATTTGGTTGGGTTTTGGTAAAAATGGGTTTTGAAAAGGGAATTTGTGATCGGTGAATGATTTATGGATAAAATTGTTATATAATTGGTTAGAAAGGTATTAGAAGTGATTAAAATTATTTTGAGATGCTTGTTGTTGATTGATTTGGTCAAAAATGGATGTTGGTGAGTGATTTGCGAAGAAAAAGATAAAAAATCGCACCTAGCGATTGAGCTCTTGCTCAAGGACATAAATGTTCGCTTAATGACAGAAATGCTCGCTAAGCGAGAGAAAAACAGAATTTTCTCTTCTTTCTAATTATTTTTGTTGGTTGCTGATGACTTTATTGATTTCCATGAATGTCAAATATATATTTTAAGTTAAGTGGATGTTTAAATGGTTTTCTAAAGTGGTTTTTAGGTCTTTCTTTATCATTATTGTCAAGGGATTGTGTGATAAGTTGTAAGTGTCTCGTTGAGCGAAACATGTGTTCACTGAGCGAGAATTCTTCTTGAGACTTGGTTGCTCTCTAGAATTGATCTCGCTGAGCAAGACTTATACTTGTTGAGCGAGAACCTTCGTTAGGGAGAGCATGCTCTTTGTATGAAAGGTACTTGCTGAGCGAGCATATGGATTGCTGAGCGAGTGTGTAATTCTGTTTTGTTGTGTGAGAATTTGTAAGAAAGTGGTAGTTGGGCGAAAGGTTGACTAAGTAAGAACCTCCACTAATTGTAGAGTGTTGTGATAATGAGATATCTTATCTGTTGACCATGCAAAAGGCTAGATTGGGCCTGCGTAAGATTGATGGTGATTGTTGGGCCATAGGTGGTGCTGAGTAAGCCACGTGGTGATATGTTGATACATATATACCTGATATAATGATTGTTGTGGTTAAGTTGATGGTTGTGGTGATATGTTGATACATATATACATGATATGATAATTGTTGTGGTTGAGTTGATAGTTGTGGTGATATGTTGATACATATGTATATGATTTGATGGACTGTTGCGGTTGAGTTGATGGTTGTGGTGATATATTGATACATATATGTATGATATGATGATTGTTGTGGTTGAGTTGATTGTTGTGGTGACTCGTGCATTTGCATGCATATGTTGTTGGCCGAGGTTGTGTGGGCCTCATGCCATGTGCGGATAAGCATGCAAGTTGGAAGGTTGATAGGAACTGCGGCTCAAACAGGCCTCCAACCTAATGCTTGGATGAGAAGTGGGGCCTAAAAACTAGGACTTAGGAGATAAGTAGATGGGTAATCCCGTAGGGGGCCAAGGCGATGCAAGCCTTGTATCACGGTATACCACCACCCACATATACTTATCTTGACAACCATAAGATTATCCAACAGATCAGAGTTTTGGCAATCCCTAAATGGTGCTAGATGGCCATGGTAGGGGATAAGACCTAGTTGATCGCCCGAAATGTTGAAAATCTCTCGAGAGTCGTGTCATTCATACATTGACATATGGGGTTGACAGCATGGTGTGTGATGTTGTGTGTGCTATACTGCAATGTATATAAACCCATTTCTGGGCGGATTTGGTTATTATGTTGGTGTGATTGATGATTTTGATTATGTTGGATTTCATACTATACATTGGTTTTCTTTATGTAAGCTTACCCTTGTCTTGTTGTTTGTTTTGTTGTGGTTGCCTTGTTGTCGGTTGTTGTTGTTGTGTTGCTGTGACTGTGATGATCACGTCATTTTGGCGTGGGAGCAAAGGGAGAGGCGTCTACAGATCCAGCTTCTCAGAGTTGATGGAGGAGGTCTCAGATGGAGACTTTTGGAGGCCCTTTTTGGGTGGAGCTTTTTTGGAAGCTCTTTTTGTTTCTTTTTGGATTTGATGTCTCTGTTATGTAGATGATTAGTTATAAAAAGTTTTGTTGTTGTATATAAGCTTATTTTTATATTATATCATTGGATTTGTATATATTTTGTACTTATGAATGGTGATATAATCATGATTATGTTAATGACTAAACATATGAGTAATGTACGAGGAATGTGAGTAGTATTGTAGCGACAGAGGGTTGTTACAGGCATGATCCCATATTGTTTGCTAATGGCTCTATTGACCCATGCCTTCATGTTTACGGGTTTAATGCTAATAATGCAAAAATTTAGGGCAAAATTATTCTCTAATAAATTAATAGGTTTGGCCCTTCGGAGGATGCAATGGATTGCTAATCCATTCCTTAATTGGCTTTCCATGCCTGCATTTGGTTCTTGTTTCTTCTCCATTTTTGTTGTTAATGATTATTTTTTAAAAATTCTATGCTATTGAGAAATGTTCAATGTGCAAGAGATAAAGTGTGCAAAAGACGTATCAAAGAATGTGTAAGTGATTCCAACTAGCTCTTATTTTCATTTTGGAGCCTTATATTGCTTTCTTGAAAACAAAAAAGGTTCTTGAATAAGCTACAATATAACCCTGTGGACATTATTGATGCACAAGGCACTTTGGTGGTATATGTGCGTTAAAATTCAAAGGCACAAGCTTTATAGTGACAGTTATTGATGTTTTCCATGAAGCAATAACTTTGAAGATTAAAAATGGCCCTTGTGCTTAGACTTGCTCGAGAGTTTATGCTAGTCAAATACACTTGGTCTTGAGCACTTTGTGGAATCATTTTAAATCTCTTAGATCGAGTATCACAATGCTTTGGATGATGATGGTTGACTTTAATGAAATTCTTCTACTATGAGAGCAAAGAGGTGGGCTCCTTCCCCAAAGCCACTAATTTTTTCAGCATGTTGGATGTTTGTGATTTTACAAATATCCATTCCATTAGAGGCCACTTTGCTTGGCAATGTCAATGTTGAAACAACATTATTGTGTCCAGGAAACTTGATAGATGCATAGATGATGATGATGGAGGGACTCTTTTCCAAATGCTTATATGGAAGTTTTTTGTTGCTTACCCTTTAACCACAACTATCTCTTGCTTTGTTATAGAAGTGACGTGGATCATTCACCCAAATTATGAAAACATTATCTCTCAAGCATAGAGCAAGGTCTTAAAAGGGTAGGAAAACATGGGTGCTGTTAAGGATGCATGTTGCTGCTTTGTGTATGTGAGAGCAAAAGATGTGAAAGAAAGAATTTGACATCATTGAGAGTGGTAGGGTAAGCAAAAAGGGTTTTGAATTGAAAAAAAAAAAGGTAAAAAGAGATTTCAGGTAAATTAGTAAGGATAAAAATAGAAAAAAAAAGAAAAAAAGTTAGTAGTTTATAATATATTTTGGTGTATTTAATTAATTTTAAATTCCTTTAATTTTTTATTTATGGATCAATTATTTTAATTAAATTTTTTAGTTTCAGTTATTATATACTACCTCCAGTCCTTTATATAAGCAACAAATAACTAATTAATCAAAACCAATAAAAATAGTTAGCTTAGTTAGTTTTAATTAATAATGTCATAA
The DNA here is from genome assembly GCA_004329165.1 of Spatholobus suberectus. Taxonomy (NCBI): domain Eukaryota; kingdom Viridiplantae; phylum Streptophyta; class Magnoliopsida; order Fabales; family Fabaceae; genus Spatholobus; species Spatholobus suberectus. The sequence continues at coordinate 69,261,819 of CM014731.1, forward strand.
ATTTAAATTTTATTTTAGAAATACCCATAAAATTAAATAGTTTAAGTGATGGTTATATTTAATGATACTACTCATAATTTAAGAAATAATTTTTTCACCAATGATTGTAATTTATATTGTTAATATGTTAATAAATGCATCCACTTGTATAGGAAATGAGTGAATATCTCATTAATAGACTTTACAATAAATTAAGGATATAAGAGAAAAATAGCAATTAATACATTCTCTGTTGCTTATAATTAGGACAAAAAAAAAACCTCTATTTATTGCTTATATAAAGGATCAAAGGTAGTATTTTTTTTATATTGTGTATTCCACTATTAATTATCTTATATCTTAAAATAATAGTGTATAATGTTAAAATAATAGAATAAATAATATAATAGGTTTTTTTTTGTATAGACCACATGTATGCTTTACAGGAAATAATCTTGCTCAAATTGAATAAAATCATTATGAACGGTAAAACTTTTTCTTCAAATATTGAACACACGCAACTATATACTCATAACTCAAACTTAAGACTACTGATTAAGCTGAAACAAACTTATACCGGTTGATCTACAGTAGTGAAAGTAGGTTATAGGTAGTAAGTATTTTTCAAGGAAAATCCCACAATTTAGTAATGCATTTATCCTATAAATAACCATGTGTCGGCTTGGATGTAAGCAGCCTCCTTAGATTAACTGCCCTGTACTGTAAATAAGCCCAATTTCAATTTTCAACTCCCCAGCAGTGGTAACAGTGGGGAAATTTTGAAAAGCGAAGGAAAGAAGTTTACGTTCATTCATTAAACCATTCCCGTAATCCATGTACCATAAAATACCCACTCCCGTAATCCATGTTGCCTTTTCGAGCACCACCGATTAATCCCAATTTCAAGCGCGGTTTTCTACTTTCCCAGGCTTTGGCGCATAATTTTGGCAAGAGTGCGGTTCACGACTTGCTTTCGAACCCCACCTCACGCGCTGAGCGCGTCCGTTCCCGTCTCTCTCCGAACTCGTGCGGTCAGAAACGCAAGATTAAGAATCAGGTGCCTGCACGCGCCACGTGGTGTGGTGGGAGAGGCACAGTGGAGTGACTCGCGGCGCGCGTACACACGCTCTTTCGTTATTTAACGAGAGGGACAGGGACAGGACGCGATTTTGGATGCGGGTGGCAGGCACCGAAACTAAGGTGATGATGAGAGGGACTGGGCTCCGAGTTTCAAAGGACGCGTCAAGAGGAAGACAGGGACGCGTGTACACGTTCCCAGTGGCCAGGTTCACTCCCCATTCACCAAACTGTCTCAAAGAACCGTTCAAAAGAGATCATGAAATGAAATTATATGAGAGAGAGTGTGAGACGGCCCTGTAACCGTCAACACTGACACTTGTTAACAAGTTTAGACTCGGTCATTGCTATCCAAAAATCCAAAATATTACTATTTGCTCTCACTTTCACCCTTGTGTAAAAGCGCGTACCAACACTTTATTTTATTTTATTTTCTCTTTTTTTATTATTACAATGAGTAAACGATAATTTCAATATTTGAGGTGGACCTATTATATTAGTCTTCATAATTAAGAAAATGTAAAATAAGTTTTTGGAATATCAAATAAGTTTCTAAATTTAATTATTTATTATATGTTAATATTATTATTAAAGTTGTACGTTTTTTGAATTTAAGATTAATGTAATTGTCAATTTACACTTTTAGAAACGTTTTTGTAATTTTATTTTGATTTAGAGACTAATGTGATAGTATCTTCTAAATTTAGGAAGTAAATGTTTACTCGTATTGTTAGAACCTTGCTTATTTATTAAAATAAGAACATATAATAGGATATGAGAGATTTCTCAAAAGGGGAAGTTTCTTATATTTTCGTGAATGATTGGGTCAACCGAATTGGTACATTTAATCAGTAGCATTATCGCCTTTGATAGGAACGAAAAAAATGCAAATTTTCTTTTATGTGGTGAGAATTGAGATTATCATTTAAGATTCAAAGTATTTGATTTAGTTGTTGTAACAAATATAATAAATTGACGTGCTAGTATTTATTAGTGTTTTAAAGCAATAATACAACATTCTGCAATACAGCAATGGCTCGTGGCCTCTTTTTAACTTTTGTCTGTTGGAGGTGAAATTAGGTGAAGAAAAAAAAAATAATATATGTACTGACAGTGTAAATAATTTTTATACCATTATTTAATTATAATTGGTTATATATGATAAATTTGTTATCTTTATAATAATCATTTTAAAAGTCATATTAATCATGATTTTTGACGATGCATAAAAATTAAGCTCAATAAATAAAGAAAAGTAATGTAGAGGAAAGGAAAAATCACAGGTTATTTATAAATAAATAAAAAATCAATAAATTTAATTATTTAGTTACTTACCTAATATTATATGAAAATGGTATAATAGACATTTAATATTATACTTTTTCCATTTTTCTTTAAAATTTTTCAAAATATATTCTCACTTGAAAAATGAGAGATTATTCTCTTATTATACAGTCAACCACTATTTTTTTAGTAGTATTTTTTTTTCCTTATACATAAATTTTGAGATCAAATTTTAGCGTACAGACATGTAAGATTCGCGTCCCTTGTACTCATATCAACATATCTTGATGCAAAAAGAATCATTTTATTTTTCTTACATTTTATTCATCTAAATAATAAAAACACAAAATTGTCTCCGCATCTAAAACAATCATTAGAACGAAGCTTCATAATTAAAAAAAAAAAACTAAAATAGAGGACGCTCTACTGCTCTAGATACAATTAACATATATTAATAACACACTTTTTTACACTCTTCTGAACACACATTTTAATAACTTTCTTATAATTTTATAGTTTTTAATAAATTTTAACTAATAATAAAAGAGTTTAATGATTATACGTTGTCAGTATAAAAAATTTTATATTATCAATTAATTAAAATTCATCGTTAATATGACTTTTGAAATATTTATTATAAAAATCAACAAATTTATAATAAATTATAATTTGATGACAATGCAATAAAATGTGTGTGTGGTAAAATTAATCGCAACAGATTAAAAAAAAAAAAAAGGATAAGCGTGTGTAATAGACGAAGGTGGGGTAGAAGGTAAAGAAGAGAGCGAGAGAGAGAGAAAGAGGGAGAAGAAGGTAAGCCGAAAAAACGGCCCATTAGGTTAATAAAGCCGGCAAGCATGAAGCCCCCACCTTCGCCGCTTGTCTCGAAATTCCCGCGTGCCACGTAATCCAAACAAACACCGCTATCCCATCTCTCTCTCTCTTTCCTTTGGGCGGCGTCTCTGCCCCTCACTCACACCTCACACGTCACACACCCTTCTTTGACTGCACCTCCCCTTCCCCCAATTTTTTATTCGTTCAAATAAATAAATAAACACCACACCGCATGTTTGCATATATAATGACCCACCCACCTCCTCCTCTTCACACACCCAACACACAAGTGCGTAAACTTACTTTCATTCATTGCTTCGCATCGTCACCCACCATGGTCGCGAAGGACAAGACCGCGAAAACCAAGAAGCCCAGCAATGCCGACGAGGTCCACTACCGCGGCGTCCGGAAGAGGCCGTGGGGCCGCTACGCTGCCGAGATCAGGGACCCCGGCAAGAAGAGCCGCGTCTGGCTCGGCACCTTCGACACCGCCGAGGAAGCCGCCCGGGCCTACGACGCCGCCGCGCGCAACTTCCGCGGGCCCAAGGCCAAGACCAACTTCCCCCCTCCCCCCAGCGAAAACAAAAACTACGTTGTTAACGACGACGACAACAACAACAGCCCCAGCCAGAGCAGCACCGTCGAGTCCTCCGCCCCGGAGCGTGACCTCACGCGCCGCGCCGCCGTCATCGACCGCTTCCCCTTCCTCCCCCTCCAGCAGCAGCTCCTCGCGGCCCCCGTGCGCCCGGTTTTCTTCCTCGACCGGGCCGAATTTCTGGCCCAAAGATTCCCCGTGCGGTTCGAACCGGGCCCGGTTCAGAGCGACTCGGATTCGTCCTCCGTCGTGGATTGCCAGCCCAAAAGAGAGCTCAATCTCGATCTTAACTTGGCTCCGCCTATGGATAATTAATAATTAATTTTTTTAACCTTTTTTTTTTATTTTTCATACCGTACTTAGAAAAAGCAGACAGCAGACAGAAGATAGGACTGAGGAGAATTTTTCTCTCTCTTTTTTTATTTTTTTTTGGGAAGATCAATCTTCTATTAATTTGTGGTGGATAGATAGATAAGCTGTTAATTAGTAATTACATCCTTTGATGTAAATAAATTAATTTTCTGTTTTTCTTTTAGGTCTTTGAAATTAACAAAAACATGATCTGAAATTGTTTAGATCTGGTATGATTATCCGCAACATCTGATATGTAATTCTGGCTAATGTTAATTTTCTTTTAATACAATAATTTCTGCTCTTGACTTTTCTCTGCATCTCTTTTTCTGCCTTGTAATATCATACGTAAAATATAATTATTCCTGCACTTTTATGTAATTGTGAAAGAATACGGGTATTGTAGAGAAGTATACCAATTTTGGTTTTTCGTATGTAAATCCAAACGGCAAGCTTGGTCTGGTGTACACAAGTTATATCTTATCTTGTAATTCTGGGTAAATTCTTATATTGTAATACTTTACATTGTAATTTTGGGTAAAAATATTTAATACTTTATTAGTATTCTAAAATAACAATTAAAATAGAATGAAAATTAAAATGGATAATTTTTTTTTCTAAAACGTCAAGGAGTACTACGGACGTTTTATTGACTGTTGTCATAAAATTCAATAAATTGTATAAAAAATATATATATGTGTGAACCAGCATAGCCATAAATGCAACAGTGGCATGCTTTGAACATGGGTTACAAATCAAGGTCTGAAAAATTAATTACGGTCTCCACCAAAAATAAAATAAAATGACGATAACTGAAATTTTGAAAAAAAGCTTTTGATATTTTATTTTATGGATGTAAGTTTCAATTCTTTTGAATTTATTTAAAATTTTGTTTGAAATACATTTTTTTAAGGAAATTTTTTAGTGCTTTAGCACAAATTGAGTAGTTGTTATTATATAAATTCATGGTTTAAGCTTATTTGTTCTGTAGGCATTTTAAGAAAGTCCTTTACCGTTTTAAGACGTATTGAACAGTTGTAATTTGGATGAAATTGCTATTTAAGCTTATATAGTACTAGTAATATTCAGTTTGGGCCTCTAAAATTAGTGTTAGTTTTGTCAATTAGGATGGGGAGTGTTATCTCTTTCTTATGACTTTTTTATACTCCTACTATATACTCCATATAAAAGAGTCAAGCACTATCAAATTACGGTCATTTCCGTAATTGTAATAAACAATCATCATAATTAAATAAAACATATGAAGCAGCGTAGCTTTAATGTGGTTTTCAACTCCGGGTTTGACTTATTTTAATTTTCAATGAGACTTAATTATGCATGTATAAACATAATTAATTATAATTATTAAAACAATTAAACATGGATTGATTGCTTAAATATAAAGTTTAATTTACTATCAAAGGATTGATTTGAGTAGAAAGATGTTCAGTTTGAATTTTGCGTATAGTTTTTTTTTACATATATATATATATAGGCTATCATGTCATGAATGTAGTCAATATAAATAAAATTATCTCTTAACAAAATTCCATTAAAGAAAAAGTTTGATACGTGCAAACTATAATTCAAAGTCCAAGTATGCTGCTACTAATTATCTCAAGCAAGCATACGCGAGGCATTCATTTTTTAATAATTGGAAAGATACCAACCCATTCATCATATAAATCACTTTGTTCAATATTGGGATACAATAATAGTATATTTAAGGCAGTTTTATTTTTATTTTTATTTGAAAAAAAAAAACGTAGGTTTCTAGAGTCATCTTAATGATACCCCATAAGCGGCCTACTGTCTCAGGTTGAAAACTGTCAATTTTACTTTAGTCCTTAATGAGGTATTTATTTCCTGTGGACATGCAAGATCAATTCTTCGGATTGAAGCATACGGTATGATTTAATAAAATTGGTTTTGAATAAAAATAAGCATAAAGTAAAGCGACTTTAACATTGTAAAATTATTTAGATGATTATGATTAAAAATACTTTTAGATAAGAAACAATTTAAAGAATATAACATGACCCAATATTTATAGTCATGATTTACACTCAAACCAACAACTAAAGCTACGCTTGTTCGCACATTTGATCAGTATGCACCATGCACACATATTTCCAAAGCAGCGTCTTGTTATAAACAAAAACTTGCTGCTTCCAGTCAATGCGTAGTTCGAAATTTTATAAATTTTAATTATAAAAGAGTGGTAATGAATATATACGAGTGACTATGCATTCTCATCAACTAAATGTAAACAATAACGATTTAAATGTTTATATATATATATATATATATATATATAATTATTATATCCTGATAATGTAAAGAATTCTTAAACTATTTACCAATAAAAATTGTCATGTATGATAAAAGTCATCTCAAACATGATTTTTTAGTAGTAGTTAATAATATAAAAATCCTTTATATTATTATAAAACTAAATTCTTATTATTACTACTCTTTATAAATGAACTTTATAAATTTAGTAATGAGAAATGTCAATAACACTCTCAAACACTTTTTCTAACACTCTCTCTATTATTGATTATAATTTATTGAAAATCACAAATTTTGACAAGTTTTACTTCTCATTTAATAACTCTCTCTCCTGATTTAGAAGTAGGACTTACCAAAATTTGTAATTTTCAATAATTTTGACTAATAATAAAAAGAGTGTTTGAAAGAAAGTATTTGAGAGAATGTTACTAGCGTTCTTTATTCAGTAATAGCTTATGTATTATTATACTCTCTCTAGTCTCGAATATAAACCAAAAAAAAAATAACTTACAATAATTAAAAAAGTTAGTTAACATTATTTAATTTTACTAATTTTAATTAAAAATAAACCTTTATCCTAAATAACCTTTTATTAGAACTTGATATCAAGTATAAAAGAGAATCATTGAAATACAATTTCAATTAAATAAACGGTATTTTAGAGATAAGTTCATAAAATAGGGTAAAATTAGTTAAAATATGTTTATATTTGAGATCAACATATATGACTTTTTTTTTGTTTATATTAGAGACCGGGTAGAGTATTATATTGATAAAGTAATATGACAAATTTATATTGCTTGTTACAAAATAATAAAGAAATTATTTTAAAAAATAAAATTTACGAAAATTAAAACTGACAACTATATTTATAGTAAAATTTAAAAAATATTATTATAATAAAAATTAAATTTTATGAAAATTACAACTGAAAAAATAATTTTAAAAAAACTAAAGTAACGTTAAAATTATATTTATAAGAATTAAAAACATTGTTTCAAAAACAATTAAATGCTGATGGTGACAGAAATGCGGATTAGCTAGCAAAAGTAGCATGATTGGCGATGGTGTATTGTGCTGCTGTTCCTGGCACGAGGAAAATTTATTACCTTAATTAATTAGGTCAGCAACGTTGGTGTTGGTGCACCGACGGCAAATGCTGCAAAGAAAGCACCAGATTTTGGACTATCCTGTTTGGGCCCCACAGAAAGCGCTCCGTGTTGACGGCTATGTGTTCACTTTGGACGGCACGTGTACTTTGTTGCCGTCCAGAGATAACTGCTACACTTTTTTTCTCAACAAATTTAGATGCACTTTTTGAGTGCTTTTAATGTTATTTTTTAATTAAAATTAAAGTTTTTTTTTATATATTAAAATTAAAGTTTTATCTTAATAATTTATATTAATATTTAATATATGTAAATTATTAAAGTAAATTTTTAATTTTAATTAAAAAATAATACTAAACACATAAGAAACTACACGTCTACACCTTAGTTTTGTGTTCTTTATTTTAGCCAGCAATTTTTTTTTGGGCCCGCCCACTGCAAAAGGACGTGTCAGTTTTATGCGGTTGGTTGTTTCCAAGTACTTGAATGGAAAGAGCCATGGCATGAAGGTTGAAGAATGTGTGCCGTGGCTGAAAAAAATAGATTATTTAAATAATTAATTATTGTTATAATTAATTATAATTAAAATTATTTTTTCGTTTGAATAAGTTTATTAAAAAATTGATTTTAAAAATTTAATTTTGTTTGAATATAATACAAAAACAAACTTTTATAGAGTAAATTACAAAAAAATAGGAAGCTGCGAAAAAAATTGAAAGAAAAAAAATTGTTGAGAAATTTAGAGATAATTTGGAGACAATATCTTTTAGGAGAAAAAAAATGTTAAAAATTAATTATAACTTTCAAATTTTTAAATGCATAAAAATAACAAAAAAAAGTTTTTTTTATTTATAAATTTTAGTTGATATTTCAAACATACTAATTATTTTTCAAACAACTTTCTTTTTTAAAAGATAGCTAAAATCTAATAATTTTAACCGTCTCAAACCCATTCAAATAGGATTTAGAAAAATACCAACATATTTTATTAATTGTATGAATCAATTAGTACGTGATTGTTATAATTTATTTATTTTTTGATAAAGTGATTGTTATAATTTAATTGTTTTAAGGTTGAGTATTGGATATATAATTGTGTTAAGATGTATGATAATGTTAAATATTTAGATAAAGAACTTTGATATTTATATTAGTAAATGTAACTCAAACGAAATTGCTTTTCTTTGAAAATACTTGTTATATTTACCAAAAGAATTCTTCAAGGTGTAAGTGGTGCGTAACAACTAACAAGTTGAGGAGTAAGATGAACGATACAATGAGTGAGAGAGTGAGGAGAGAGGAGAAGCAAGCAAAAATTTTGAAAGTAGTGGAATTACCTGCCGCTTTCGGTAGGACCCGTTGCGTGCGTCAGCGGAATCTGTCGAGAGGATATTGCTTTCCCTTTATCTTCGGTTCCTTCCCCCTTTCCTTTCGACACGCATGTATCTTTCCATTTATAAACTTCATTTTCTTATCACTTCAAAAATGTATTTTATATTGACATCTGTATTTTTTTAAAATAAATAAAAATATATTATTGGCAAATTTCGTATTAGTGTGTACGAAAATTTTTTCAGTGTTTTAGGAATATGTTCTCCTTCTACTAAAATCGTGATATTTGAAGCATGTCGTTGTTTTTTGTTTTATATGTTTAAATAAAAATAAGAAAATTATTAAATTAAGAATATTAATTGTTAAATTAGTGAATGTCATAAGAATAAGATTATCGAAAATTTAGTCACCTGAGAAAATGTCATTAGCATGTATTAATGGTGAATTTATTCGTGAAAAAAAAACTCAATGAATTATTTTAGATTATTTATTTGCTTACAAGTTTAATAAAAAAATTAAGTAAGTAAATATATATTTTAATCTTTTTACAATATTAATTATTTGGGTTATTTTAATCTACAAATATTTTTATTTTATGTTTGAATTTTAGGAATTATTAAATTGTTAAAGAGTTTAATTACTCAGGTTGTGAAGTTAACAGATTTACAATTTGTTTAATAGAATTTTTGGAGAATTGAAATAAGAATAAAATCTATCAAGCAATAAATTCTATATTTAAAAGTAAATCCGTATGTACACTTATGAGAATTTTAGAAGAGACATATTAATTTAAATAAATGTAAAAATTTCTTCATTAATAAAATATATAATATATGGAAATGTTTATATGTCACTTCCCTTATTTTTAACGACTATAACTATCTTACAAGTACATACGGTTGTTAAAGACGAAGACCACAACTTCTATCATTTGTTTGATTGGCAAAGAAAAATAATGGAGAGAAGAAATATTTTATTTGTTTGGTTGAGTAAGAGAGGGGGAAAAGGAAGAGAATGAAGTAGGATTTATTAAAAAAAAAAACTCTTTTTATTAATATAAATATTAAATAATATTTTTATATGACATAAAAAATATAAAGTTAAAAAAATATTACGAAAAAAATATAGTTAGAAGTTTAATTATTGTGGTTATTTTTTTATTATTATAAAAATTTATTTTGTATAATTTATTTAATTTTTTCACTTACCTAAATAATTAAGATTCTTTTAATAAATTTTAATTAATATTAATAATCTATTTTAATTATATATGGTTAAAATTTACTCATTGTCTTTTATTTGATACATTTCCTAAGGAAAAAAAAAAGTCATTTTTTTTATTCATTCAAATAATATATTTTCTTATCATATTTATACTTTATTTTTCCTTCTTTTCTTTCTTTCTTTCTTCCTTATTTTATTTCTCATCCAAATAAAGTTAAATTCTTAAGATATTAATAGCATAATATACAATCGAACTCATTAAAGTCAAATTTGAAAAATTATTCTATGTTTATCATAGGTGTAAGCGTGGTTTGGGTCAATTTGCAAACCCAGTCAGCCTAACTCAACTTGAGTTACTTGGTTTCAACCATAGGATTAGTATGATTTATTTCTACTCAATCAGACAATGTTCGGTTTGAGTTTCGGGTTTATGTTTTTGAAACCCGAGCAAAACTGACTTAAATTGAACAAGATACCAAGCCTAATCTCCTTGAGCCCTTAACTGAAGATCAAACAACACAAACATTAAAAGATCTCGTTTCTTCCCATAATTAGATAATATGTTTCTTCGCAAATCCATAAACATTGAAACAATAAACCTATAATTTGTTTTTTCCCAGATTTTTCATAACTCACTCAAAAATCGAATCCAAATTCAACCATCATGATGCCTATGTCACACACATCAACAATGGCAACTCTAGTTGTTGCACTGCCTCCATCCTTGTTGTATAGCAACGGTAGCAGTTAGGGATGAGCAAGAGATGGGTTGGGATGGGTTTATTTGTGTCCCTACTCAGTTTGAATTTTTGATCTAATCATTTATTTGAACTCGATTTGACCCAATCAAAACTCAAAATATACGTGACAAGATTGAATCAACCTGACTTTTTAATGTAATATATCAATTTTAACATTATGTATAGTTAAATCATAAAATAAAAGAAATGTAAAACCTAAATTAAGGTCTATTTTACAATAATTAATATCATTATAATATAATATTATGTTATACAAAATATTATCTATTAAATAAAAAATTTTATTATTAATACACAATTGTTCAAAAAAAGCTTATACTTTTAAGAGAATATAAGACACTAAATTGGGTTTTAATGACTTGAAGCATAATCCAAACTTGCCTTCACAATGCTTCGGGTCTAATTTCAAACCTGAACCCGTCAAAACCAACTTCTGACTAGGTCGGGTTAATGGGACAAGTTGGATCATACTCACCCTTAGTGGCAGCTAAAGTATCTTTGACAACATAACCACTTATTCTTCAACGACCTCAAACAAGGGATTCTCCAATCTTGATCCTAATCAAGGACCTCATGAACACTGACGAGATCTCCATCATTGACTTAAACTCAAAATCATCATAGCCCAATTAGCTAGTCTTGTCACGCATCATAATATCAACCAGATCGAGCTATAGAATCGCTGCATTAGAAGCTCATTCACAAACCACCCCAATAGAAGCCCATTCACAAACATTTGCATCCTACTATTTGTTGTTATTAATATTTTAACATATAACCCAATCACTCAATTTGAATTAATTAAATAAAGATCAAAGTGGTTCGATTCAAATTGTTTAATCTAACACTTTTCAATTAGTTCAAATTTCTAAATAACTCAAATTCGACCCAATTATACCCTAATATTTATCAAAAAGTAAATGTCAATTAGTGCTTCAAACACACTAATCTAATGATTAAAAGAATATAAAAGAATATTATTAATACACATTGACTAAAATTTCTTATACACCTCCAAGACGATTTATAATAAGATATTTTTATTTGTCATTTCCAATTCCACGGGGGATGCAGACAAGGCCCTTATTGAAACTAGTACGATATCTGTGCATTCGCATAGGTCATTCTCATTTTCATGCACGTTTAAAATATACTTGTTTATAAAATTAAAATTTCTACATTGGGATAAACATAATTAGTTGTTTAAATTTTCCAAAAATGCAAAAAAAGTGAAAGAATTCAAGTAGAGAAAATAATTCAACCAAATCCTAATTATTAGGCTATTTTAATCATTGTCTGTTATAGGATATATATTTAAAAATTGAGACCATTGACATGAATAAATGAAGATATATTTAGCTGGATTCAAAAGACAAACCCTATTTTCTTACTATATCAAAACTTAAAATAAATGATTCAAATTTAATTCATTGAAAAATTACACACTCAAAAGAGTTGGGTTGCAATAGCTGCCAAAGCAAATATTGGCTAATGAATTAAATGTAAAGTGCTTCAAAGACAAAACTATCCATTTCAAACATGAAAAGTATATAAAGTGAGTAATTTGAAAATGTATATCCTATGCATCAGTCAAAGTGAATAAAATGTATGTATAATTATTTACATATTGATATATAAAAGGATTAAACAACTATCAATCCTATAAGAAAATTAGGATTGCAATCATGCATCGACTCAAGGGGGGCAAAGTATAGAGAATATCATTCTTCTTGCACTTGTTTCATGTAATTATCATATATAAACTTGATTTTATTAACTTTAAAGGTGTTTAAAAGTCACAGTGCTCCAATTGGTGCATCAATGAGTAATTCTTGTGGTGCATCAATGAGTTCCTTATATGATAATTGTTAACTAATAATTACAACTATAACATATTGCAATACAGACTGTTATAAATTAGCTAACAAGTCGTAAATCAGCAAACTATTTGTTAATAAACCATGGTCTTTTGAAAACAATGATATTGGCATCCAATTCTGATGTTAGATGTAGACTCAAAAACCACATATACATATGTTTTTGGAAAAAACTATAATTTATCATGGTTCTTAATCACCCAAAATTTTATTTTATTCTCCATCTCTAAAGTATTACTTGATAAAAGTCTCAAACCAATCAACTTCTTAGAAATGGTAAGCACATTTATGTTTTATAAGTATTACTCAAGCTCATTACTCAAGTTCCTTTAGTATCATTGTTTTGTCAATATCTGATAAATCGCTGCATTAGAAGCTCATTCACAAACCACCCCCATCAGAAGGCCATTCACGAACATTTGCATCCTATTTTTTGTTGTTATTAATATTTTAATATATAACCCAATCACTCAATTCGAATTAATTGAATAAAGATTGGGGTGACTCGATTCGAATTTTGTAATCTAATACTCTTCAATCAGATTAGATTTCTAAATAACTCAAATTCGACCCAATTATTCCCTAATATTTATCGAAAAAGCAAATGTAAATTAGTACTTCAAACACACTAATCTAATGATTAAAAGAATACAAAAAAAATAATATTATTAATACACATTGACTAAAATTTCTTACACACCTCCAAGATGATTTGTAATAAAAAAAAATTATTTGTTATTTCCACTTCCATGCGGACAAGACCCTTATTGAAATAAGACTTAATTGCATTTTGTATCATTCAACTTTTATTATTTTACAGATTTTGTTACCATGTGTTTTTTTTTTTTTTTTTTGTATTTTGCCATCCTATTTTAGTAATTTTGTGAATTTTGTCCAACTATCAATTATATGTTAAAGACAAACAGAATGATGATATGTTAGTGATGAGTTACCATTAAACATCTATGCTAATTTTTTTAAAAAAGAAAAAATTGTTTGGAAATTTTTTTTCCTAAAAGTTATGTGAAACATAGACTTAGTATTTTTTTTTTAAAGTTGACGTGAATGTTTAATGTCAATTCATTATTAACACATCACTATATAATTTGTCATTTACCAGACAGTTGATAGGTGGATAAAATTTACAAGATTACAAAAATACAATGACAAAATGTAAAAATAATATGGTGACAATTTACAAAATAACGAAAGTTTGGGAAACACAAAATGCGATTAAGCCTTCAAAGTATCAGTGGTTTATTGAAATTATAGATTACGCGCCGAGGGTGGTTGGTGATGACGACCTTATGGGTACGGCGAAGAGTGAGAAGAGAAAGAGAGAGGGAAGTTTCGCCGCCAGAGTTGGTGACGCGTGGCACGTTGTTAAGTGCGGTGGGACCCACAGAGGGTTTCATGCTATAGTGCCACGTGACACTGTGCAGGTAAATGAAAACGATATGGTGGGCGGCTATATGCCGTCACGAGTCAGAAACCGCCAATTTATTTACTTGCTTAGCTATCCATCATCAATGAAATAATATTGGGGCAACGATGTTTCCAGCCGCATCATTAACGAGTGTGAGGGAAATTTCCAAACTTTTGATATCATTTATGGTCTGGGGTGAAAAAAAGATATGAAAAAAAAAATAAAAAATTTGAATTAGAAAAAATATAGAAGAATTTTTTTAAAAATTTTTCTTTTAAGAAGTTAATTTTTTTTTTTACTTTCTCTCTATCCAAACAAAAAAAATATTTCATTTTCTGTATTTTTTTTTTTCTTTCAACCAAACATATTATTACGTAACTCGTAGTAGTACTTTTCTGTTTAATTAAAGATTTGGGAGATACCAGGGTGACCTTTGTAATGCGTGTAATGCACGGTATAATTAATACGATCAATTCATCATTAGTACCTGATCCTATGTCTTATTTCCTTGTATGTTCCTTATAAATATCACTTTCAACAAATTCACACGTATTAAGAAAATTTATTAAAATTACTTAATAGTTTTAAAGTTATAACAAGTAATGTAATTTTTAAATTTATTCTTATTTAAAAAATATTGATTTTATTAATAGTTAAATATGTTCTCATCCTTAAGATATCACAATTTTTATTTTAATTTCTATAAAAATTTCATTCATTTTGAGTTCTTATAATTAATGAAATGATGTGGTTTTAGTCTCTTATTAAGAATCTAGTTTAGATTAACTTCTTAACAAGAATTTATTGAAAAAGAAAACAAAAAAGTGAAATGAATCAATATTTTTTTATAAATTAAAAAATTAACTTATGTAATTCAACTCTCTCTTTTTAAATTTCTCTAATATAACTTTTTCAAAAAGTTAAAGTGTATAAGTTAATTTTAATTTATAAAAGAAGTTTAATTTATTTTATCTCATGTTTTTTTTTTATAAATACTTGTTGATAAGTTTATTTAAACTATATATATATTTAGACTGTAATAAAAAACTAAAACCGCTCTTTGTTTTAAAAATTATTAAACAAATACTTAATACATGTTAACTTGTGTTCCAATTAAATTCAAAACACAGTTAAATAACCAAAGTTTATAATACATGATCATAATTGCAATTATAAGTTTATAATACATAACCTGATTTTGTTTAAAGAATTAAATTTGAGTCATATTTAGACATTTTTATCAGATAAAATTAAATTTTGTTTTTATTTTATTTGTTCTTTTTTTAGACTTTAGTTTTTTTTTTTTCTATAGTTGCATTACATATTCGATTCACCAGTTTATTGATTGAATTAAGCGGTCCAATCAGAGTTTAATATGCATATTGCGTACTGATGATCATAAACTATTTTGCGTTTAATTTTAGCAGTAATATTATTTATATTTCTTTGCCTACAAAATCTGAATAATTAATAATAATAAGATTCTGTACCAAAAACAGGGCCGCAATCACATTCAAGTTCAACTGGTATGCTGCCAATTTGTGGTTGGCACAGCGACAGTTCAGTGGACTGCATAATATCAAGGATTGTAATTTGGAATAATACGGCACATGGTAAAGGAACGTGTAGATTCAGTTAGCTTGAAACTCGCAAAGGTCGACAGATAAAAAATTTAAAGAGAAAACAGACAATGTATTAATGGTGTAAAGTAGTTTTATACTGTAATTTAATTATAAATTATTATTTATTGTAAGTTTGTTGACTTTTATAATATATATTTTAAAAGTCAAAGCAATGATAATTTCTGATTGATTGACAGTGTAAAACTTTTTACATTAACAGTGCATGACCATTAAACTCAAATTTAAATTATATGTATAAAGTTATAAATTTCAATTCTAGTATTATTATTATACACACACACAAAAAAAAATTCAATTAACAAGAGATCATCAATAAGGAGCCAACTATAATTTTCAAACCAAGATAAATTAGTATGATTGGCAAATAATTATATTTTTTAGGTATGTAGTTAAGAATTCAATCTTTAGTTCCTTGTATATAAAATAATATATGTTAGGAGAGGTTAGTTCTTTAAATAAATTTCAATACTTTAAGAAATTAATTCTTGACTCTAGACTAAGAGAGACTAAGAGATTCCATGAATTCAACAAAAAAAAAGAACCTATAATTTTGATGAAGTAATGTTTCGTTCATATTAATTTTATAAAAATAATTTGTTTGATTTAATTAAATTACATAAATTAGTATTAATCAATAATTAAAACATTATTTAAATTCTTTATCAATTATTAAATTATTATTTATATTAATTAATTTGTTAATTTTTTATTTGATAAATTTGTCAATTTATAAATATTATAATTTGTGTTTTGTTCTAAGAGTGCCCCATAATGGGCAAGGTTCTTCATTTTATAGCCCACTGAGAGATCTATGCCTTTTTTGGTGAGTTAAAAAATTATCTCATCGTTACACATTTGTACAGACACATGCAAATACTATTTAGATCGAGGACAATTTACTCACAACACAAGAATCTCTAAATTCTCTCTTTATTGAATAAAATAGATTACACATTCTTAACCAAGTCTGAATGGAAAAAGAGAAAAACGATTTATGTTAAATTGCTTTGTGTGTGAGAGGTTTTTCATTGAAATGGAGTCTAACAGACGTTTGATCTAACATAATTTTTCTTTTCATGTTAACTTCCTCGCAATGTGCAATGGTTTCCCAATGGTTAATTCAACCCAACTTTTAAATTGGATTGGATGGTTAAAATTTATTGAGATTTATAAAGTAATGCAGGTTTCCCTTTCAATGTTATGAATTACTTTCCCTAAGACTAGTGGCAAATAAATCAATACTTAATTTTTATAATTGTAAATTATGCTAGAGGTATATTAGAAATAATGGGGCTAATGTCCCCTTCCTTTCAGAAAAAAAAAGAAAGAAGAAACTATAGCGAGGATGTGTTGATAATATGTTTTAATAAAAAATTCACTTTTAATTCTTTCACCAGAAATTAGCATTTGCCCAAACATTTTAGGTAATATTAAAAAAGTAAAGTCTATGTCAAAAAGTGTTGCTAACATTTTTCTTAGACAAGATTTTCATTTAGAATTAAATCAATTGAAACTGATAAGATATGATTTTATTTTATTTTTTCCCCTTAAAATTGACTCAATCCAATACACAAACACTCATAGGAATTCTCACTTATTGACATGCAACTTGCCATAGGACTGTCCTCAAAACTGGAATATTTAACTCCAAATTTTGCTACTCATCTTCAAGGTATATAACGAGAGGAAAGAAGCAATCTTTTAAGGTTAAAGTATTGTCTTGATCCAATTAGCTTCCATATCAAACAAGAAAAACGCACATTATGTTGTATTTGCAATTCAAGAAAGGCTTAATTTTTTAGATTGTGGAAGCATTAGCCTGAAGGAAACCATCATGGATCAGCACGTTAAGCGTGGCTAAGTAAAAGGTCATGACTTTATGTTACAATTATTTTATTTTTATTTTTATTTATATACTTTATGCTACTAAATTAAATTAACAATTAACATTTTAAGAAAACACAAGATCACAAATTGTGCCATTAAAACATCAATGAATAAACATTACAATCCAAAATACTCACGAAAAGAAAAAGACCGCATCTAATAAAATGTGAATGAAACAGTAAAGATTATCAAATTGTTTCATTAGCATATGTATTATGCCTACTCAGAGATTTACGTCAATTCTTTGAACTTTTCCAAGTGTTCAAATGTCCTTGCAACCAAATTCTCACGAATTAGGCTGTAAGGCTTAAAAGCTAAATCCAAGGCAATTTGCAGTCTTGTTCCATCATCCAGTTATAAACAAAGTTTGCTTTCAATTATTTTTTTAATGGAATATAGCTGCCAAAAATAAGGAAGAAAAAATGGAATATTTTAAAAAAATTAATTTTAAACTTACTTGTATTTTATATTCATTTGCACCCATTTGCATCATCCAACTTGCTACCCAAATACCACAATCATTCCCATATTTATAGAATCAACAAATTATGAACTTGCGTTTTAAGTTTAATTGATTTAGTATACATATTCAATGGACTAAACATAATAAAATAACTTATGAGTCATCTTTTTGCAAGCCTATCCCTTCAGGTTGCACAATCTTATAATTTGAGATTAAATGTCTCTTCGTCAAAGCATATGTGTAGAGGGATTCACGCGGGAGTAATTCTTCCATTAAAAAAATTGATGAAAAATTGAATTAATGCAATTGTATGCATAATGAGGGTGGGTAATATTTACCAATATTTGAATACTTCTCTTTCATGATTGAGTTTTTGATGGCGTTGGAAGTGAGTCAAACAAAATAATCTCTATTTTTAGTATGTCAATAACAACCAAAAACCAATGAATATTTTCCTTATCAACAGGGACATATATTTATTCATATAACAGTAAAAAAGTTAGACTATCAAAGTCAAAATGTAAAGAAAAAATAAAATAACTATCAAAATTTATTGATGAACCTTTGATATAAAATCAACTTTACCCATAAAAAATTGTCGATAATATTCCATCAATTTATCAAGGGTTTATTCCATGAAAGAACAAATTGCCACCAAATTAAAAATATGTCAGCATTGTTAAAAAAAGAAGAAGTAATAATCATGTTCAAATTAATTGAATTAAATGGTCCTAAATGAAAAATATAAACATACTGAAAAGATGGTAGGTATGAACCAAACTTTCAAGTCCTTGGATTTTAATTTTCCTTGATGTGTCATTATACAAACAACTAAATCAAGTATCTATATAACATCACCTATTAGTAATGTTAATAAATACAATATATATATATATATATAGAAAAAAGGTAGAAAGATATCATTACTTCTTGGTAAATTATTTCTTTGGGCTTCAAACCTTCTAATGTTTTCCTATCACTGCTGCAATAGTTGTCATGTGTAGTTATTAAAATCTTTTTCCTGAAATATTACAAAGAAGTCAATCAAAACCCTATAACAACAATTATATAAGTGATTGGTTAAAAAAATAATAAGCAAATCATCATTCCCTTAGTAGTTGCTAAAAACAAAATATACCCATCAATTTTATCTACACTTGATGCTCAAAGAGGTAAGATGCCACAACAACTTCTTCCTACTTAGGCTTATGATTTGGGTTGGTTTAAACAATGTATTTAACCGCTACGTGCAAGAACAAACAAAACTTATCAAATATTCAAACAAAAAAATCACACACTTAAGCACATAATTGCACCATGGAACTAAGCCAATTATGCAGAACTGTGTGCAAATTTCTGCAAAATTGTGTAGACCCGCAAGCAAGCCACCATGTTCCTTTAATGGTCTATAGCAGCCATAATCATTTAAATGCTTATTAGAAACTAATTCTCATCTTGATCGAGGACTATAACAACTATTAATGGACAATTAGATTCCAAGCAGTGGTTGAACTTAATTTCACAAACAATAAGGCCATGGTCACAAGCAAAGCACACATATAATTGGCACCAACACATCAAACAATCCATACATCACATGCATTAACCACTGCAATTTCATTTAGCACCCAATATCCATCTATGACAAAACCAAACTGAGATACATATCAAGGTCTATCATGTTAAATCATCACTGCACCATCCAGCCTACGATTTTGTTCAAAACCTACACATTCTATCTTTTTTCTTTACTACACCTCAACCATTATCAAAAGGGAATATAAGCCTTTCACTACTACAGAGCGTTAGCAATAACATGTTGTACTGGTGTGATTAACTTTTCATGTAAATAACATATATGAGTGAACAAATTCTTGCTTGCACCTACGAGATTTTATTTCCCTATATTGGATTATTGGTAGAGACATTAGTTTATGACAAATTAATTTCTAGACACCAACATCATGTTTCTTCTGCACTTAAAATCCCCCTACATCTCAGTTGTGCTTACCATAGACAATTCTTACCTATTGTCACCAACAATAAACACTGCCCCATATTTCAATCAAATATGACTATAAATTTCACCAATTTGTACCCGCAAAATTCAACATCGTCAACTTCAACCTTATACCGAAGGGCCAAGCAAATTCCTTAAAACTAACCCAACTTAAGAACCCTCAAATTAGGGCACTTTAAACTCAAGAACTCCAGCACGAAGATACTCTCACAGACTCCAAAAGAGGAGGCACAAAGGAATTCAAGTCTCCTCCACCATCTAATGCTAATTATTGACTCAATTGTAAACGAACGATTTGATATAAGGCATTTCCACATGAATATCTCAAACGAAATTATGCATGTGCCATGACTGCCCTATCCGAGAGCATATGGCAAGAAGTGGACCAAAAGATCTAGCTGGCACAACCAACCACCACCCATGAGTAGAAGAGAGAGTGACATGAAAAGACACACTATTCGGTGAAAAATGAGAGAAAAAGTAGAAAACTAGAAAAGAGAAATTGAGAAACTTTTTTTTTGTTGTTGTTTTCAAAATTAGGGAAAACTATTTTAAAATCAAGTACAAATTCAACTCAACTCCATAATTTGACTAACAAAGAGTTTGCAGATGAAACTAAAATTCAGGGATTCAAAACCTAGACGCAGATTGGTACCTATTGGGAATTAAAGGTTGCCATGCTTTGTCCTCGTCTTCTTGTCAAAATCGTTATGTGATGATGTCTTCTATCAAAAGCATTTTTTAATTTCTTTTTTGTTAATTGAAATTTGTTAGGATTTATAAGATGTTTGTCTCACTGTCTAGTTAGTCATTCGCAATTTCAAAAATTTCAATAAATTTTAATTAATAATAATTGAGATTTACAAAATTGTCTCGTTCCCTATTTAATTACTCATTTTTTCAAAATTCTATCTAAATTTTAACTAATAATAAACAGTGTATTATTAGTCCTTCTCTCTTTTCTTTGAATAATGCTACACTTAAGATAAAGTCTTTAACACTTTTACAACTCATTTTTTATGTTTATCTTTTTTCCATCACATTACTCATTTTATCTCACTGCTTTTCTCCTTTTTCTCTTTCCATCTCTACCTATCTCCTAAATTATAAAAGTTGTTGTATAAGAAGTATAAAAGAGTAGAATTATATATCCTTTTTCATTTGCCATCTTGGACCTCAATACCTTTCATCTTAAGACCTTATTTAAAATAATCAAATTATACGTCACTTCAATGTAGCCAACTTGTTTTTTCCTTTTTTATTTTAGGACTAGAACGTTAATTGGATATATTATTAAACAGAAAGAGAGGCTAGTGCCTGTACATCATAGTTAAATTCGGGAATAGCCTTGATTAGGCAAATCCTCTATCCAACATTTATCATAACATGAGAAAGCTAGCTTAGCTATTTTATCTGCTAGAGCATTACCCATTTACCCGCACGTCAAGTAAGAACTAGCCTATAGTCCTTCTGTGGAGGAAACAAACTATGGCAACGGTCTAACCTAAGAAAAAAAATTAAATATATGTTTAGGCAGTTTAGCAGATTAGCATGTTAGCTCACAGGTTAATAAATTTTACTCCGTTAAAGACAAACCGATTTAATTTGCATAAAGTGAACTTGCAAAATGTCTAATCTTAATAGTTCATATTGCAAATTAAACGGGCCAACCAGAGTGCTGAATATCCCATCTTTAATTAGAAGTGGGGTTAAGCTGCAATTTATAGAAGAGTAACTGAGCTTATGGTCTGAACAAAACAAGAAAAAATGCTCTTGGGTGATGGCAACGCTATTAAATCGAGGATAACGACGTAAAATTCATGTGGCAGTTTTATTCTTTGGTAGGTTCTGGAACGTACAATTCGTGCAGAGAACTAGGGGTGTTTATGACCCGTTCTATCCCACTAATTCGGTCCGGCCCGAAGGAACTTATGATAGATTCAGGTTTAAGAAATTAAACTCAGTATATTTTTAGGTTGGGTTCGGGTTTTATTGCAGGTCGTCCCAACGCGATCCATTGTATATATTCTTTTATAAAAGTCTAACTTTTTAAACAATTATGTATTAATAATACATTTTTTTGACTTAATAAATAATATTTTATTTAACATAATATTATATTTATATTGATATTATTTATCCTAAAATATATATTATAAAATATACCTTAATTGTAGTTGAATATTACTTTAATTATATATAATGTTAAAATTAATATATTATGTCAACAAACCGGGTTGACCAAATCTTGTCTCAAGACTTGTTAAGTCTTGATCGAGTTGGATTCGAGTTTAAAAAATTGATCCTATCAACATTTTGGACCAAGCATGGATGCAGGTCAACCTGTCTCACGAATACCCCTAGAGAACATACAAATCTGAAGATGCAAACAAATTTGGTGACCATTTGAATGCCATAGAAAGAAGGAGACAACTCATAATTCAGCCAGGATAATAATGTACTCAAACAACCCTCGCCAGATCTTAACTACGAATTGCATTGAAACTCTAGCATTGATTGAAATATACCAGAGTGCATGAGCATTGAGAATCTCTAAGTAGTGTAGCATTATGCATCAACTGGTCCATGACAAAAAAAATGTACCCATTTCACAGGTGTCGGTAGTCTTTCCCCAAATTCATAAGTATGGAAAGTCACAACCATAATAAGAGTATGGGCTGCTTGTCCCACAAAAGCTGCTCTTCTACAAAGGAACATCAGATTGTGACACAATGTTAAGGGCACAGAGGGGACCTCAAACCCCAAAATGGGTCATTTTAGCATGGGGTGCTCCCCATCCCACACCATTAGGTGTGAGTTTATGGCAATCACTACCACCTAACCCAGTACCTCACCAAACCAGCAAATCCCACCAAAAAAACTTATTCCAACACATCCTTATGGGTCATTCCCTCACCTCCTTAGCTGTCTTTTAGATAAGTTTACCTCCTAGGAAACAAATATTACGACTTCAACGAATGGCACGCTATCCCACTTTGCTCTATGATTTAATGTCCTTCTTTAAGGAGTAATGGATAGTAACACCATTTTGTGTTAACTGCCCCACCAATTTGGATCTGAATTCAATTAAGTACTTGTGAAATTGGAATATTCATTCACTTAATACCCACTTAAAATATTTTCTTCAATATCGGGTTTCTGTTTTACGTTCCACATGCAAATTAAACTTGAAATTATAAAACTTCTTAATTAATCGCATCCCATTCTTAGAAGTTTATGAAATTAAGTCCGCATTGGTTAAAACCCAACTTAACACGCAAACAGTTATCTTTAATGGTAAATGATAATAAGGACTTCTTTTTTCAACGCTAGTACAATGCATGTACACATTTTTCTTTACACTTTTTTAAATTCGGAAAAATGAAAGTAATGAGTTAAGTGTGACAGGTATGTGCGCTTTCCTTGTTTTATCATTAAAAAAATAGTATAAAATTAATGTAATGAAAATGATGTATATAAATAATATGTACTATGAGGACTACTAATAATGACTACATTGGATACTGGCATGAGTCATTTAAAAAAAGATAATGCTGGATTTGAACAATGAGTAAAACCCAATTTATTAGTTTATCCAAGCTAAAATAGAACAAATACAACCATCTTAGGCAGCTATTTACGTCTCGTACGCAAAGTCCCCTCTTCACATGGTCATGCCCACTACATTTGATTGATTCTTCCAATAACGACCTCCATTATCAGAGCAATGAAGATCTCCAACTCAGACCGCACAGCATCGAAAGAAACAAAGCACATCTATAGGGAGGAATTTTGCAACAAAAATACATACGTACTCCATTAAAATTACTCTATTGTGTTTTCATCGTTATATATATACTTCCATATGGCTCCAATTTTATTAGATGTTTACAAAGAAGACAAGTGTCCACTGTTTGTATAAACTATTTGTTCGGAATATATAACATGCTAAGAAATTCGTCGGTACCCATCAGACCAAAGCTGTATGAGACAACAAACGAGTTGTGATGAAATGAAATGGTTCATTGAACATTCTAAAGTATGCATGATTAAAATCAAAATTATAAGAACTAAAGTCTAGACAAAATAACATTATAAAAACTAAAACCACTAAAATCTAAATTTATAGAACTATAAAAATTAAAAACTAGATTTCTAAAAAATCAAAATAAAATTTAAATTAGACTCAAAATACATATGAACCGATAACCCTTCTTCTTCTCTATGCATTTTGGTCTCTTTCTTTCAAAATATAAAAAAATAAAATCAAAATAAGACTAAAACTACTTATAAACTAATTTTTCAAAAAGAATCTTTTATCAAAAATTATACTTAAAATTATAAGAAACATCCTTACACGGTCACACTTTCTTTTGTGGAAAATAAAAAAAATATAAAATAAGATATATGTAATCTGACTTAGAGAGATGAAAAAAGAAGAAAGAAAAATATAAAATAAAATGTATGACGTGAAAAGGACAGAAAAAAATATTTTTAAAATATTATAAAATTTTAAGTGAAAACAACATTATTCGGTAAATAAATGCTTATTTATGACTATACCAACGGGTTTTTCTTCTATTCCTCAGGATGTCCAGAATTTCATTTTTAAATCATTTTGCCTTTTAATAATTGAGAAAATTTTATTTATAAATAAGAGAGACAAAAAGAAAAGAAAAGACATGTGAAATAACTAATGTCAAAGATATAGAAAAAAAAAGAGAGAATGTTATAAAAATTATACAAATCAAAGAAAAATATGAAATAAAATAATTTACCGGAGACAGAAAAAAAAGTTATATAAATTATTTATGAATATCATTTCTCTTAACAATTTGGGTGCTCACCTCGTGATTCATGAATTTTTTTTTCTAGCTCAAGAGTGCGTTACGACAGTTTTCCATTTTCTCCCAAAATCAAGCAAAGAAATACAGAATTTCTCATAAAAAAAAAAAAGTAAAGAAATACCGAACCGCATAAAATAAAGTTTCCGAGAATATTATCTTAAATTTGGTCACGATAAACATTGCATGCTTGCCATGTGTAACAATTTGCTGAATTTGCTTTAGTACCAAGGGCCAACAGAATCCCAAAATATCTAAATCTTGATTCCCCGACACACACAAAATGAGCTTAACGCACGTAATTATCACAATAGCAAGAAGATAACATTAACTAAAAATCCAAAATATAAAAGAAAAATTCAACGTCGCGTTGCATGAATCAGTTTCCCTTTCTACACGATCCACGGGAACAAAATATCAAATCTAATTAACGGACATAAAAATTACAGAATTAATTCTGACAACCTTAACCAAATTCAGAAAGCAATGAACTAAAAACAATAATAAACAATAACAACAGAAGCCAAGGATATGTTGCTTGCTCGCGCACATGTAATATTTACACTTGGTGAATCATCCTCGTCACAATTCCCACCATGCCACCACTTTCGTCATCATCCTCAAAAACATAGAATCTACATCAGCAAGTCATTCACCCACGCGAGATCCGGGGCAATGACATCATCAACAACAACCCCACTTTCTTCCCTCAAAAATCTCCCGTTCCCATTATTGGAAAAAGTTGCACAAGTAGTGATGGTTGGTGAAAGAATATTGAACTGTTGCTGATCCTCAGAAACATCAAGCCAAGACAAACTGTGAGGCTTAGGAGCAGACACAGGTGAAGCCTCGCCAAAACTCAAACCCTCCATGGAACACACAAGCTCAGAAAACACATCCCTATAGTTCACAACATGGTGGTTAGGGGAAGAATAAGAAGAAGAAGGTGACAAAGGAGGAGAAAAATGAGACATGCCAAACAAGGTAGAAGTTGGTGAACAAGTTGAAGAAGAAGAGCAATGACAAAACAAACAACAGTGTTTGTTATTATTATGAGGGCTCATATTGGTGCACTTTTTGTTGTTGTTGTTGTTGTCGTCGTCATTGTTAAGAGGCAAAACCCTGAGTTGGCGAGGGGTGTGAGCGAAGAAGCAAACTTTTCGCTTGCAATTCTTGCCATCTTTGCAAGCCTCGGTTCTATACCTAGAAGGGTGCAACCAGCACTCAAACACGCCGTGAGAGAATTCACATGCATCGCCACGGCCGCACTGGCCGCGGCGAAACTCTGGACAGACTGTCCCAGAGTAGTGAACCCGGCGAGGGTCGCGGCGGCGAGCCTTCTCGCCGGGGTGCGCAAAGGGACAGTCTGTCCAGTCATGGCTCCGGCTACGTGTGCACCACTTGACCTTGAACTCGAACATGCGGAACTCGTCGGAGGCATAAGGGGCGCCGGAGTTGTCGTCATTGTCGTCAGAGTCCGCGGATTCATTGTGGGGAAGATATTTGTGAAGGAGGGTCTCGTCGGAAAACATGTCGCCGGCGCCGCCGTGGACGGCGGCGGAGCGGCGGGTGGGGAGTTTCTTCCTTGGGGGGATGTCAATGTCCCTCAGGGATTTCTTGAGGGAGAGAAGTTGGTGGGAGGGTTGAAGTTGGAATTTGTGTTCTGAAAAAACAGTGCTCATATTTTGGTGCAGTAAGTTAAAGAGTGATGGAATACAAAGAGAGAGAGAGAAAGAGTGGAGATTGGATATTGGTAGAGGGAAATAAGGGGCGAGTTATATAGGGTGGTTAAGGTCTTCATGAGAGAGAAAATATAGAGAGAGAAAGAAGGTGATAGGGATAGCTGGTAAGGATGGGCGTGGCTGTGGACCTGGATCTTTTCAGCCCAATCTCTCTCCAGCTCTCTCCAATTCCTCTAACTTTCTCTAATTTTTTTTTTCCATCATTTGTTTTTTATTTATATTTTGTTGTTGTTTTTTTTTTTTTTGCTGGCTGCATGGCATTTGGTATCATCATGCAAAAGGTGGTATGTGGCAGTTTGACAATTCTTTGCAGTCATCTGTTTTGGCTATGTGTAACTATGCTACAAAGCTGGTTTGTTGAAATATGCTATGCCAAATTTTGGATGTTACTTTTGCTTTGGGTTATGCTGGCATCATCACACGTGGACGCATGAAGAAAATTCTTGATCATATGAGGGGTGTACCAAAAGAGCTGAGCCTCCCCACAGGGAAGAAGTCCTTTAATTTGACTAAATAGCCAAAAGTAAGTTTCATTTCACATAGTTTTTCATTGCATTTATTTTACCTTATCCTTTTCCTGTGTCCCTCCTTGACTCTCAACATGTGTTTATGAAAAAATAAAATTGAAATTAATGTCCCTAGTCAAAATCTTTAATGAGATCTTTGGGGAATATTATTTTCTTTTCTTAGCATTAATTTCAAAACAAATAATAATATTATAATTAAAGGCATGGTCATTTATGACTATAATATTCTCTTTTTTACAAAATAATAAGGATAATTCAACTTTAAGAAGGGAAGTGTTTTTTTTTTTTTGAGGTCAAGAAGGGAAGTCGTTGAACCTCAAAAGGATGTGATAATATATTAGGAATACCAAAGTATGAATTATACTGGCTACACATTGTTCTTTAACTCAGTTCTGGTAAAAATTGAAAATTAGGTGCAATAACATTTTTTACCAAATTAAAAATAGGATATTGTGATTGTGCCTTACAAGTAAGACATGGCTATGCTTTCTTCTATGACAGAAGTTATAGTGTGTCAACAAAATAAGGTATTGAAGCACGAATCTTGTTCAGTAAAATCTTTATACTTTTTAAACAAAATCCCAGTTAATTTTTTCTATTCAGAGAAAAATCGAATAAAAGAAATTAGGCAAAGGATTATCCAGTGTTATAAAACTCGGACCGGTCATTGACCCGGTCAGGATACTGGGTCACTGGGTCAATGGTCGAACCGGAGGGTCACTAATTGAACCGCATGACTCGGTCTCTATTAAAAAATTTGAAAGTATTCATGAGATGTAAATTTCATACCTATAAAATTTATTAAATTAAATTTTAATGGTGATGTGTAACCCATAAATAAATAAACAATCAACAATTATATTTAAGATGGGGGTAAAAGGACTAGAGGTTACGCATTAAGGACAAACAAATAAGAATAAGTGATGAAGGTTATACATTCATGTTAATACAAGAGACATTTATGTTATACGCATACCTGCATTTATGATTTTGGTGATTATTATCATTAGTAAATAAATATTTTTAAATATGTAAATTATATTATAAGTCAATTTTTTTTTCAATATTTATAAACCGGTTCGACCGGCCGGGTCACCGGGCCGATGGCGTATCCGATCCAATTGCTAACTCGAACCGGTTGTGCGTCCGGTTCCGGTCCGACCGGTCCGAGCCGGTTTTGATAACTATGGGATTATCTCTTCATTTCAGACTGCTGACCAATTCTTAACAACTATAATAAAAAGGGAAAAAGGAATTATGTTATATTAAATTAAGAAAAATAGTGGATTGTTTTTTTTTTTTTTTATGGATAAAAATAGTGGATTGTGTAATTTAGAAATTAGCCACTTATTCTTCAATGTAGAGTGGGCGCATCTCAATCTTACCTGAAAAGGAAATGGAGTATATAAGTAAAAGATTTATGAGTTGTTTGACTTTTTCCAAAAATAGAAAAAGATTGTGTGTGTAATTGTTGACCTGGTTAACAGCATTGATTTGCCATAAAAGATAAAGCATTTGTCTTTGACATATTCTATTTATTTTTTGGTGAAAGTTGAAAATTTCTATTTGTAAAATATTTTTATACAACTTTTATTATAATTAAGAGAATGAAAAAAAAAAAGAAATAATACGAGGAATGTGAAGAAATTAGATAAAGAAAAAATAGAATAATATTATTCATAGAATAAAATTATTCAACAATTTCTCAACACATTTATCTTTTTTCTTTGTTTCTCTCGATTACATTATTTATCACATATATAACAGATTCAGGCTTATCTTAAAATAAGTCAAAGCCCATCGATTTCATTTAAATACAAATAGCGTTAGGGATAGGGATGTCAACGGGGCGGGTAGCTACTATTTGTACCTGTCCCGTTCGATAAAATTTATACCCGTACCCGTCCCATTACTCACGTGGGTATCCGTTAAGTGGATACCTGCGGATATTTTTAATATCTGCAAGTATCCGTGATATCCACAGGTATTTTTAAAATAAATAAATAACAAATTTATTTTATGTGTTGTGGACAATTATAAAGTGTTGCAAATATTACTTTGAATTTATAAATTTAAATTTATAAATTAAAGAGTTATAATTTAAAATAATCACTTTAAACATAAATTTTAATTATTCTAACAATTTTTCTAAAAAGAATATAGTTTAAATGCTCACAAATTTATGTTCCTTTTCTCTTGTAATATAATTGTATAAAATTCCTCTCGTAATGAACAATCTTTTTGAAAATTTTGAATAAATTTATGTAATTTTATCTATATTAATATGTAAGGGTATTTAAGTAAATATATAATTGTTGGTAGCGGGTAGCGGGTATTCGCAGGTACGGGTACCATGATATCCGTACCCGCCCCGTTAATAAACAGGTAGCGGGTATACCCATTTAGAATATCTGCAAATATCCATTTAAAATACTTATTTTCTACCCGTGACGAATTTTATCCGTAGATATCCGCAGACACGGATATTTTTGCCATCCCTAGTTAGGCCATTACAGAAATTAATCCCTAGCCGCAGAAATATGTTAGTTTTGATCTGTGTAAGTTCAAATTTTAAAAGGCATCTCTATTACCATTTAATAATGACATAACATGCATATAAACATACCACTTTAGCAACTACTTTAAAATGACATGTGACATAATGTCTAAATACATGTCATGATATCGCTAATTTCTTTAGTTTGTCCCTGTCAAACTGAAGGACAAACTAGAGAAAGTAGCAATGATGAGCATATTATATTGAAAACAAAGACAATCCATAAAATTGGGTTATTTCACTTTTTAAGTAATTGAGGTGTCTCAATTTAATATTTCTATTTCTAGTGCCTCGCCTCCTTCGGTAGCGTTAAAAAATATAGTAAATGAAAAATTACGAACACTATAAATTTAGCTTTCAAAAACCAAAGAAATCTTTATCTTTGTATTGATATGTTTGAGATTGACCATGAAAAATAGTTTTTATGGTTTTTTAAATTACGAAAACTAAAATAAAGAAATATATTATTTGTCTGAATTATAGAATAAAATATTACCTCAAAACTGGGGGACCATGTTTGATTCTTCTTTGAACCTCTTTATTGGTTGTAAAAAATAAAAGTAGCTGTAAAAATGAGAGGTAAAAGAGAAGAAAATAGTGAAACCTACAATTTTTTAAATGTGAAATTTTATCTTATTCCACTCAATCAACCCTTGAGATTTATGTTTATTTAAAACTGCTTGATTTCAAATTTAATTAAATTTCTTAACTTAATATATATAATAAGCTAAAAATTAAAATTTATGGATGAAATGTATTTTTACTAATTTCTATATATATATAATTTTTATATTGTTCTATTATCCAACTAACCAATTAAATCTTGATGTGAATATAGATTAGATGTTAACATATTTTACTTAATATTAAGGATAAAAAATTTAATATATTATATTTACAAGTCATTTTTATATGTACATAAAAATAAAGATGTCTCGTACAGGTCAACTAACTTCTATGAAAAAAAGTTTACTTCAACTTATTAAATAGCTTTTCGACATAAAAATAAATACTTGAGAGAAAATTTATAACTTTGACTAGCTACTAAGCCACTATTTAGGGATAAATGTCTAATCAACAAACCAATGTACTATGCTAAAATTCAAGATCTCAAGGTAAATTTTAACCAATTCAAAATATTGGTTAAAAAATAAAAGTAAAAAATTTTATTAAAAAATAAATATTCATTATATTAAGAATAAAATTACTAAATGACACGAATATATTTTTGACGAAAATTGTATTTCAACACCTTTCGTGATTTCCCTCAAACTTTTCTTTTTCTTTTTATTTTATTTTATTGTTTAACCAATGAAATTAACTCATTCTCATTCATAATAATTCTATGAAATTTTTTCATACAATATATATAGCTATTCTGTATTTAGAATATAAACATCATTTAATACATATTTCTTTAGCAAATAAAAACATTTAATAGATATTTTTATTTTTTTAATCAGTATTATAAAACACTAGTCAACAAGACTCAAATTTAAATAGCCTTCATTATTGTTATCAATGCGCAATTTGACTTATCTTTTTATCATTTCAAAAGAAAAAAAGGAAAAATTTATAAGATTGAATTGAATAAAAAATTCAATTAGTTATCTAATAATATTGGTATAATTGCTATGTTTAGTGTGGGACTCATTTTTTTAGCTCAGCGGTTAAAATAAATTATAATGACTCATAATATGAATTATTTAATAAAAAATAATAATAACTTTGCATTATCTAGACCTATATTAGTCAAAATAAAAAACTAAAATAAATATGATATAACTACACAAGAAATAACAATATAGATGGATAATAAATCCGTCAGCATATGTTGATCCCGAATGAGAGGGACTTAGATTCCTTAATTATGTGATTTTAGGTTGAACCCTAAGGAGGCGACAATTTTTTTATTTTTCTTTGGAGAATTATGTTTCTTGAGAATTATCCTTTCTGAGAATTATGTTTTCAAGAATTGTTATAAATATTTTTGGTATGTCTAAAATATTTTCAAGAATAAAAGACATAATTATAATAATAAAAAAAGAACTTTCCTTCTTCATAAGAATTTTAGATTCTCACCCCTTTTCATAAGAAAGTTTTAATGGGAAACTTAATTACTCTCTCCGTCCCATTTTATGACGTTTAAGATTTTGGCACAGGTATTAAGAAATGCAATTAATATTTTGAATTTCATAAAAAATATTATGTAACTTCCTAATATACTCTTTATCTCTCTAATTAATTAGATTTTTTCTTATTTACTGTACAGTAACAACTACTCTCACTCAGTGTAATAATGGTTAAGGGTATAATAGAAAAAAAATATGTGATGCTTAATTGGATTTGTACAATGACAATTAATATGGGACAATTTTTGCTAAAACATCATATAAAATGAGACAGAGGGAGTAAAAAACAATTCCTAAAAGGTTAGAATTTAACATTCCCAACCTAAAAAAATTTAACATTTAGATATTTCCAACCTAAGATTCTTGAAATTCTTAAAATAATTTCCCTACCAAACACCTCTAAAAGTCCATGTATATGAAAAATCATAATATTAAAATAGAGATTTATTTTAGTTCTCTCTTTTACTGGGGGAGAAGATACGGAAATGAATCCTCTCAGATGACATTATTATTGGGTGAAATCCTAACCTTTCATTAAATCCACTTAAGATAATATATTTATATTATATAGCGAATTTTTAAAAATTAATGATAATATTTCACATGAGAATCTCAATTTTTTTTTCCCACTTGAGAGAATTCCTTCCCGGAAAATACACTTAAGAAAAAGGTGGACAAGAAATTTCACGCAGATGTAGTAGGACCACCTGAGTTGTGGCGGCGACAACTATTCATTTAGACACAAACAGTACAAAAAATATCATTAAAAAAAGTAAAAGTTATGATTGGAATTGGATCATTTATACATGCAATCAGTGCTTGTGAATTTCTACGAGCATTTAGCTTAGAAAAGAACATGAAGTTCATCTGAGATACACATCATGCCTTCCTCGCTTGGGAAAAGATTGCTCTGCTTGTCCTTAAACATGTCATTGGAACTTCACAACAATGCAGGATATGTCATCCTTACTTTTCCTGGAAACGGCCTCTTCTATCAAGTGCTTTGCTGCAGCTTGAGCATCCTTTATTTGTCTAATAGAATCCACTGCTTCTTGGTTTGACATAACCTGTAAACATCATGGGAAAAATTTTGTTAATTATAAGGAGATTACTAAACAAAAATAGAAAATGCACAAATCCATCACCCCCAACTCCCCACCCTCCCTACTGCTTTTCTATTTAGTAGTCTCCTAAATTTATTTAGGTATTAAGCTTATTTTGAGTTTTTTTTTTCTACAAAAGGAGAAGTTATGCCAAACAAAATTTTAAAAAATAAAATAAAATTAAAACAAACCTTTTTTTTTCAAGGAGAATGCTAACAAGTGTCTTTAAGTACTAATTAACAAATTAAAAGTGAAGAGCTTTTATGAAAAAATGTTACCAATACATCACACCATGATTTCCAATGAAATCCTATCATGATTTTCCATAAAAACTTTTATTTTTTAATTCTTTAACCAATGATTAAGGTTGTTTACGGGTACGGGTACTCACGAACCCAAACCAATCCAAACATTTCGGTCTGAATTTTTTGGATGTTTGGGTAGCACCCAACCCAATTCCTTCAAACCCGTTCATATACGAGTTGGGTAATGGGTTTTGATTTTTAAACCTGTGAACCCAACCCGTTGACATGAATAATTTTTAAATTTATTATTTATATATATTTTTAGTTTAAAAAATTACGAATAATGAGTGTTTCAATTTTGAATTGACTCCTTTTAATTGTAACATACAAATATATATATATATATATCGACCACCAAGTCAATCTAATGAAAACAACAGATGTGACTAATTGGCTATTAGACCTTGACTTAGATGATAGAGCTCATCATTCATGCATAGTGAACAATGCAACATTTATTATGATTTTTTATTTTTAAAAAATATAATTTAGTTTTTATAATTCTTCTTTTTTAATAAAAGTGTATTTAATATGTCACTAAATAAGAACGGTACCCATAAACCTAACCCAAATCAACCCGTTATTGATGGAGTTGATTCGGTTCGGGTTTGATAAAAAAATTACACAAATTTAACCCAACCCAACCCAATTTATTTTGATCGGTTTGGATTTCGAATTTGGCCAAACCCAACTCAAACCGATTCGTGAACACCCCTACCAATGGAGACTTGTTAGCAAAATCACTTTTTTAACAAAGAAAATTTTGAAATAAGAGTTTTTCAAAAATTTTAGAAAAGCAAAATCATTTTCCTTTCAAATCACAAG
This sequence comes from Spatholobus suberectus, assembly GCA_004329165.1. NCBI lineage: Eukaryota > Viridiplantae > Streptophyta > Magnoliopsida > Fabales > Fabaceae > Spatholobus > Spatholobus suberectus. The sequence goes on from CM014731.1 coordinate 69,296,008, forward strand.
ATGTAAGAATACACTATACAGGACATTTCAACTTAGAAGTAACTTTTAAACTTAAGAAACTATAAAATTATCGAATAAATTTAGATTTAAAATTCTTTTTTTAAATTAAAGTAGCTCTTAATTCTAAAAACTAAAACAAAAACAATACCTAAAATGAATATAATGAAGTGGTAGGTAGACAAAGAAAATGCTTAAAAAGTTAACCTTCCATATTCCATCACTAGCCAGAATAAGAAACTCTGTATGTTGATCTACTTCCCCTACAAACACATCAGGTTCTGAACTAAGATGCATCTTCAGGCTCCTGTCACCAAAAGCCCTCGCTACTGCCAGCTGTCCATCTACTCTTGGGACATCTCCTGCAGGAAACAGAAATTCAAATGCCCTATATTACCAACTTTTGTTCATAATTTCTAATGGAATTCTATCTGAAACTAAATTGAATGTACAAGAGATTATAGCATATATACTTGCAAAGCATGTCCTTCTAACTAAGAGTTGTAGAAACTCTGAAAATCAAATGATTCTTAAGACTAAAGGAGCATTTGGAAGAGCTTATTTGAACTTACAAAAATCACTTGTGAATTATAACATGGTTATAAGTTCATTTTAATTTACACAGGGAAGCTTATCAAAATAATAAACTTCACAATCAAACTTAGAAATAAGTTCTCATTTAATGAGAAGTTATTGCTTAAATAATGTGTTTTCACAATCACCTCCAAAATCCAACATTGTAACACATGCACATGTTGCACTTTCTGTGTTTTAACACCTCAAAAAGCTGGTTACCTGGAATGTTTGATACAAAGCCCCCACGCCTCTCAATAGATTTTTTTTCCTTGCTTGGTTCATGATCCACCGATAGTTGCCTGGCCTTTCCATTCTCACAAATAACAGCTCTTGAGTCACCAACATTTGCTACTACAAGCTTCTCACCATCAATCAGTATTGCAGTCACAGCTGTTGACCCTCCTCGCCCCAACTCAAGTGCTTGTTCCAATATTTTCTCATCTGTTTCAAGGTAAGCTCTCTTCACTGCGCTTTCTGTCTCAGTCCAAAAATCATGCTGCTTGCAACAAACATAAATATGAGTCAAAGAAGAACCACATGAAGCAGGTTTGGAAGAAGGGTATCATTAGATGTTGTGGAAGGACAAAACTAAGATGCAATTCTTAGGTGTTTTTTGTGTTGTTCTCTAATTAAAATTGAAATTTCACCTTAGTAATCTACGTAATAAAGTTTTGCATTAAAGGTCAACATAAATTATCAAGATAAAACTTCAATTTTAATTAAAAAACAACACTAAAAACACATATAAAACTGTATCTAAGTTTTGTCTGTCTTGATAGGTGGTAATTATCAAACATTAATTGGGGGCTACCAAATGACAATTTTCATTAAAATGTGACCAAACCGAAATAATAGGAAGGTTACCTTACCTGTTTCAAAATGCTTTGAAAGAGGTTGTTCTGCAAATAGCTTGCAACATCATGGCCTAAGTGGCCATCAAATATTGCAAACAAGCCTAATTCTCTGTCCTTTTCTTGCTTAAATTCTGAAACTAAATAATCTTCCATGGGATGCCCCGATTTTCCCTTCATCAAGTGAAAGCCATGTGTAATGTGTTTTGATAATTTGCTTTTTCCTTTGCCTGTGTCCGGTGCTGATGTTCCAAGCCCTGCTTTCGCCTAGACACATAGTTAAAGTAAATCTTATTCAGTCTCATTTTGTTGGAAGCCGGACATTGAAACTAATTAATAGCACGCTTGAAAACAATTAAATTTAAGGAAATGATCTTTTTTTTTCATTTTTATTTTGTAGAACTGGCAACATTAAACGACTATTTCTTCAAGATAAATTAAAATAATAAATGTGGTGTTCTAATTTTAATTAAACTGAAAAATAATAGAATTGCCACATTAATTGTACACTGTCATGTCATACATTTGGGGAAGAATACTGATCTAAAACGAAGTTAATGGTATGTTTCCCAATTGAAAAGTCAACACATCAATATCATAACACGAGCACAGGAAAATGGTCATTCATACCATTTCTGCAATCATCAGTTTTGGATGCTATTGAGCGCACTCCTAATGAATCTCCACATATTTGATGCAAGGCATTGAAAATTTTATGATTTATGTTATCACATAAATCTTCTATATATACTTCTTAAGCAAGAAAGAGACATGGACAGAAAATGTACAAATCAATACGTAAACAAAAACAAATTAAATCGTAGCATATCAAGAACTGTTCAGAAAACTAGCTGAAAGAACAAACAAGTTGCATTTCTTGCAAACAAATCCATAACCTCAAGATAACTCCATCATATTGCAAGAATTTGCATTTGCAAAAGACACCGATGAATAAACTAAAAACTAGACTAGTTAATATGTAAATTAATTAATTGGCATGCTTAATTTGCATAAAAGAATTCAGGGTTTTTTTCTACTTACCTTCATCTTGTGGAGGATTTCTCTGCCATTCATGGTGCTATAATGCTAGAAAGTTGTGTGAAGAGTTATTCAATGTTCAGAGTTCAAGATTTTAGACAGAGAGAAGATGAGGGTAGGTGAATAAATAAGGCAACTTTGACTTTTGAGCACGTGACTTGCCCGCAACTTTTATCTTGTGACCCGCGTTGTTTGACAACAACGCGTTCTTGCCGACGTATCTTTCTTTTCTTTTCTTTCTTTTTTAGTTGGTCCTTTCTCTTTCGAATTTCTCTTTCACATCATTTACCATATTATGTTCCTAATATCAACTCTACCACTTGTTCTTTGTTCCCATTTGTATCAATGGAAAAATAAAGTTCCATGACAAGGAAGGAAAATATATATTTGCCATTGTGCTTTACTAAGTCATGGAGTAACAATTAAGCCTAAGCCTAAGGCTATTATAGGCTAACAATAAAAGGTTCATATCAACCTCGATTGTTATATGTGATAAATATTTGCCATGTTGAGGTAAAAGACATTTTATTTTTTTATTTTTGATTGGTAGTTCTAAGGAGATTAAAATGGATACATGCACAGAGAAGGAACTGTTGGGTAGGTGAGAGAGAACCTTATATTGAGAAAGGGGGAGTTTTCATTGAATTATTACACAGAGGTGGTTGTAACTTGCATCATGGGATCATGCATTATTTGATATGAATGCAGCTGAGTCAATCAAAAGCAGCCACACCACATGGTTTGGAATGGATCAAAAGGGTGACTTTAATAAAGAAAAAGAAAATCATTGCTCTGTGATTGATGTGCCTAAATTGAATAGTGGATCAAGTAGATTGATTAATGCATGCAAATTCTATTATAAGGTTGTTTGTTATGGAGCCACGTTCACACTCTCATTAAACTAAAGTAGAGGTGTGGAGCATTACAAGGTTGACATAAAACTGTAGGAAATCGATAGGTTTTAAATATTAATAAATTTGTTATAAAAAATATATATTAATAAGTTATTTATTAATATTTTATTGAAACGTAATTTAGCAAACAAATAAAATATAAAATATAAGGAAAATAATTGATATCATTAATATTTGTTAATCTATTCATTAGTAATTGCTCTATTTCTCATCAATTTAGTATTTATGGAGAGATAAAATACTTTTAACAGATATTTTTATTCCAAGTATAATATCAGAGATAATTTTAGAGATTCTAACTACCTGTTTGTCATTGTCCCGCCTCCACTCTACAAGTATTGGATGATGACTTTTTTTGTACTTGTGTCGCTGGTAGCTATTAGAACATGCAACTTGACTTCTCCATTGTCAAACAGGCTTTTGACACAAAAATTTACATTGTTGTTAGCTACTGAGACACGCCACTTGACTTTCACATTGTCAAGAAGACTTTCGACACAAAGATTCCACCCATTATAAGTTTTCTGGACAACCTTGAAAAAATCTCTCTTCACATGACCACCCTCTCTCTTAATGTGGTGCCCCCTTTACAGGTCGGGTAGTTCTTCTTGTTTCAAGAACTCCTATTTATATAATTTGCATCCTAATATTAAAAAAGGAAACAAATCTCTAAAATAAAAACAATATTTTTAAATCTAAATAATATCTTAGAGATTTTAAATTAGAATTTGAATTCTTTTCCAGTAGAGAGGAGAAATAAGAAATTTTTTGAACATTTTTTTTTTAGACCTACAAGAAAAAAACTTCTCCCTTAAATTGGTACGAAATGGGGGAGATATGATCTCTCTCATTTTTCCTTTTTTTAATTTTTTAAAACATTAAATAATATTTTTATAACATAAAATTTTTAAGAAATAATAAATAATTTTATGTTAAGGAATAAATAATAAAATTAAATGTTTAATTTTGGGGGTTTATTTTTTAATGATTATAAAAATATTTTTCATACAATTTATTTATTTCTTTTCATTCTTTTTTTTATTCACTCATTCAAACAAATTGAAGAGAAATTTTTTCATGTTTTTTTATTTTTATTTTTATCCATTCACACAATACATATTTTCTACTTTATTTCTCTTCCATTTCTTTTTTTTTTTTCATCTCTATTTCGTTTCTAATCCAAATAGATCATAAAATATATAAAATCTTGTAGGAAAAATCTTTCCATAATTCCTTAAATATTAAAAATAAAATGGAAAAAATTAATCACCCTAGAATAGATTTTGAAATGAGAAGCATAGTAAGTCAATAAGCATGGATTCCTTCTTATATTCAAATCTTCAATCAATCAGCTCTTCTTAAAGATAGGTCTTAACACAGTTATCGAAATAAGGGTGCTTCATAGTTTTTGTTATAGACTTTTTTTTCAAAATTTCTTTTGTAACATTTGCTAAAAAAGAGAGCAATAAGATCAACATTGGATAATTTTGATACGGGGGTTTGTAGTCTTGTCTTTTTTAAATTTCCTTGTATAGTTGTTAGTTTAGTTTATAAACACATGGTAGAAAATATATTTTTAATATATATATATATATATTAATTTTATCCTAAGATGAGCTCTAATAAAATAAAACAAAATATAGTGCATGATTTAAGTCCTGTTTCAATAAACTTTTTCATAAGTACATATAAAAAAAATGAAAAGATAAGTTGAATTGAGTCTTTCCCACAAATTAAAATTAACTTATGCACCTCAACTTTTAGATAAGTTGGATGAGAGAGCTTCTTTAAAAAGTTAAGTATACAAGTTGATTTTAACTTATAAAAGAAATTAAATTCATTTTACCTTCTTTTCTTCTTTTATAAGTGCTAATAGAGAAGTTTGTCCAAATAAAACTTTAATCATATTCAAGTACTACCAAAACTTGTACGTTTTGCAATTTTTGTAAATCCCCCTAAATTTGCACAAACTTAATCATGTAAATGCTCCCATCTAGATTTCCTTAGTATAGAGGATCAAAATTCTTCGAGAGTCCAACAAATATATACATTATTACAATATAATTTATCTACAAATTAACCACCTATTGTTCCATTTAATTATTAACTAAGACAATTTCAAACAAAAGCTTGAAAACTGGAACTCAAAACAAAGAGATACAATTCACCATTTTATTGGTTGAATGAATTGGGCAAGCATTATTTAAAATATTCATTCTCTAAATATACATTTATTTATGTATTTTATGCACAAATTCATTGTAGAGTCTTGTCCTAAATGAAAAAAATGGTGTCATGGATTACAAGAAACTTATGTGATATGTAATAACAACCACACAAACAATTCAAATATATATATATATTCACAAAATTTCTATAGTCGTTTACATGGTAACATTCATAGATAAACTTTTACCGTAGGCTTTGTCAATACACAGTGAAAAAAAAATTAATGAACTGAAACGGTTGGTTTTGACAGTGTATTAATTATCATATATGTTTAATCTAAAAAATGGATTAATTATAAAATTGATGAGAATCGGTGTAATCGACGCAAACGGGTGATAAAAAATGGGTTTCATCAACATGTCATTTTAATTTTAATTTTTTAAATATTTTATTTAACTAAAAATATTTTAAACCAAATAAAAGCCGTAAAGGTCGGTTTATTAATAAATTGCTATCTTATTTTTTATTTTCTATCTTTAAAGGATATATAATACGGTCATTTAATGTTACTTAAATTTTTGTATCTAATTTAATAATTTATTATTTTATTTTAATATATTATTATATAATATACAAATATAAGTTTAATTATTACCAATATAATAACAATTGAATCAATGATTGATGAATTAGTATTGATTTAATAATCAGTCTAATTTTTTAAATAATAGTTAATAGCGTGAAACTAAAACTTTGATAAATAATTTTCACAAAACAAATGTAGAAAAGTAAATATGGTCGGCCTATACATAAGGTAAATAAAACTTTTGCTTTTGAGCCCCCCAAAAATTATGAAAAAAGAAGTCTTAAAAATATTATTAATTGTTAATATTTTTATTTTAAAATAAAAATAGTAATTAAAATATAAGTAATTTTAAGTAAATATTTTCCTCTTAAAAATAATTAAGCTCATCCTCTTACGAGAATCTTTCTCTGCTTAATTTTAATTAAAAACACATATCGCCTGTTATTTAATATTATAATCATATAAATAAATATCACCAAGCGCATAAATCAATTGACATGAAGTTGTAGCTGCTTTAAATACTTAAAAAGAGAGCTTTGTCACCCATTTTCCATGAATGATACTCGTGGTCTTTAAAAATAAATAAATAAATAAATAAACATTGAACCTGAAATTTAATTAATAAAATTTCAGCCAATATTCGTTCCTTTTTTTATTCTATACAAACTTTTCTTAATTTATATAATAACATAATATCGTATACCCTTCTTCTTAACATAATCCTCTCCTAATTTTTGTGCAATTATATAAATTGATGGAGGCAAAATTAATGTAAAAAAAAAAAAAAGGATGGATATTGAGCGTAATTTTGTTAAACTTCAAATAAGTATGGGTGTAATTTATCTTAAACATGAATTACGTATTATGCATATTTTGCTTATAGAACATTGTTAACAATTGTTACTGTTTCAACACAAATTTAAAAAATTTTAGTTTTACACTTGTATCTTCCTTTGAAGACAATTATGTTCGAGGCACAATTGGGTACGAATTTATAAACTAAAGTTAATAAAATATTACTCAAGATAAAAAATATTTTAATAAAAATTAAATAGATTGAATTTATTTCTAATTAAAAAATATTAAATGAAATCAATTATGATAATTTAGTGAGTAATTTTATATTTTTAAAACTCTAACCAATAAATTTCAAATAAATGTACAATAACTTTAATACATTATTTTAGTAAATTTTTTTAAAAAAATGTTATCTCAAAATTTATTTTAGACCTACACGTAAATTGGGTCAACAACGTTATGAAAAGGAATTCCAAAGGCCCTGCATTTTTACTCAAATTGATTTTAGTGGCCACCCTTAATCCCTCAGCTCAGTATCTAAATTCATGACATAATCAGCGATTCACTGTTACACTTCAACTCTATAGAACGCATTATAAATCTGAAAGTTTTCTAGTTCCTCAATTATTTTTTAAACAAAAAGTAAAGGAGAAGTGGAGGTTGTCTAAATACGAGGTCACCCACACCGCACGCTTCAAGAGAACACATATATAAATACTTACAGATAACTTATCAACAAAAGACGACCAATCCTTCAAGTCAGTATGATGCACTGAATTGGATTTTTTTTTTATTTTTTTATTTTTTTAGTTGGATGCAAAATTTCAACATTTGACATTTTCCCAAAGGATGGCCACAAGTCTGTGTAGGCCTATGTTTGTCTTACAGTTAGAGACACTCAAATATTTAGTGCGTGTTTGAATGTATGTTGATAGAATTGATTTCAGATTAACGTAATTTTGTAGAATTGATTATGGTTAAAGCAATGTAATTTTTTTTTTTGGATAATAAATATTAGAAAAGTAATTTTTTAAGAAAATTTTATTTGAATACTTTGAATTAAAATTGATTTTGAATGTATAATAATCAAAATAGGTTTTAATGTTTATATATACCTCTTTTCTATTATGATTAGTTATTTGGATATATATATTAACAAATTAAAATTAAATAAGCATTACTTCTTTATTTTTAATTTGTTAATGTATATATCCAAATAACTAATTATAATAGAAAAAGAAGTATATATAAACATTAAAACCCATTTTGATATTGTACCAAAAAAAACCCTTTTTGGTAATTATACATTCAAAATCAATTTTGATTCAAAGTATCCAAACAACATTTTCTTAAAAAATAACTTCTCTAATATTTGTTTTTCAAAAAAAAAAACTCATTACTTTAAATTCAATTTTAACCATAATCAATTCTATAAAATCACGATGTTCTAAAATTCAATTCTATTAGCGCACATCTAAACATGTAATTAGTTGTTTTTTTTAACTAAAATCAAGTTATTTCTAAAATGCACTTGAGTAAAACCAAACAAAAAAAATGTACTGAGTAAAAAATATTTCAACTTTTGAAATAAAAGTTTTTAAATGTAAAACACTTCATCTCAAACTCAATTCTAATTAAAATCCATTTTGTAAAATAAGGATCATTTAAAACTAAATTTATAAATACTCGCCTAAACTATACCAGTAGGAAATCAAAATTTGGATCTCTCTGTATTAGTATACAAAAATTTTGCTGTAAGAGCACCATACACTTTGTCCTTCCCTGGGGGCATAGTTAATAATTGGAAAATGTTCATTTCACATCACATGAGAGTGTATATATCTTTGGAAGAAGAAGAAAAATTAAAGGTGAAATATGTTTTAAGTCTCTTAAGATTTGATTAAAATTGATTTTAATTCTTATATAAATTTTAAAGATAGTGATTTTGATCCTTGTATTTTTTAAATGTTGTAGATTTGGTTCTTGATCCTATACTTCATTTTGACTTGATCAGGGGTGAAATTCACCACATATTAGAAAATACAAGGACCAAAATCACCGTTTTTAAAATGTAGGGGCTAAAAACTAATTTTAACCAAATTTAAGGGACCTAAAACACATTTTACCAAAAATTAATAAATGCATGAGTTAAATATGTTTTTGGTCCTCCAAAAATATAACAAAATTGGTTTTAGTCCTCAGAAATTTTTTTCCTTAAATAAAGTCTCTCAAATATTAAAAACATTCTAGTTAGATTCCTGTGCTAAACTCTATTTAACTTTTCTATTAAATAATAGTCACATCAGCTTTCAAGTAAAATATTTTATTACCTGAAGTGTCTAGTGATAATTTTTAATAAAAGATCGTATAATTACTTTTGCTTTAGGGTTAAAAAAATATGTGGCTTAGGATTAAACATGTAATAATTTTATTCAAAAAGTATGTTATTAATCTAACCTGAACATAACAGTTGACATAGATGGTCACATCAGCAAATTATTGGTGACTGTAATACTGATGTGACCATTATTTAATAGAAAAGTTAAACAGAGTTTAGGACAGATATCTAACTAGGATATTTTTAATATTTGAGGGACTTTATTCAAGAAAAAAATTTCTGAAAACTAAAATCAATTTTGTCATTTTTTTAAAAGATTAAAAACATATTTAATCCTAAATGTAATTAATAATACGAGAAAGAAAAGAGAGTCCAAGAGAAAGAAAGCAGTTAAAAGTAAAGTGTGAATGATTTTCAATAATTTTAGTTATTGTGAAGGGAAGTAGGGGCATATAGTGTGAACCTTCTAATATATTATAATGAGTCTCAAAATTAGTCCTCGAGATTGTATATATTGAAACTTGGCTTAATTATACCTTTTGTTCTTAAAGTTATACAATCTCGTGAATTTTATTTCTAAAGTCGTTTTTTTTTGTGAAATTTTCCCTCAATTTATAAAATGTCACGAATTTTTTCCTAACGTCAAGTCTCCATCAAATCTCAAACAACAGGAACATTTTTTGATGGTTTTGAACAGCTAGTAAACAAACATACTTAAAATAATAGTTTTTTAATATAGCGACAATTTTTAATTGCCACTATTGATAGGTTTTATTTTCTTTTGGGGGAAGGGGCAATTAAAACTTATCGATAATGGTAGTTAAAAATTGTCGCAATGTTGAAAGCAGTTATTTTAAATACTTGTGTTTACTGGCAGTTCAAAACTGCTAGAAAGTGTTCACACCATTTGGGATTTAATGAAAACTTGACATCAAGGTAAAATAGCAACATTTTATAAATTAGGGGACAAAATTCCAAAAAAAATAGGGGGTAAAATTCGTGAGATTGTGTAACTTTAGAGACAAAAAGTACAATTAATCCTTAAAACATTTTAATAGTTTTTGATTTTTGTAAAATAGCATTCACTTTAATCTTTGTGTGTGTGTGTGTGTAAAATGGCAATAAAAAATAAGGTAAAAAAATTAAAATAAATGACTTTTATGAAGTTAAAGACTAGTAGAAAATTTTTAAAATCTTAAAGATTAAAATGTCTCATCTATACAATATAATTTTGAAGACAAATTTAAGATACCTATGATTCATACCAACTTGGGTGATTTAAATTTAACAATGACCATATTCTCTAGCTCTTGTTTGGGGATACTGTATACGACTTAGAGCTTACTATTATTGCTTCTTAAACATTTTAGTTTGTGTAGGATGAAAGTTTGTAAAACTATTTTTTTTTAAATTGAAGTAAAATGATTTATTTTTTAACGTTTTTATCATGAAAGCAAATTTGATATAAAACTTTGTACAAATTTTTCAACTTAATGCAAAAGTTACTTTTTATCACTTTTCTAGTGAAATAAAAATTTAGAGACAAAATTAATTTTATGTTTAATTACTCATTTGGTCCCTATAGTTACACAAACTTTACCTTTTAGTCCCTATACTTAAAAATCATTTGTTTAGTTCCCTATACAAGCACTTTCAGTTGCATTTTGGTCTTTGCCGTTAAAAAAAAAAAGTTAATGACATTAATGGGTGCTGACATGGCACTGACGTGTGTTGCATTTTATGTTGCAATCCCTATACTTGCATCTTTTGTCACCCCCCCCCCCCCTCTCTGTTTCCTTCTTTTTTTATTCCTAATCAACACCTCCCTCCTCCTTTTATTTTGCGGGTTCTGTTTCTTTTAAATCCTCTTACATCAACTAATTCTCATTGGCCCCAAATCGATAATCTTGAGGTTGCAGAGTTCAAGTGCACTTCTTAGACAATATGAGGTAGCCTGCGAGTAGTGATTTGTGTTGGCACTCGTTGCAGTACGCAGGAACTTGTTGCATTGTTTTAATCTTGCTGCATAAAACACTTGAAAAAAATGGAAGTTTCCATTTAAAAATAGCTCATTTTAGTCCTTCATCACTTACAATGTTACATTCATTGCTTATATGGCTAACGGCGTCCACGTGGCATATGATGACATGAAAATTATTAAATGAGGTAGAAATTTGATTTTTAAATTTTTTGGCTTAAATATCTTTTTGATCCCTCAGATTTGGGCCAAGTTTCCTTTTGGTTTCTAATTTTAAAAGCGATTTTTTTAAGTCCCCCAAATTTAAAAGTGTTTTTTTAGTCCCCCAAATTTAAAAGTGATTTTTTTTAGTCCCTATTTGGAAATAGCTCATTTTGGTCCTCAAAGTTGACTTTGTTACAAAATCTATTGACGTGGTTAACAGTGTTTTAGATTAACAAATAATGTTTTAAAATACATTGTTGACTATTTTAAACACCTAAAATCCAATAAAGCAAAAATAAAAAAAAATCAAAATAAAAGAAATCATTATAATCTCCCATTCAAACACTATGTTTGCACATTTCAACTACAAGTCACCATACCTCAATCTAAATAAAATACAAGCCAAAACCCCAACCATGGCAGCGTGACGAGGAATAAGGGAGGGAAAGAAAGAGAGGATGAGCGAGAGAAATGAAGAGAGAGTGAACAAGATAGAAAGTGAGCAAGAGAAAGAGAAATCAACAAGGAGAAGGTGAGATGGGGTCAAGTCATCATGGCAGTGGTAGCGACAACCCAGGCTGCAAAGGGGAAGGGGAAGAGTGAGAAAGAAAACGCAAGAAAAGGTGAGGGTGGAATTGGAGGAGAAGCAAAAAAGGAAAATGAGGATGTTGATGGAGGCTATTGAGGTAGGAATGATGAAGAGGATGAAAGCAAAAGATGAAGAGATTTAAAAGATTGAGAAATTGAATTGGGAGTTGGAATAGAAGGTGAGAATACTATGATTTTTTTTTATTTTTTATTTTGCTTTACTAGATTTTGGGGGTTTAAAATTTCTATGCATCTTAAAACATTATTTACTATTCTAAATTTTAGGAGTTTAAAACCACCATAAATATTATTTTTAAAATAGCCAAAAAAACCTATCATTGGTCACATTGGCAAATTTTTTAATAGTGTCAACTTTGAGGACCAAAATGAGCTATTTTTAAATTAAGAGGACTAAAAAAATTGCTTTTAAATTTGGGGAATTAAAAAAATAACTTTTAAAATTGGGGACTAAAAAAATCACTTTTAAACTTGGGGACTAAAAAATCACGTTTAAATTTGGAGACTAAAAAGAAACTTAAGCCAAATTTGAAAGAATAAAAAAATATTTAAGTCAAAAAATTTAAAAAGCAAATTTCCACCTCATTTAATATTTTCATGTCATCATATGCCTCATGAATGTTAGTCACGTTAGCAACGAGTGTAAAATCGTTAGGGATGAGGGACTAAAATGAGTTATTTTCAAATTTCAAGGATGAAAAAAATCACTTTTTAATTTAACAGACCATAAGCAAATTTAGCCAAAATTTAAGGAACTAAAATGATATTTAAGCCTATATCATCTTATAAATATATCTATTTTTTTTCATTCTTCTTTCTTTCTTATCAAACAATTTAAGCATTTGTTTGGTAGAGATGAGAGAAATAGATAGGAAAGAAATAGGTAAGAAATAAGTTAAGAGGTGATAAATAGATAAGAAATAATTTGAAATTTTAGATTGTTTGGTGAGAGAAATAGATGAGAAATAAGAGAGAGATAAAGAGATAAATAAAAGTATGTACAAAATAGAGTAAAAATAAGTAGTAGAACCCACAAAATTTTAAAAATTTCCCTTTCATTTCTATTCAACCAAACTAATAAAATTTTTAAAAAATTAAAAATTTCTTCTCCTTTCTTGTAACAAACAAAACATAAAAATTATCTTATTTTTTTTCTTTTCTATTTCTTTTCTTTTCTCTTCTTTCTTTTTCTATATTTTCCCCTAAACTAAACATAGCCTAAAAGTCAAACTTTCCCTGTAGAGCAATTTCATTTTGTAGACATTGTTTAGTTCCGTACGCATTTGAAATTCAGCTCCCTTCCTCGTGAATCATTTGCCTTTTTCCAGAACAAACTTCATGGGACAAAGAAAGTACGGATGTGCCTGCTGTTGGAGAGAGAAGATAAGCTAAGTCTTTACCTTTGATTTTATTTTTCAACCTTTACAAAATTAATAAAATATAAGAAGAAAAACCTCCTACCCTTAGATCTTGACTGCGTGATTAACAGCGTGAAACATGACAGCAGGCAATCCTGGTCCAGAAAGTAGGCCATTCAAACAAGAGATTTTATCTTTTAACCACTATTTAGCATATTCTTAGACAATTCACGAGATATCACAAGGATAAGAATTTTATAAAGATAGCATGTATATTTAGATAAGTACTCCTCTATTTTATTTTATTTTTGGTAAATTGAAGAATATTTCCTTTCTTTGACTAGTATGCAAAAGTAAATAATTGAAGGTAAACGATAACTAATGTCTTAAAATTAAAAGAAGAATTTTTTTTATTAAAATGTTACAAATATTAAAAGTAAAATTATTTTATTAAAAGATATTATTAATAAATTCTTACCATATTTTTTTAATGCATTCTTCATGTGATTGTAATAAAAGAATTATTATTAATTCTTTAATCAGTTATTTGTAACTGTTCATATTTTTTTAATTTATTCTTATGATTAGACTGACACCTTATAGTTCAAGTGAAAGTCAACATGAGACAAATCTAGATTCTCTTGCAGCTGGTAAAATCATGCATTCACGCAGTTGGTTATTTATAACCGTCGAATGAAGATCGAACGACTCTCATTACATCTAGATAAATCATATTTAAAACAAGTATTTAAGATCTAAGTCGTCTGATCTTCATCCAACAGTTGTAAAGTCCTAACTGCGTGAATGCATACAATTTTTGACTGCACCAAATCCATTTTCAACATGAGACATTCACCGTCAAATAAGTACACCCTCTTCCATTTCAAAATTTTAGTTGTTTTAATATTTTGTTTTTCATTTTAAAATTTTGGTTATTTTAGAATTTTAAGATATAATTATGCATTTTATTTCAATTATATACTTATATATAATGGAGTATTTAAGAAGATAAACTAATCATTTTTATTTTCACAAGATATTTATAATAAAGTATTAATACAACTTCTTAGTGATATTTATATTAAAAGAAGCACTATCTCATTAAAGGACATGCCAAAGACACAATTATATAGGAGTGGACACGGGTCTAGGCCAACTTGATGATCTGATCAATCCAAACTAAATCAAAGGAAAAAATACAATTTAGTTTAAATCATCGATTTTGTTAGGGTTTAAAAATTGTACATCCGGTGACATTGGTTTAGGTATTGGGCTTGGACATGTGTAACCCAAACCAAACTAACTCAAACCTATATCATTTTAGAAAATTTTTATTTTTTTATGGTGTGTAATTCTATAATTTTTAATTATGTAATTCTATAATTCTGACTTTTGAGACTATTCATTAGCTTTCTTTCATTTTATTATGATTTCTTTTTTTTTTTTCTATTTTTCATGTTCTTCTATTATGTTATTAAGTGACTTGATGACTTGACCTAAACCAACCCAAATATGATTGGGTTTGTTCGGTTCAGGTTGTTATTTTATTTTATTTTTGAAAAAATTGATCTAACCCAAAGCTATTAACATTAATCAATTTGGATCTAAGTATTCCATAAACCTGACGCAACCTAACCGTTTTACCCCTACAATTATAAACTCGAGATATGCGTGTTTGATAATATTTCTTATAAATTTAAAGAATAAAATAACAAAAATTATAAATTGGGGTAAGTTATAAATAAAGTAGTTTGGAATAGTATAGAAAATCGTAAAACAATAAATGGAAGTATTTTAGTCTAAATTTATATAAATTAAATATTTCTTGACTTATATGCAAAAATCTTTAACAATTTTTAAACAATTAAAATTTAGGCTTGGTTTGGAACACTAGATTTTGGATGGACAAAATCTCGATGGATGGAAAACAACAACTACTAGCTTTCTTCTTTTGTTTGGTAACAATAAAAAAGAGAAGGAAGGATCAAAAAATACATTGGGCCTATAGTTTTCATAATCCCTTTAAAAATGGATGGACTGTTGAGGTGTTAAGACAAAGGACGAATTTATAACCCTCAAATATTTTGATAATAACATATAGTTAAAATTATATATGTCCTCACATAATCGTCTGATCATTAGTTCGCATGCAATCGCCTGACTTTTTAAAATTGAATATCGTCTTATGATTGAATAAACTTTGTAACTAACAAATCTTACAGACGATGACAACGTTCTAAAATGATCTGCACATCAATCAAAGCGTAAGCTACCTCCAAACGTATAAAGCCTATATACCTACTCTCGAGAAAAGTCAACGAAAAAGGAAGAATATGTGTGCAAATGTCAAAACGGGAAAGCAGACATGACAACTGCTACAGATTGAGTATAAGAATAAAAAAGATAAGCAGACTGCTTTATCTTATCATATGACAAGTTGGTAAAAAGCATTAAATGCTGCATTTAATGATCCAACGACTCTCTTCATCAGCCGAAGGCTGTCTTCTGCAAAACCCTCAACGGATATTTTTGGAGAAGCCTATAAATAGAAGAAGAGGCCTCTTTCGAGCGCAGCGTTGTGATCATAATTGTTGTTGATATAATTGCTGCTAATTCTGAAAATTCGTAACTGCTTTAAGAAAAGAAAAAGCTCTTCTAAACTCTATTTGTAAAATACTTTTTGTACTTCATAGTATATTTGTAACACTCTTAACTGTCAACATTTTTGTAACTCAAATTCAAGCTCTAATAGCTCGATAGTAGAAATTAAGGTAGCTTTTTTTTTTAAATCCTTTAAAACCGAAATTGTAGCATAATATAAAATGTGAAATCTTTTTCCATGTAAAACGAAATAAGAGTTTTACTACCAAACCATTAATAAAATACTATGATAACAAATACTAATAAAAATGAAATACAATTTAAAACTCTACAAAAATGCAGCTACATATTCTTTACACAAAAAGAGTTTACATTACAATCTAATGACATTATAACACGGTCTACTACACAACTGAAACTCTTTCAGATTAGAGTATTACCATTTTAATCCCAAGGGAATACCTGTTTTGACACCACACCAGATTATTTTGACATTTGGTATTATAGAATCAAACCATGAACTCGTCGTTCCATAAGAACAGGTCTTTTACATCTTCAACTACGCTTCTGCCACGCCACTCTGATACCATCTTAGTTGAGGGTTGTAAGCCTTATGATCCATGTAGAGCCTCAAGCCAGTGTGACTCTTTTGTCAATACCACGCATTCCTAAGCCATGTACCTACTCACGTATAAATCAAAAGGCAATTCGCTCCCTATTTTCGTTCTAAACATTCGCAAATGAAGGAAAGGACGGATTAATCAGGGGTAAGAACCAAAGAATTTGAAACCAAGAAATCAAATAAACTCAGAGACCCACCTAAACCACAGTTCATATCACAGAATTAGTATGACAGACATTAACAGAGCCATATCATACAATAAATTATAAAACCATGTATTAAACATTACAGCATTTAGTAAAGAGCACATTCACAATTCATAATAAATTATCACAACATATGTAAATATCATAGTCATTACGCACACATAATGCATCCCATTCCCATGCTATACACAAACAAAAAGTTGATGTATGACCTATCGTCTTTCTTTTCAATCCATCAATTATTTCTACCAAGTTACTCAATAAATCCAAATGGTAGCACTACAAGTTCATCTGTACTACTACCATTCATAATTGATGCGTCCCATATCACACCAATTCGAAGTTTTATTGAGACACTCGTTAATGCAATGCATGTGGGCCCATAATCTACTAAGTGTTCATAAATATCCATAGGAAGTGACTGGGAGTACATATACCTCTCTCACACCAAGGTACAATCCTCCTCATCATTGAGGGAACGAGCAATCTTTCAGCTTAGGGCATTCATAGTCCAAATAGAGGTATACTCTCACACCAATCCTGGAATGCTGAGTAGTTGTCGGGGTTATCAAGCTTGATTAGGTGAATATCCCAGCTCAAAGGTGTTACCCTAGCCATTGGAACCTTCACCGCTCGATACCTTACTCCAAGACCTCACAAGTAGGTCCCTGCCTTTCATTCCTCAACGTACCAAACTGTGGCTTCCCTATCCATAACACATGCCATTAGTGCATGGTTCACAACATCAATATATATGCGTATAATGTATGAACATCCATAAGAATAATATATTCAATTATAAACATTCATACTTTTCTATAAAATTTAACAAAACCTCCTCTATTTTGGTACATCCCATCACATCTCTCATTAGGCATGGATAATAAATCAACAGAGGTAAACCACGGCTAACATATCCATTCACAATTTCATTCATTTTATTAAAATTGTCATCACAATCAATTGGCCATTTATAGGTATCATTCACATCACATCTTTCATCAATTCAATTGCATTTCATTTTAATGCCACCATCATAGACTACATCAATCATCCAGTCAATTCAATTCACTCAAACATATTTTCGTTGATTATTAACCATTTATGTTATTAATTGCCAATTAATAAAAGGATCTCATTTCTTGGTTCAAGAAGTCACATCTCATTAACAAACCAATGCTTATTATAATTAAAAGACACTAATTAATCTACACTTGTTCTATCCCAAATTATCTTTTGATTACCAATTTGATGATTCTAATTATCTACCCATACTATAAAACACAAAGCTAAGCTTTAGGAATATCAATTACATCATAGGCAATTTTTTTGTTTTCTATTATATTGTGATATTCTGTTTTTGTTGATTGTTTTGGCATAGCAAATGAATTTTTCTTCCAACCATCTTTTGTAGTCTTAACCTTAAATATGTTTAGTTTCTAAATATAATTTTTCCTAATTTTTATAAAATCATTTAAGGGTCCAATTGATCACTTTTCGTGGCTTGTTGCTGTCAAAATTTGATAGAACAGAAGTCAATCAAAAATTCGCCAAATATTCATCACATGGAATTAGAGTACGAAATTTTACAAGGATATTCTAGACATATAAAGGCATCTCTCTACCAAAAATAATGCAAAAATTCCAACCCCACAGGAAATTATACACAAAAAACAGAGGTTGTTCTACTGTAATAAAAATTCAACAGCTTGTAATTTAATCTTTTAGCATTGTAATCAAGCAATTGACATATATTTCAAGCAATTCCATTATCAAGAACATCATACAAGGCCCAACTAAGCTCTATGTGGCCAATCATGCAAGCACATCACAATTAGAATCCCCAAGAGTCACACAAATGAAGTTGACAACATACAATTTAACAAAACCACCATCTAGGCCATTATCATTCTTGAAATCAAATTAGTCTAGTTTCTACCCCCTTACCCATAGTGACCTGCAGCTGTCCATAAGAGGGAAGAAGAGGGCTTTGCAAATTCATGCTCTAATCAAGTTCCTAATTGCACAATCAAGACCAAATAAGCTTCAATTAATGTTCTATAACAAAAGCCCCTTGAGAATTTGAAGAAATTTCAAGAGAAGACAAAGAGGAATTGGTGGATAATGATGGGTGATGAAAGGTGACGAATTTATGGAGGAGAAAGAGAAAGAAGAAGAAGTCTTACTTACCTTAGCTTGGCCACAAATGGATTGGGAACTTGGATCTTGAGAAAACTCTTAAAAAATGGAGGAATTTGGAGAAGTAGAGAGGGTTTGGAGAAGAAGAAGAAAAGGAACGAAAATTGTAGAGGGAAGGGGAGTGTTCAACAAGTTATAGACTAAGGAAGGAGAAAAATATGAGTCTTGGACTACTACGTGTCAACATGTGTCACTAAAATGTCCGGTGTTCGTTTTAATTTCGATTCAACAGGCTTATAGGAAATTGTGATTAATGAAATTAGCCTTAATCCAGTCCTTCTCATGTCACACATATTATGTTTTTCTACAAACAAAGTTAAAAACAACTAGTTTGTTTTGTAAGTGATTTTATGAGCTATTTATGAACTTATTTTTAGAAAATTGTTATAAAGATCTCAGTTTGAGTTCTCCTAGTTTAGGTAGGGTCTAGACACACTAAGGAACCTCCTATAATTTTTTTGTAATCTTTAAAGCTTATTTAGTATTTCTAATTGTGCTCTATAAGTGCCTGTGAACATATTTTACTCATATATGCTAAATTATAAAAATTCTCGAAAAATTTCTAAAAATTCAAGATAAAATTCTAATCATTTTTCTTAGCTTAAAAATTGTTTTTCTTGAATTTTGACTATTCTGCAATTTATCTCTTAATTATCTTTCTTTATTCTAATTTATTAATTGCAATAAATCTAATTTTATTTATAAAATTACCAAAAATTATTTTTATTTCTTAGATTCCTTTCTAATATTATTCTAAGACTAGAACATATTTTTTCAACCTTAGAAATGTCTCTACTATTTATTTAGACATTTTTTATATAATTTCAATTATTACCTTTATTATTATTGTTATTATTAAGTCTAGATATTATTTATTCATTGAAGCTAAATCAAAGCTTCAAAACTTATAAATCTCTATCTAGACTTTTGACTAATATCACAAGACAATTAAACAAATGAAAATTATTAGATAATTATTTAAGTAATATTTTTAGGATGTTACAATATTCGTCTGATAAGACGTTAAACCCAGTGAGGTAAACTCACACGTAAACCTTTTTCTTAACGAGATCAGCGGAAGCCTGAAGAGGCTTTGATTCAAAGAATATTTGGGTGTTTGCTTGGAGAGACAAGTGAAAGACTACTTGGGTTAAGCCTGAAGAGACTTGTGAAAAGAATACTTGTAACTTGTGAAAGTTAGTGAAACTTGGTTGTTGCTAAGAGCTAGACGTAGTCTCTAGGGTGAAACGAACCAGTATAAAATCTGTGTGCCTTCCGATTTTGTCATTCAACTTTCGTCTGTCTTTTAAGACTTTTTTGAAATTCCTTTGATCTTATTTTAGACAATACGTCATTTACAAAAATATTGCAAAAATTTGCTATAACACAATTCAATCCCCTTTTCTTGTGTTATCTTTGTGCTCCACATGAGGGAAAAGTGGTGTTGCAAGATGCAAAAACCAAAATGCCCTTATTTTTCTATAGTTATTTTTTTTATATATATTTATGTCATTTTATATACACATATTTTTCTTTCTTTTTATTTTTTACACAACCAAACAAGAGAAAAAAAAGTTTAACTTTTCCTACCTAACCTATAAAATCATCTCATTTTCTACTCGTTTTTTCTCCTTTCCTTTCCTCTCCCTTTCTTTCTTTCACTTTTTTCCTAAATCAAACAAACCAAGGGATGGAAAGAATATCTTAATTACTGTTATTTTACAAACATCAATTCTTAGACCATTTTAATTAACAAAATATAAATAATAAACTATTTAAAAATTAATGTAATTTTAATTAAGGAGTACCTCTTAGGCATGACAAGTAAATCTGAATTTTGAACTCGTGGGTACTCGTCCAACCTTTATTAGATTTTGGTAAAAAAAACCCACTTTGACTGGGTTTGGGTTTAAGTTTTTCTCAACTTGTAGAATCGGATTGAGGGATGTAACTCTTCTTCCCATCCCCACCCCGCTACAATTTTTTTGTTTTTATACTTTCATTTTTTTTTATCATTAAAAATATAAATTAATTATTTTAAGAGTTAAATGATTTATATTATAATAATAGTTAAATAACAAACTTAAAGTTATACATTTAACTAAAAATATAATTTAAATCTTAATTTTTTATTTTTAAGTTTTTTACTATTTATTAATTTTTATATATTGTTTGAATTAAAATATAATTAATAACTTAATATATAATTTATTTAAAAATATATAAATAAATTAAAATTATAAAAAAATGTGACAAATTCCTTATGAGTTTACCCAAATTCGATAAAACTTAAATAAAAAGAGTAAAACATGCCTAGTTGCTATCCGCTGCCTTGCAATTTTGGTCATTCACGCTACAATTAAATGCTGAATTTGCTTGGCGCAAAGTTGGAACAAATGGGGAGAAGCTACAACTTTTTCCTTCTAATAAACACGGATAAGATATGTGAAGAAGCGGAATCAAACAGACAGGTAGTTAATTTGGGTCCTGGTCATTATCAGTGGCGTGTGATGAGAAGGCTTTTTTTTATGTCAGAGTGAAATAAATAAATATTAATTATTAAATCTTATGATAAATGATTAAGATTAAAATATATAAAGTTATGTGAGTTTTTTAAAAAGACACATAATTTTAAATTATAATCATCTATATATGGTTGTACGATCCATATTTACTTCTCTTACTCTTATATATATATATATATATATATATATATATAGATACTAAGTGTCAAAGTTAATTAAGTTACACATTTAATAACTTTTTATAAAATGTAAATTTAATCGATCTAATCATTAAATTTGATGTTTTTATTAATTAGATTAAGTATATAAAATTTCATATAATTCCAAATTATTTAGTAGTTCATCACATTATTTTATTTTAATGTATAATATGATATTAAAAATATATGTAAATATTCATTATTTGATAACATATCTAGAGATGTTCAAATTATGTAAAATTTGATATACATGATCATGAAAATAATATCATATAATGTAACGGTTAAATTAATTAAATTTACATTTTACAAAAAATTATTAAAAGTATAATTTGACTAATTTTGATTTCTGATATTAACGGATCATATCTCATATATATATAAATAAATAAATAAATATAAATATATATATATATATATATATATATATATATATATATATATATATATATATATATATATATATATATAACACCTTATTTTAACCGGGTGGTATTTAGATTTATAGGCTTGATTAATTTCCTTCGCATCGGTCGACTCACATAGAAATAAAACGTTTCTAAATATTGTGACTTCATGTCAAGGTGGGATCGATTCTGCTCCTTGACGATGCATGCTTGGGCTTTTTAACCACAGTAGAAAAAAAAATTATTTACTCAAATAATAATAATAAAATTTATTGATGTAAGTTGTTTTAGAAAAGGCGGCGAAAAAATATGTACATGTGACAAGACACGTATTTTAAAGTGATTTGGCAACTCGTATTTAATTTTTATATAACAGGAGAATTGGTGTCTTGTGTTTAAATTTTTTTTTCATTACTATAACAGAAGGTGCCAACTCAATTGGTACCTCACGTTCTAATAATTTTTTTTTAACTATAACAGAGGCGCCAACTCACGATTAAAGAATTTTTTTTCTCATTATTCTAATTAATAGTAATGTAATATTATTAAAAAATTGTACCCTTATTCTTGGGAAGATGCTTCTTATCTGACGCAGAGATCCCTTGGTATTCCTCACGATAGATGGAGGAATATAGGTGATTATAATTTATCTACGATGAACTTCATTCTTTTATACACTGGACGTACGGCAATTATCTGTGTTGCAGAAGTTCCTGTTTTTTATGTTTTGGTTACTGAAGCGTAGCCTAACCTACTAGCATATCTTTTAATGGTTCTGAACTTGTTGAATTTTACTGATTTGGTGCCTGTTATTTTTTTCTATAATAACATATTTTTTAGCTTTTTTTTTTTTTTTTTCCAGCGTAGCCTAACCTAGCCTCGTGTTTAATAGATTTTTTTTTACTATAATAGGAGAGTTGGTGTCTCGCATTTAATAAATTTATTTTTTAATTGTAATTGGAGACACTGAGTTAGTGCCTCGCATTCAATATATATTTTTTATTATAACAAGAGACGCCAACTAACAAGAGGTGCCAACTTTGTGTTTAATAATTTTTTTTAACTATAACAGGAGGCGCTAACTCTCATGTGTAATAATTTTTTTTTTAATTATAATAGGGGGCGCCAACTTAGTAGGCGCCTCATGTTCAATAATTTTTTTATTATAACAGGAGGCGCCAACTCAGTTTGGCGCCTCACGTTTAATAATTTTTTTTTTACTATAGCAGGTGTTTAAATTAATTTTTATATATATAACAGGTGGCGCCAATTGCGTTTAAATAATTTTTTTTACTATTACAGGAGGCGCCAACTCAATTGGTGCCTTACATTTAATAATTTTTATTATTATAACAAGAGAGTTGGTGCCTCACGTTTCTTGCTTCTTTTTTTAAAGTATAGGTACGCCGAGGTGGTTGTTTTCAGAGAATCAATTCTTATTCAGTCAGAGATTCTGATTTTATCTATATGATATTTATGGATGAGTTTAAATAGAGTCTGGTTTTTTAATTTTACTTATGTTTTCACGTTGTGTTTGTTATTTGCTTGTGTGCTTCTTCTACTATGTTTTTTCACGTCTGTTTTGATCTTTGTTTATTACTTCTGGTTCTGTGCTCTGCATATTTAAAAATGAGCTCCATTATCACTTTTATTTATTTGAATGGTAGAAAATACAACGATTCAGAAGGCATGACTTTTGAAGGCAATAAAAGAACAATTCAAATAAAATGTGGCATTAGTTATCATGTGTTAACTAAGAAGATTTGTAATAAATTGAATTTGTCAACACATCAAACTATTTCTTGCTTGACTTGTAGATATCTGATGTGCCAAAACCCAATCACATATTCAGGTGTTCGAATATGTGACGATGAAGATATCGAGTGTATGATTGATTCGTTTGAACAACAATTTGTGATGACTATTCTTGAGATATATGTTGATGTTGACACTACTGGTTCTTCTTCATTACTTGCTGAGATAGATTACACCCAACCTTGTATGTCTATGGATGCAAAAGCTAGTTCATCTCAACAGGAGTTTAACCTTGTATACAGTCTACATTATTAATATTTACTATCTATATATTCATATACTAATCGTAAAACCTGGTCTAGCACCTTGTACACCAATCCAGCGTCTTGTTCGTTTTCTATACCACCGCATGTACTCTAAATTACTAGGTAAAACAAGGTCATTGGTGGGAGGGTTGGTAATGACAAGTGCAAGACGATTGTTCCATTCATAGACGTAGAGTAAGGGGTGTTCATAAACCAATCCAATCCAATGAAAATCGAAAAAATCAATCCAAAAACTCGAAAATCAAATAAACTGAAAATCAAAAAAATTGAAAATCGAAAAAACTGAAATTTTTTATTGGATTGGATTGGATTTCAGATTTGATTTTGAAAACCGATCCAATCTAATCTAAACCGAACTTATACATGCATATATATTTACACTTGTAATTTTTTGATATCACTCATGTTTATGTTTTTATTTCTTATAGATTTGTAAAATTATCACATAAATTATACTTGTTTATAAAAAATATATTTATTTAAAGATAGTTTTTTAGTAACTATTTAAGTAAAGATACATAAACATAATCATCAAGTTGTGTAAATTTATTTTTAACAATATATATTTGAAGAGTTTTACTAGTATTAGTTATATAATGACTCATTAATGAAATATTTGATATTTTAAATTATTTTTTAATATATTTACTATATATCATATTATTTATTTAATACTTTTTTTTAAAAAGTAATAGTACGATTAAAACCAAAAACCGATCCAATCCAAACCGTTTTAAATCGGATCGGATTGGATTTAAATTTTAAATCAAACCGATTAGATGATGAATTAACAAAACGGAGGTGATTGGATCAAATGGTTTTTCTCTTCAAAACCGATTCAATCCTATCCGCGAACACCCCTAATGTAGACAATATGTCTTTGATACCAATCAACGTCCTTCTTTCCTTTCAATGTTACATCATGCAATCTGTCGTTGATACGCGGAGCATGAAGGATGTGTTGTACCATCCCAAATTGACGCATAACACGGTCAGGATGGTGATGCTCTATAATATTAAAATTTATTAATGGGACTACAGCTCTCCACACCACAATCCCTTCCATGCAGATGTCTGGCAAGCCACCAAACCATGCAGAGTATGGCTTCTATACAATCTACAAAAATAAGTTACACATTAGACATAACACAATAACATATAAATTAAAATTGTGTTATCAAAACAAATTCACATCATGTCTCTTCATGCTGTCAAATTTTTCTCTATAAGTTGAGACATGAAATTTACGATATGTAAATTCCTTTAGCTGTCCATCGATCCACCTGTTTGTCAACACATATATCAAACAAATTTTACAGGGAGTATTGTATCTATTTATAATTTTACATAATTAATCAATATGTAATTACCGTCTAGCAAGAGGTTGTTGAGGTATGGGCAAAGGAAGGTTAACAGGTCCGATCAAAGGGAACCTATCCCACGCCCACAGTTGTATCAGGATGCAGGCGCCACCAATTTCTTTGTGGTCGTAGTTAGTTGCAACGCACAGTTCACAGTAGACGTTGCTGAGGACAACGGATCCCCAGCTTAATGTGCCACAGATATCAAAATCTTCCAGAAAAGGAAGAAACCTCAATGGTACAAATGTGCCAGACTTATTTGAAAAAAGCATACCACCCAATATATGCAAGATGAATGCTCATGTATACCGTTGCAACTACACCACTGCTATGCATGTGTTGCGAGAAGTCAACAAACTGTTCATCAAACCAATTCATCCTCAATCTTCCGCCTCATATCTCTAATGGTGGTGGTGTTACTCCCAATAATTCCTGCATAAGACCGTGCCAGTTACCAAATGCTAAACCAGTCATCGGATGACCGTCAACCTTTAACCTTAGTTGCACAGCAACATCTTGTAATGTTATGGTACATTCTCCTTGTACCATATGAAAAGTGTGTTTCAAGTCTTTAGTGCTCTACTAATGTTGAAATCAATTGGTGATTGACCTGAAAAAAATTCAATTTCAACAACACCCAAAAAGCCAACTTGCTTTAAAAATGGTCTGATCGGAGGAGGCAAATATTCGCTGTGTCTAGTAGCATTTTGTGCTCATCTTATTTTCAAAATGTGGTCTGGGTACCATTCCATACATGTTCAGAAACATGTATGTTTTGTAAATGTAGTAGTGAATCATCATGTGGACCAGGATGTACGACTCATCTTTCCATACTGTATTTAATAAAACCAATATTAACGTTAAAAAAATTATTATATCATTGTAATAGATAATCACATAAAATCTATAATCGTAAATTATACTATTAAAATAAAAAATTAGTTAATAAAACTAAATAAAATAATAAATTGATAAACATTCACATACTTATAATACTCAAACTTCAGAGACTAAGAGAAACAGAATTCAAGAGAACGAAACAAGTGAAACACTATCGATAACTCTCAACAAACGTTTGAATACGTTGAACTAGTATGTGAAACACTCCCTTAAATAGAAGTTTGATGCATTGAAATTAAATTATGAAAATCAAATTTGTGAAAGTCAGACTCCATGCAACGTGCAGCTTTCTCATAAAAATTAATAATTGAAATAGTATGCATGCAGTATTTATTATTTACGTGTGATCTACATATTCACACGTTTTTTATTTTTTTTTACTGTGTATGCATGACTTACTGACAGTCCCGCTGCCACCTGAGTTGTGCATGAATTGAATTATATGATGAATAATATGTAAATAGTGTCATGAATAGTAATACTATTCATGAATAGTGTTATGAATGGTATTATTCATGAATAGTGTCGTCAGAAATATTATTGAACATTGAAATGTATGTAATAGTATGGTGCGGTGATCATGCATGAATAGTATGCGACGAAGCGTAAAAAGTTTAAAAAAATTTAAACGAAACGAGAGGTGCCATCCTCTTATATAACAAAAAAAATAATAGTAAAAAAATTATTTAAACGTGAGGTGCCAACTAAAAAAAATTAATTTAAACACGAGGTGCCAACTGAGTTGGCGCCTCCTGTTATAGTTAAAAAAAATTATTGGGACACAAGTTGGCGCTTTCTGTTATAGTTAAAAAAATAATTATTGGAACACAAGTTAGCGCTTCCTATTATAGTTAAAAAAATTATTGGAACGCGAGGAGCCAACTTGGCGCCTCTTGTTATAGTAATGAAAAAAAAAAATTAAACACAAGGCGCCAACTGAGAGCTATAGTTAAAAAAAAATTATTAAACGCAAAGCGCTAGTTGCCTCTTGTTATATAAAAAAAATTATTAACTGTGAGTCGCCAAATCACTTTGAAATACGCGTCTCACCACAGTGTACATATTTTTCTGTTGCCTTTTCTAAAACAACCTACATCGATAAAATACTTTTTTTTATTATTATTTTAGTAAATAGTTTTTTTTTTTTTTAACTATTGTAGTTAAAAAGCCAACATGCTTGTGTGAGACTGACTTTTTTGACATTGAGCAGGAATACGTGTTAACCATTCACCGAATCATGCATATAGACAACAAAAACCTTGTTATGTTACAGTATTAATTGCCTTTTTATTACATGTTAAATTATATTTTTGGTCTTCTTTTTTTTTAATCTGTAATTGTAGTTTTTTTATTTTTTTTAAAGATATTTAGTCTTTTTATTTTTAAAAAATTACAATTTTAATATTGCCATCAAATCTCTTGTATTGATCGTTACAAATTTAACATTAACTCTGATATATCAGTACTTAAATGATATTTCAGAATTAGAGTCAACATTAGTGCATCAAAGTTAATGTTAAATCACCAACGGTCAACACAAGAGATTTGAAAGCGAAATCAAAATTGTAAATTTTTAAAAATAAGAAGATTAAATATCTCTAACAAATATATAAAAACTAAAATTACGAATTTTTAAAAATAAAAAGCTCAAATACCTCAAAAAAAAAAAACTAAAATTATTGATTAAGAAAAATAAGAAAACTAAAAATATAATTTACGTGATAAACATAGCGTAGGGAGTTCTTGCTGTACATAAATTAGGTAACTATGTTGTGTGACATTTTCAGCGGAGATGATTGATGCGACAGATATCAAACTAAACCCTTCGCCAATCGCCATCTCAATATCTTTAATACATTGACAAACAGAATTCGTATTTTATTTTATTTTTCGGTTTACAATCGCAATAACGAGATTTGAATAGAATCTAGTAAAAACTATTCAAATTTATTAGCACTAGGTCGACCTTATCAAGTTATTTGTATCTTGTTTTGTTTTGCTTTGCTTTAATGTTGAGTCCTGCTGCAGAATTATGGGGTCAGATTTCATATTTTCATACCCTGCACTGCAAGGTGGATATGGCAAGCTATATTTGAAAGGTAACCAAGTGAATTGGATTTTTCTAAAACAACTAATAATAATAGACACTTTTCACAAATACTATTCCATGATTGAATTAAGTTGAAAAAAAAATAGAAAAAAGAGCATGCCTCCTCCTACTGGGTCAAAACTCAATAAAAGACACATGAAAATGAGAAAATTCAATAGGCCAACCAAATAAAGACCTTTCCCTCCAACAGTAAATTTCTCAAATCTAAAGAGATTACGGTCAAGAAAAACCCAATAAAAATATATTCTTAATCAGTTCTTTGATATATATGTTCGACTTCAATCCCAACTTGAATATTTTGTTGATCAAGCTTCGGCTGATAAATTCTTATAAACAAAGCACTCACATTTGAGATACTGTATGCCTCTGATATATTTTTATACTACAAATTAAAATATAATTTAAAAAGTAAGATACTTTTTTTTTTTACTTTCTTAATTAAATATTTTTAATATTTTCTTTTTCTCATTGGGTATGTATTTTGCACACTTCTCCTATAATTAGTGAAAAAAATTCTCTTAATCATCCCAAACTACATTTTTTTAACTTTATTTGCATAATTAGTATTTTAGTCTGTGTTGTGCACAAGATAAATGATTATTTTATATAACTAAAATTCATAATAAATAAATACTTGTGAATATATAAATTATATTATAATTAAAATTTATAATAAATAAATATTTTTAAAATAAAAATTATATTTTGTATTTATGATAAATAAATTATATTGTAATACAAGATTATTTTAACTATAATAATATTTTTTAAAATATTAAAATCAATTTAAAAATGATATATTGAAAGAGATAAAGTAAGAAAAATTCTTAAAAACACTTTTATTAAAGAAAAGCTTCTAAATATGCTTTTGTTGAAAAATAGCTCCTAAAAACACTCATGTTCAAGATACTTATTTTAATTTATATAGAACGAGGATTAATTTTCTTAATTTCTTATTTCTTTTAATTTACTCTCTTTTATATTTACTTCTAAACTAAATTTTATTTTATTTTTTTAAAATTATCAATAATTAAAAATAACTTTATATCATAATTTAAATTATTTATTACTAGGACAAAGAGAGACACTTTATTTTTTAAAAATTAAAAATAAAATAAAGAGAGTGTAGTAGATAGTTTAAAAAGTAGTTAAAGAGTAAAGTAGTAGATAATTTAGAGAATAATTAAAGAGTGGCTTTTTTTTACCGTGCAAGGGTAATTTTTTCAAAATTGCTAAAATGGGCAGATTTTGAAAAAAAATCCCAAATTGGGGTAAGTTGTGTTTCACGAACATAACTTTTGAATTTGAATTTGTACTTGAATATACAACTTCCAAATTTCATTTTTTTTTATTTTTTTACGACTTTCTAAAGAAGTCGTAATTTGATATACTTCACTTTATTTTTAATTTTAAAATTATAAAAATGAATTAAATACAGATAATTTTTTTTTTAACAAAAGTCATGAAACCAAACACAACTTTCATTTTTTTTTTGAATTAAAGTCGTGTGCATACTTGAGACTTTAAATTTTAATTTTATTTATTTTTTTATGTAGAAGTCATGTGACACTTTAAGACTTCACTTTTTAGTTTTTTTTTTTAATATAGAAATCATGTTACACTTTGAGACTTTAATTTTTTTAGGCTAAATTTTATTTTTGGTCCTCTAATTCTCAATCATGATTTTGGTCTCCCTATTTTTAATTCCACGATTTTAGTCTTCTAATTTTTAAAAATTTGACCAAAATCTTGGATTTCTGCAATTTTTAAATTTTTAGTCTAAAATTAGAGGACAAAAATTGCAAATTTTTAAAAATTAAAAGACTAAAATAGTGGAATTAAAAATAGGGGACCAAAACTGTAGATTTTTAAAAATTAGAGGACTAAAATTGAGAAATTAAAAATAGGGAGACCAAAATCATGAATTGAGAATTATTGAAGGACCAAAAGTACAATTTAGCCTTTTTTATTATTATTTATATGTAGAAGTCGTGCCTCTTCACTTTGAGAGTTCCCACAATCGCTTGCCACGAGACCAATCAACAATATCATCATTTGTTCTTTGCACATGATCCATTAGTGGACAAACAAAATTATGAATTGCTATTGGAGCAAACACTTTTAACATTGGTTATTTTGAGAATTCTACATCGTTTCTTGAATCGATGTATATTCCATCGATGTAGAAAGTGGTCCTTTTTTATATCAAACTAAGAACCGATGTAAAAAACACTTTCTACATTGGTTCAAAGGTGTGACTTTCTACGTTAGTTATAGCTTGAATCAATATAAAAAGTCAATTCTATGTGTAGAAATTGACACTTTTCTACATCGGTTGAAACTTTAACCAATGTAGACTTTCTACATCAGGTTAAAGCCTCAACCAACTGTAGAAAGTCATGTTTTTTTTAATATTTTGTTTGTTTTATAAATTTCCTAACCTATAACTTACAAACAGACCCAGGCATTTCAATCATATTTAAATATGCTAAATTCAAAATATCATCAATAAATAGTAAATATATGCATTAAAACATAATTATATGCGTACCTTATAAACACACTTCAAACAATTCTAATCTACCCAAATCATTCTAAACATATATAAAGTCATTTACAGCTAATTCTAAACTACCTCCTAAATACATTCAAAACAAACATATAAATTTCATCTACAACTAATTCTAAAATACAATTCTAAACTACCTAAATACATTCAAAACAAACATAAATGTCAGTATGTTATTTATAAACAATTGCGTCTTCACCCAATGGTTCTTGATCGGCGAATAATTACAACATATAATAATGCAATATTAGATCATAAACAATAAAACTATAATTAATTTGCTTTTGAATGTCAAGATTGTAAACTACTTACCTTGGGAGAAATCCATTCAAGCTTGTTTGATTTTGTCATGGGCCTACCCTCTAAAATATTATATGCGGACACAAAACTGGTTAAAAATATATGAATGTAAGGTTCCCTTATGATAAACATGATTAAATTTAATAACAAGATAAACATAACTTAAAACACGTGCAGATGTCATCCAAGTCGATGTCGAAGGATGAATTTGGATTGTTGAATATCTACAGGTTCACATAAGAGGATAAAATATTAGTTAAAACAATAAAGTGGAGTGATCAACGGAGAATGAGAAGTCGCAAACCTCATGTTAGATTGGAAAAACAATAAACAAAGGACCAATATAAGTCTTTCTATTTCCAAATTACTCATCACCAAAACATCTAATTTTAGTAGAAGTAATAAATAGTTTAACAATTGATAACTTTCTCTTTTCAACAAAATTTTCTTCTTGTTTTGTTTTAAACTTAGAGGTAAAATCAGGTGGTGGGTCATAGGATCCTCCAACCTTTTTTTCTAGCACTACAACTACGTCTTTATAAATTTAAGAAAGACCAACTCATGATGGATAAATGGAACATGGTAAAAATGTTGAAACATGACACAACAGGAAATTTATCACTTTGAACCTTATTCGACACATTTGTTAATGACTCTTTCAAGCTTCTTAATTTGGCCTTCAAGAACATAGGATACTACACCCTCTTTCCAACACAACCATTATATAATGTCTCCTTTCTTACTTGGATTTAATTGCTTCCACCAACTTGATCAAGGCCAGCTCATGATGAGCTAAATGGCATACAACGAAAACAATCAAATCTAAATAAGGAAGCCTTACCATGATTTGATACTTCTGATGTATAAGGCCGAATTGAGAACCTTGAAAGAGTGATTGCCCACTAGACTCTGCTATGAAAATTAATCTTATAACTATAACTTTCTTTGATATTCTATTTTTCTATATTGATTGCAAGATCTACTAATAATGTCTTCCTATATTGTAGGAGATTGCGGAGACAAGTCTCCATGGCAATATTGGTGTAAAACAAATGGTACAAATAGAATGAGAGGACATTCTATTTAACCCAAATGGAAGCTAACATACTATTTGACCCATTTGCTTTACACCAATATCACTACAAAAACTTGACTCTGCAAATGTCAAGTAATATAGGAAGAGATTATTAGTATATTTTCCAAACAATACAGAAAAAGTAGAAAATTAAAAAGCTATAAATAAGAGAAATTTACATAATAGATTCTATTAAGCAAGCACTCTTTCAAAGTTCTCAATTGGGTCTTTTATATCAAAAGTATCAAATCATGGCAAGGCTTCCTTACTTGGATTCAATTGCTTTCATTGTGTGCCATTTAACTTATCATGAGCTGGCCTTGATCGAGTTGGTGGAAGCAATCAAATCCAAGTAAGGAAGGAGACATTATATGATGGTTGTGTTGGAAAGATGGTGTAGTATCTTATGCTCTTGAAGGCCATATTGAGAAGCTTGAAAGAGTGATTGCTATATATGCACAAAGTAACAAATGTGTCGAATAAGGTTCAAAGTGATAAATTCTCGGTTGTATCATGTTTCAACATTTTTATTGTATGCCATTTAGCTATCATGAGTTGGTCTTCCTCAAATTTATAAAGACACGGCTATAATGCTGAAAAAAAGGGTGGAAGATCCCATGACCCACCACCTAGTTTTATCTCCAAGTTTAAAACAAAATAGGAGAGAAATTTGTTGAAAAGAAGAAGTTGTCAATTATTAAAGTATTTAGTGCTTCTACTAAAATTAGATGTTTTGGTGATGAATAATTTGAAAATAGAAAGGATTATATTGGTCCTCTGTTTGTTGTTTTTCCAATCCTAACTATGAGAAAGCAAAGAGTGGATTCGCAACTTTGCATTCTCCATTGATCACTCAAGAGGAAAAAAAGAACAATTTTGCATTCGCAAAAAGAAAAAAGAAGAAAAGTTTATTTTTGTTTGAAATGTATCACTAACCTTATATTGCTTGTAGGACCCATAGCAAGCAAGGACGAGTGTTAACTAATTATGCTAACACATCATACATACTCCCCAATAATCATACAATTAAAATTAACAATACCAAAATATCACACAAGGCCCAACTAAGCTCTATATGGTCATCATCATTCTTTGTTAACTAACAAATTAGACAATCCAATCACAATTTTTACAGAAAATTCGACAAAATTTCTTCTGTTTTCTAGTACTTTCCTACATACCTGTTTACAGGTATTTAATCAGTCATAATATACCATATAAAAATTTGTCAAACAATCCAATCCATAACCAAGAACATCACACAAGACCTGACTAAACCCTATAAGCCAATCATGCAAATACATCACAATTCTCAATAGTCATACAATTCAAATATCCTTCAATCAATTACTAAATTCAACTACAATAATAATGTCACCTAATTAATCCAACAATAAATTCAATCACAATCACATACAATTTATCTTGTTTTTTTTTTCCCTATAAGTGTTTATTGAGAAGCTCATCCAAATAGGTCAAAGATAACAAATCACATAACAAACAAGCAATGGCTAGAACAATAACATACAAATGCAACAAATGTTTTAAAGAGTTCCAAGGCAAAATTAAAGGAAAAAATGAAAATTCAAACACCACAAAATGCATAAACCCTAACAGCCAAACACAAAAATAAATAAATTAATAAATAACATATTACCGATAAAGGAAGAAGCAATGGCAGTTCCACAGCCAAAGGTTTTGAAGCGAGCATCAACGATCTTTCCAGTTTTCTCATTAACCTTAATTTGGAGTTTCATGACATCACTACACATGGGTGCTCCGACGAGACTCATTTCCATGGTTGGGTCATTCTTGTTGAAGGATTCGACATTGTAGGGGCTGTTGTAGTTGTTAACCACCCTTTCGGTGGTAGAGTCATGGCAGAACCCTAACCCCCAAAAGTGGCGCCTCCAACAATGTTATTCGCACGAGTCTCTTTGCACTTGCAATGATTCCCAGCATTTCAGGTGGTAGTGTCGAAGGGGTTCTCGGTGTAGACAAGGTTGGCGGCGATGCGAATGGTGGAGGCCAGGGAGGAGAGGGAGTAGATGAGGAGGATCACCAGGAACATGCAGATCAAGATAGGACTCATCACAACGATTATTTCCACGCCTAGGCATTCTAGAATGCTTGACTCCATTTTCGTGATTTTAGGGTTGGGTGGGTTTGTTTCAAAGCTAAATGAGATTTGCCCTTTTAACAAATACTTTACATCGGTTGTAATAATAATTGATGTAAAATGTACATTTTACATAAAGTAAAATTAGAACCTATGTAAAATGTACATTTTACATCGGTTATTATTACAACCAATGTAAAAAGATTGAAAAAATTACAAAAATGCTACCACACTTTTATTTACATTAGTCGGTAAATAACCGATGTAAAATCCTATCATCGAAACTATATTTCGCACTAGTGAATTATATTAGTTCATAAAAAAGAAGATATATTACAAGAAGACAAATATCCATGTCAGCTAAGTTGTTTTGTCTAGAATGGACATTTGGAGAACTAGATTCATGAATAATGACACACGACAACACTAAGTAACATAAAAGTTGTATAAAAAAAAATTGAAGTCTCAACACTTAACATGACTTCTGCATTAAAAAAATGAAGTCTCAAAGTGTCACACAACTTCTACATATAAAAATAAAATAAAAATTTAAAGTCTTTCATAAGCACACGACTTTGGTTCAAAAAAAATAAACGAAAGTCGTGTTTGGTTTCACAACTTTTGTAAAAAAAATAAATTATCCGTATTTAATTCATTTTTACGATTTTAAAATTAAAAATAAAGAAAAGTTGTATATGAAATTTTGACTTCTTTAGAATTCAAAAAAGATTAAAAAAATGTGAAATTCAAAAGCCATAAATTTGGGTACAACTTCAAAAGTTGTGTTTGTGAAACACGACTTATCCCAATTTGAATTTTTTTCCAAAATTAAACCATTTTGGTAATTTAAAAAAAATTACCTATGCAATGTAAAAAGGCCTTAAAGAGTATAGTAGTCCAATAAAAAGTAAAAATCAAAAGATAATATCCACTTTATTATAGGTATAAACTATAGATAAATTCAAAATATATTTATATTTATATATTTCAAAATATTTATTTATTATAAATTTTAATTATTTATATGTTAAAAAGTATTTATTTATTGTGAATTTAATTATATAAAAATAAATATTTATCTTGTTTAATATACAAGATTTTTTTTTACTAAAATATAATATACATGATTATTAAAGTACCAGAAGTGTCATCTATCTTTCATCCATTGGTCATTAATTGCATTTCTTATTTTACCCCTTTGTTTGTTACTTAATAACAATTTTGCCTGTCCTCCCCCCTCACGACCATCCTCCTCTTCTTCTGCCACCTTTTGATCATCAACTAATAGTAGCACACTCATTTTTTCTTCTGTTGCACCAAAAGATTCTTCCTTTCTCCTTCTTCCATGACCTTACCATCACTACATCCTCCTTCATCCATGCTCAAACCTCCATTATTAGCAGACACCAGCATTACTCTTCTCCATCTCAATGTCATTTTCAACCCACAAAGATTTCTATTAGTTGCTATCAGTTACGGTTAAAGACCAAACCCAAATCCAAATTTTTTTATCACCATGCATTAGCTTGATTATCTTTCACACTAGGTTTGAAATTGTAATTGAGATTGACATTAATCCAAAACACAAACTCTAGACTTTGATTCCAATCACCACAAGGGGTGTTTCTCCCAATCATTCATTATCATCGTTGCTACCACCAGCCATTGTTAACTCCTTCAACCTAAGTGTATTGTCTTCTGAATCTTTTTGTTCTCTAATGATTGTTTTCCTTTTAAGCTCAATTTCTAATTACTCTTTTTTTGTTTCATTGATTTTTTTATAATTATTTTTTTGGGGTTAAATTGAGTGCACATTAATTGGAAGGAAAGGCAGAGAGAAATATTTGTCCAAAAACTCAAGCAACAATGCAATAGCAGGGAATGGAGTATTTAATAAATAATTGGAATAACTCACTAGTTTGGTCTCCCTAAAGTATTACTTTATTTCCTAAGTAATTTTTAAAATAATAAAATTATATAAGTAATCTTTCAAGTATTGAATATCTATTAATTTAATTTTTAAGTCAATATTTTTTACTAAGGTTTAGAGACCAATTTAAAGGGATTTTTAATATTTGAAGGATTACTTAGTTTGATTTTTAATACTTAAAAAATTAATTATATAATTTTTTTTACTTTAGAAATTATTTAAGAGAGGATAATATTTTATGTATGAAATTGAGAGTGTATTCTAAATGATTATTATTCTTCATTCTTCTACCTTTTTTTCTTTTTTCTTTTTGTCTAATAACTAATTAGGGCATTTAGAATTGATTTATGCCAAATAAACAAAGACAATAGAAGGGAAATGGAAAGTGGAAATATGATATTTAATTGAAATAGACAATATATATATATATATATATATATATATATATGTTTGATACTATTTGAAAGGTGATTGTTTTTTCTCTAAGGAAATTTTAGGATAATAATGTATGAAATCATATTTTTTTGGTTAGATTTTGATTTTGAAACCAGTATGAAGCATTAGCCTAAACTCTTGTTCTATTAGCTGAGTGGAATGATAAAGTCTCCAAGATGCCATTCGTAAGTCTTCCATTTTATCTTACGTATGCTTAATTCCTGTGAATAACTGCATAGTGTTAGACTTTGATTTGGTTCTATTTTGCTATATATTTATTGTGCTTATAGGATTTTGTTGGTTTCAATTCCGTATTAGTAGTTGTTCATCTATAGAAAGTTGATTGTGGTCGAGATTAGTGAGTGTTGGAAGTGTTTTAGATTTTTGTAGTGACATTTATTAAATTTTTTCATAAAACAGTGACATTTTAATCGGGGTGATTATTTGATCTTTTTGCTCGTGTTTTTCACATAGGCACTGATCTAATTTAGATGGTGTTCTGTGTGTACCTAATGAATATGCAAGCATCATGGTGATGGTCTACATTTTGGAAAGTTAAATAATTGTTCATATAAAACAAAAAAATAAATGAAGAAAAAACCGGCATTCAGAAAGTCCAAGATTAGAAATTAATGTTGTAGATTGAGAAAATTGAGCCAGTTTATTAAAATTTATGATTTTACTCTTAAACATTGTATGTGTTGAATCAAACTCCTAAATGAAGGCAACTCTGTCTTACTAATGGTTTGTTTGGGTAAATTTCTCCATAAGTACTTATAAGAGAAGAAAACAAGAAGAACAAATAAGATAAACTTCTCCAAAAGCTAAAATTAGCTTATGCATAAGCTAATTGTAGAAGTTTTCTCATATTATTTTCTCTAAAAGCTTATTTTTAACTTATACACAAACTAATTTTAAGATATGGAGAAGTTTATTTTATTTTTTTTCTTCTTATTTTCTTCTCCTATAAGTACTTATAGAGAAGTTTACCTAAACAGGCTTTAAGTCATAACCTTTCTAACTCCACAAAAAATAAGAGCAACTCTAATATAGCAAAGAATTTAGAAAAAATTTATTGGGATTGGTCTAGTGGTAAAGCCTGTAAAGAAGTTTGGGTAATTTACATAAAGTCTTAAATTTAAATTTTATTATACATAAAAACTCAAAATGAAGATTAATTTTAATGAAATGTAGACGAAAACAATTTTTTTTCTATGATCTAATCTTATATATTTTTTTCTTTTTCTAATGCATAAAATTCTTATATTAATATATTATTTAATGAGTATAACTATATCATTGATAATACATCATTAAATGTACATGTAAATATTTTTAGGGCTAAATATGCACTTTTTTTATCCATGTAAAATGAACAAAATTTGATTTCGATTCTTGTAAAAAAAAATTGGATTTTATCCCTCTAAAATCTAGCTAAAATCAATATTTATGGTCTTTATCATCATGTGACATCGGTTAATAACTTATATGTCCAGTGGAAGATTACTGTTAAACGTTTGGCAAGCGTACCAATTTAAACAAGTAGTACAATGATGAATAAGTATTGTCTCCCATAAGACTTATGCAATACTCGATCAATACACTAATTTTTCTATCTTGAACTGTTGCAACAGAATCGTAAACTAATTATACGAAAGTAAATCATAAACTGATAAAGCGAAAGTAAAAGACAATAACATTAAAAGAACAACAATTAAAAAGGGCAATGTGGCAACAAAATATTTTTGGTATTTTATCAAACACTTGGTATGCAATGTGTAAATTCATTTAAATCGAATAAACAAAGATAGTTGGGGTTCAACTTCACTAAGCCTTCCTATCATGCACTATAAGAGTTACTCATTCAGTGTTAAGTTACCAAGTTATCATCATCCTACAAAATCTTTTTAACCTTAATTCCTTACAAGTTAAAATCTAAGTTCCTTTATTAAACTACCAACTCCTTGTGTAGCTTAACCAAGTAACTCGCACTAAGAATGAAGGATAAAAATGTTTAACACATCTTACTCCATTTCTAGATGCAAAAGCGTATTAGATGTCTTTTTTATATCTAAGCTTCAAATAATGTTTTCCAACAAGATTCAATGCCTAACAAGAACAAATTAAGGATGATTAAGCCAAAACAAGCATTAACAACAGAACAAAGACATTAACATGGAACTATACTGAATAAATATCTTAAAATAGTTACATGAAAGTAAGCTTAATTACATTGAACCCCAACAAGGGTAAATCTAGTTACATATGGCTAAAGCAAAAGAAGAACTTGAATGAAGGAGATGAAATAAATGAAGAATTGCCATAGGAGACCCCCCAATGGCTGTCCAAGCCTTCCTATCTTTAAAATAATCACTTCTCTCTCTGTTCTCCTGCTTTTTGTCACTTCCTCCTTATGCTTTTTGTCTTTTCCTCATTAAAGTGTCACATCATCGAGCTTGGTGCTAAGCGCCAGTGTTTCTTTACTTAGTGTGAGAAGAAGCAACATCAAGGTGGTCTCTTTGGTAGGTTGGCACTGAGTGCTAAGATTCTATCGCTAAGTGCTAAGAGGTGACATAATGGTGGTACTTTTTGGTAGAGTGATGCTAAGCACCAGTCCAGTGGCGCATGGGGCCACTATGTAGGCTTCTTGTTTGGTTCTTTTTCTTGCCTTCAACAGCCTAGGAGTGCCACAAAAGTTCTTTCTCTCGTTCTTAGACCTTTCTTTCTTTACATAACCTGCATAAGCAATCAAAAAATTGATATATTTCCAAAAGTTTTGAAGTGCTAAACCTATATTCAAAAGTATGTGAATTATGTATAAAGGGTAGTTAAAACAAAATGTATAGTTAACAAAAAATAATATAAGTATCAAAATATGTAACAAAAAGATAAGTATGAATAATACTTATCAATCATATGGCCCTCTGAGGTGACACCCAATGGTGCGTGTAATGTCATGCCAACACGTGTTTCCTAAAAAAAAAATTTGAGCCCTAAAATAAACATTGGTAGTATTTATCTATATGTTAGGGATATGGTGTAATTAGGTCTGGTTTGAACTATTTAGAAATCCAAACTAATTAAACATCGATGGATTGGGTTGATTTGGGTTCTCTTATTTTTTGGGTATGCAACCCAAACTGAACCAACTTGATCTCTATTGGGTTGGTTCAAGTTGGGTGGTAGACTCACATATTAAAATATTAATAAATTCTAGAAATTTGAGGAAAAAAAGGATGTTGTGGTAGTAACCTATGTTTTTCTACTGCTTGCAACTTCTTCACTGGTGTTGGGTTTTGTTTGATCGGTTTTGGAAAGGAGTTGCAGGTGTTCGGAAAAAAGAGAGTCATTTAATTGTGTTTGGAAAAACAAGTTGTAGATCAAAGTTGTTTCTCTTCTTAAACTAGCGAGAAGGCCTTTAATTGTGTTTGGAAAAGGAATTGCAAGTGTTTTAGGTGGTGAGTGTTGTGGAGGGCTATTACTTAATGCTTAATTCTGTTTTACGCGTCGTGAATGGGGAAAAAGGGTGCAATTTATTTTGGATTTAGCAATCAGAAACTCGAACTAACCATAATAAGGTTAGATAAATTGGAGCTGAACTGAACTGAATTAGTGATCCAATCCAAACTAGAGAAATGCATTCAAGTCAGCTTGATCAAGTTCACGAGTCTAACCATACCCACTTACACTTCTAGTTGGGGATTTTCAAATATTATATGGATGAAAAATAAGAAAAATTTTATAGGGATCAAAATCAAAATATGTTTATTTTATATGGACCAAAAATAATGATTTTAAATTTTAAAAAGGATGAAATCAAAGAAAAATGTTTTAAGGACCAAAACCAAAATTCATTCATTTTGTAAGGTCAAAAATATATTTAACTTGTATTTTAATGTATATCAAGATTAAGTTGTATCTATTATTTAAAGAGTAAGTAGTCTATGTACTGACAGCTATAAAATGTTTTTACATTGTCAACCAATTAAAAATTGTCATGTATGGTAATTAAGTTTGTTAACTTTTACAATAAATCTTAAAAGTCATACCTAATATGATTTCGAATTGGTTAATAATGTAAAATTTTTATGTTGTTACTTCATAGATATTAAACTCTTATTTAAAACAAAGTTTATTGTATTTCATCACCTGTTACCTATAAGCAATTTAAGAAATTGGTCTTTTTTTGGTACAAATTATACGTATCTTCCATGAGAAGCAATCTTGTTCTAGCAGGACTCGAACTCAAGACCACTGATTAAGCTAGAACAACCCTGTGCCAATTCATCCACACACTTGGTGGTATTTTAGAAATTGGTTTGACTCTTTACCTTAAAAAAATAAACAGTTAAAAATAAGAAATAGATTTCACTTAAAATTAAAATGGTTAATAAGGTCAACCCAAATAGGCCTAATTTTTTTTGGCCTTTTTTTTTCTAAGTTCAACTTGAATTGTTAGGCCAAAGTATGCTCAATTTTTTTTTGGTTTTTATTTAGAAAGCCTAATTTGACCTAAATTTTGGGTTGTTCAAGCCAACCCATCAGTTCAAGCTCAAATTACCAACTCTAATAATGTCCAAAGCAATCTTAGAATAGGATTCACATATCATAGCACAATGTTGAAAGCTATTTTTGGTAGAGATGACAAAAAGGTTGGACCTGGTGAGCTTGCTTACCAACCCTCCAAAAATGGTAAGGTAGGCTATATGGCTCAACTTAGTAGGTCGCCTCGCCTAAGCTAACAACCCAACGAGATGGGGCAGGTTGGCCTGCTAGGCCATTATTTAAGAAAAAAAAATTAAGCCTTGATGATATTTAAGATCCAAAGAAGTGTAAACACCAATTAAGGAAAGCAACTTATTATTTACTCCTCGATCTTTGCTACTTAGAAATAAGAAAAAGAAGATGACTAAATTAACAACCAATATTAAGAATTAAATACACTCAATATACTCAGACTTATACTTTTACTTTCAAAAAGTTAACATTAAAAGATATATAACTTTTTAATTAATTAATCAAGAATTATAATTGTATTGATTTGTTTTTATTGAACTTGAATTCTCTTTTTTTTTTTCAATTTCTAGTGAGCTAGCCTGCTAGCTCACCTCTAAACAGAGTGGGCTAAATTAGCCGATGGGCCAGTCCGCCTCAGCTCGTTTTTGGTGGGCTGGTGGCAGGGCAGGCTACAATGGGTCCGTCCGCGACCCATTTTGCCACCCCTAGTTTTTAGATATGGAACGTATAATTATCTTTTGTGTGTGTGAATATAATTAATATCTTATTTACATTCCAAAAAAAAATCCATGTAAATGAGGGAATTTAAGTCAATGAATAAACTAATAAATATATAATTTTAAAATATTATAATAAATTTTTAATGCTTTTTATTATGATGAAATATTAGACTTTAGAGATTTTTTAATTATTATAAAAGTTAACCTTTTTAACTAAATGAGCTTTTAAAAAGGTTTTAACCTAAATGTGATAAGTTAGATCCTAAATACTTATCAATATGTTGTTAATTCGAGTGGTACTAGGCTCGCTTCCCTTAAGCAAAGTTTCAAGTTTGAATATCTTGGATGAACAAAAAGTGGTTGGGAGGAGATACCACTAAAGGTGGTTAGTCAGTTTCTCCGACAAAGATTAGTTATTAACAACGTCAGTTGATACTTTGCACCTATAACATAGTTAAAAAAAAAATACCTAACAAATAATCTACCCTATTTTTATTCTTAGACGAAACTTTCTTTTTGAATTTTTAATGCAATTGCATTTCCTCATAACTCAAACTTGATTGCATATCACACCTATTGATGAGTAAATCCAAATATTATCTTGGATTTCATTTTTTTGATTCATATCTTGGATTTCATTTATGCAAACAAGTTATTTTTTAAAATTTACAAAATTTATATAAGTTTAATTCTTAT
Organism: Spatholobus suberectus; assembly: GCA_004329165.1. NCBI lineage: Eukaryota > Viridiplantae > Streptophyta > Magnoliopsida > Fabales > Fabaceae > Spatholobus > Spatholobus suberectus. Next base: position 69,338,994 of record CM014731.1, read on the forward strand.
ATATTGTCAATGTAAATATTTTATATTACGAATTAATCAAAAATCATTTTAAGTATAATTTTGAAAGTAATTATTATAAAAGTTAATAAATTTAACATATATATCAACTATATGATTAGACAATAGTGTAAAAATATATATTCTAATTAAATTCAATTTATATTGCTTTAAAATTTAAATAATTGTTTTTTTGGTACAAATAAATAAATGCAAACCCATAATTTGCTTGTGAGTAATAATATGTAGGACACCTTCACGTATAATATACTTCATGAACACATTATTTTGCTTTATCTCTCTTGTTATTACATTATATCCTATCATACCTATAATTTTTTCCCTTCTCTTTACTTGGCTTAAATACATTTTTAGTCCCTATAAAATGAATGAGATTTTATTTTAGTCCTTATAATTTTTTTTATTTTCAACCTCAAAAAATTAAAATCTTTGATTTTGGTCTTTATTATTATGTGATACTCGTTAACTGCTTATGTGTTTAATAGAAGGTCAAGTAACCATCCCAGGTGACACCTACTAATGTCTGTAGTGCCATGTTAGCATGATGATGTCTCTATTTTTTTTCTAAATTCCTAAAATAAATGTTATTTATTTGCCTTAAAATAAACTTTAGGGACTAAAAATAGTTATTTCAAATTTTAAAGAGATGAAAATCAAAGAAAAATGTTTTATAAGGACCAAAACCAAAATTTGTTTACTTTATAAGGACAAAAAACAGTAATTTTAAATTTTAGAGGGATAAAAAACAAATAAAAATTTTTTACAAGGACCAAAATTAAAATTCACTTATTTTATAGAAAGGGTAAATATGTTTTTGGTCTTCCAAAAATATGATAAATTAGTTTTTGTCCTTAGAAATTTTTTTCCTTGAATAAAGTCTCTCAGATATTAAAAATACCCTAATTAGATTCATGTGCTAAACTCTATTTAACTTTTCTGGTAAATAATGACCACATCAGCTTTCAAGTAAAATATTTTATTACCTGAAATATCCAGTGATAATTTTTAACAAAAAAATTGTGTAATTACTTTTTTTTTTAGGGTTAAAAAAATATGTGGTTTAGGTTAAACATGTAATAAGTTTATTCAAAAAATATGTTACTAATCTAATATAGACATAACAATTGACATGAGCAATCACATTAACAAATTAATAGTGACTTTGATACTAATGTGACTATCGTTTAACAAAAAAGTTAAATAAAGTTTAGCACATGAATCTAATTAGTGTATTTTTAATATTTAAGGGACTTTAATCAAGGAAAATATTTCTGAAAACTAAAACAAATTTTGTTATATTTTTAAGGACCAAAAATATATTTAACTCTTATAAGAATTAAAAACATATTTATGGCTAGATATTAAATAGAATTAATAATTTCCTTTGCCTGTTCAGTCTACACTTGTCATGTTCTGACGAATGGGATTCCCAAGCCAAAACGACAGCGTTGGCGTCGTGTTGATGAGAAATAGCCGTTATACGCAGTCGAGTCGGTTCGCTTCACAGCATGATAATACAGTTCAAAAAATTCGGACCGTTAGAGAAGTAACCGTTACACTCGAACACGCAACATTACACATTCCCTCTTCCTTGCTCCTTTCTTTTTTCCCAGTAGCACCAAACAAACACACACGCTCTCTCGCGCTCTCTCCCTCTCTTATTAATCGCTCCTTAAATTCCCGACGGAAACCCTAACCGGAACTGAACATGGCGGTGACGGAGGAAACCGGCGGAGGCGCCACCGTGATCGACGAGGCCTACGAGTTCTCGGCGCCGCGATTCTTCGATTTCGTCAAAGGAGAGTCTGAGGAGGAAGCGCATAAGGCTGAGCTCTGGTTCGACACCGCTCTCTCCTACGCTCCTTCTCGTATGTTCCTCTTCTCTCTGTTTCATTCTCGCGTGTTCTCACTCCGCGTGACGTTAATCGATTAGTTTCCGTTCTGAGTGATGATGATAATAAGGTTTTTAGGGTTAGGGATTAGAACTGAGGGAAGTTAGGATTCCCTTCTTTGGGTGAAGGTTTTGATTCGTAGGTGAGTTTATTGATCGGAAATTTTGGCGGAGTGGAATTTGAAATGAAGTGGAGGAAATTAGGTTTTCTTACTGGTTTTGATGCTTTTGCTTTTGATCAATGTGGAATCGTCTTTTTTCATCGAAGTGGAGAAGAAAAATTCTTTGTTGTGTTAGATGACTCAGTTGATGCTGTTATGGTGTGAATTCTTCTTTCGTTCACCATTTCAGTTATTATTGCTATGCTGTATGGTGGGGTTGATTTGTTTCCAATAGCTTCTCAGCTTTTAGTTGGGTGTGGTTCTATGCTATTGGCTTAAGCTGATGTTTTTCGTTCTCGGCTTTGTTTCAAACTCTGTAATTTGTCTTGTAGGAAATTGATATTCAACTCTTTCACTCCAACACAGTTCAATTAAGTGTCTGGGAGTTATATGGGTTGTGATTGGTGAATGGCTCTCAGTCTACACTTAGTGATTTTTCTTCTATATGTTGTCTCAGAAGGTGATCAAAGTCTGTAATTTGTTTTATAGGAAATTGAAATTCAACACAATTCAATTAAGTGTCTGCGGTTTATATATCTTGTGAATGGGGAATGGCTAATGGCTAATGGCTATCAGCCTAAACTTTGTGATTTTTCTTCTATATGGTGTCTTAATTTAGGGATCAAAGTCTTGAGCTTGAGATACAGTTTTAACTTTTAATTGTTTTGTGTTTTGTATGAAAGAATTACTTGGTTGAGCTTTGTTGGGTTTTTGAATTGTTCTTGCAGCATTCATGCCTAAAATCAAGACTGCTAGATCTATAACTGTAGATAGCTTGTGTGATTTCAGTGAAGCTGACAAAATGCAGAAGGTACTGTTACTTACTTCAATTTTGATGATATAGATGTACTTTAATTTTGACTCCTGTAACTGATTATCTATTGTTTTACTAGATGTTAGCTAATGTTGATGATAATGTTCTGGAAACCAATATACAACCACAAAGCATGACTACCAAAACAGAGGAAGATGAAGCTGACAAGAAGCAGAAGGTACTCTTGCTTCAATTTTGATGATATATAAGTACTTTAAAGTTGGTTCCTCTTGGCTGATTATATATTATTTTACTAGACGTCAGCAAATGTTGATGATAAAGTTCTGGAAACCAATATAAAACCACAGTGCGTGACTACTATAAAGGAAGATGATGCACCTTGCCCTGATAAGGAAAAAAGTGAGAATGATTATAAAGGAGATAGTGCATGCTTAAGGGTTTCATCATCTGGAGGAGCACCTGTTGAAGTAGCTAAAGATGCTTGCACACCAAAACCAGCAACACAGAAAAAAGTTACCACATCCACTAATTCCAAGAAGGCACAGAATAAGAAGATAGCCACAAATATAAAACCTCAGTTAAAGTCGGCAACTGTGAAGAGCATTGCCGGGGGGACTCCTCACTTGGCCCAAGAAAATCAAGCTATTAAGAGGCAAAAATTGGAAGGAGGAAAATCTAAACAGGTAATTTTTATCTACACTGTTTAGTGTTATTTTTTGGGTCTTACTTGAAATGTATTCATATTTATATTTTTTAACTTTACAGATTCTGAATGTCAAACATCAAACTTTGCCTCATGACAAGTCAAAATTGGGTTTAACCGTGCCATCTAGCACTAGTAAAACTCACAAAGAGGACAGAAAGGTTTGTTTTGCTCCATTAATTTTCATATATTAAATCAAATCCTTTCTGTTTCAAATTTTTAGCTGTTTTTTTTACTTAATTTATTGGATTGTGTATTTAAAGGTTTATGTTCGTGAAACACCAACAACACCAGTACCATTTGTATCAATGGCTGAAATGATGAAAAGATTTCAATCTAGTACCAGAGACCTGTCATTGCCCAGTGTTGTTTCTCATGTAATATACGGATCCAACTTTTCTACTCCCACTCCATCTTTTTATTGTACATTCGAATAATTTTTACTAAATATTCATAACGGGTGCTTCTTTGATCCAGACAAAACCAAAACTTACATTGACTAGGCCTAAGGAGCCTGAATTTGAGACAAGTCAACGGATTCGCCCAGCTAGGGTGAAGAGTAGTGCTGAGCTTGAGGAAGAAATGATGGCTAAAATGCCAAAATTCAAGGCTCGACCATTGAATAAGAAGGTACTATTTCATTCTTCCTTTCTCCTACCTGATTGTTGTTCTATTTGTGCATAGATTAATGTATTTTTTTCTTTTCTTTATTATAGATTTTACAAACTGCAACTTTGCCTCCCATTCCAAGAAGTACACCACAGCCACCAGAATTTAAGGTAAATTAACAAATTAATTAATTTAATAATTTTAGATTAATTTTATAATAAAAAGGTAGGTTCAAATAGAATAAATAGAAAATATAAGCGGGTAGCAGGAATCGAACCCGCATTGTTAGCTTGGAAGGCTAGGTTTTATAGTCGACATTGATTTATCATTTTGATTTAATGTCTCTAATTCAAAACCAAACGGGAAACCATCTCAAAGAATAGAAGATAGAATTGCAACTTGCAATATATATATCTATATCTATATATATATATATATTACAAGTGCCAAATGTTATACTTTGAATTATTGAAGTTTTTCATTTTCTTCAGGAATTTCATCTGGAAACTTTGGCTAGGGCGCATCAGAATGCAGATACAGCTTCAATAGCTTCAACAGAGGTATCTCATAAGGTATCTTTTAGAAACAACTGAATCAACTATTCATTATTCACTTCGATCCTTTAGTGACTCTTTTTTTTTTTTTTTTTTTTTAAAAACAGGAGAATTCATGGAAGCCTCATCTTACAGAACCAAAAACACCTTTACTTCAAACTTCACTAAGAGCCCGCCCACCCAAGGTGAAAAACTCATTAGAATTAGAGCAAGAGGAGCTTGAAAAGATCCCTAAATTCAAGGCTAGACCTCTAAATAAGAAGGTAATGGTGCCAACTGAGATGTTTACCAATTCTAAGAATTTTATTCTATCATTTAAATAACTGAATTTGGTTCTTTCAGATCTTTGAAAGTAAAGGGGATATTGGAATATTCTGCCATACCAAGAAACACGTTACGGAACCTCAAGAATTTCACTTTGCCACAGATCAAAGGATTCCACCACCTGCTACCATGGCTGATTTATTTGGCAAGGTGGTATAGAATGAAGTATCTGCTCACAAAGAAGATTGTAAATTCTGTAATCATTTGTTTCTGGTGATCTAGAATGTAATCATTTATTTTTCTGGTTGCAGCTTTCTTTGAAGTCTGAACCTGCACGAAACCACAACCCAATTCCAAGAAACACGACTCCAAATCCATTTCATCTCCACACAGAGGTTCCTTACTTTCCCTTAGTTGAAGAGGTTAACGCAATGCAGTGTTTTGGTCTAGTTCTTCTAATACCAACATTCTTAACCATGACAGGAAAGAGGTGCTGAGAAAGAGAAGAAACTAATCATGGATCTTCTGCAGAAACAGTTAGAAGAGGAAAACGGAAGGATTCCCAAGGCTAATCCATACCCTTACACCACCGATTACCCTGTGGTACAGAATTTTGTCAATTGGTGCTTCTTTTTGTCTATATTTGCTAGTTGAAAAAATTAATGAAGTTACTGATATCATATGCAGATCCCACCAAAACCAGAACCAAAGCAATGCACAAGACCAGAGCCATTCCAATTGGAGAGCCTGGTGAGACATGAAGAAGAAATGCAAAGGGAACAGGAAGAGAGACATAGAATGGAAAAAGCAGAGGCCCAGATGAGAGAGTTTAAGGCACAACCAATCTTAAAAGAGTGAGCAACAATCAAGACTTTTTTTAATAGATGAAAAACTACAAGTGTACTAATTCTTCTTTTTCTTTTTATTCCATGGATGTTATTAAATGCAGGGACCCAATCCCCGTTCCAGAGAAGGTCCGCAAACCCCTCACACAAGTTCAGGAATTTAGTTTACATGTGAATCATCGGGCTGTGGATAGAGCAGAATTTGATGAAAGGGTAACGAAAAATTCCATATCTGTTTATTACTGTGGAAAAGAAAAATCAGAAAAGTATTTATGGTTTTACAGTACTCAAATAGCTTATTTTTACAGATTAAGGAAAAGGAAATGATGTACAAACGATACAGAGAGGAGAGTGAAGCAGCAAGAATGGTATGATACCCACGTTTACTTTACTATGCAATTTGATAGTGATCTGGGAAAAATATTAGTTTGCATGGTTGACACTGATATATTGTAAACATGAGCAAGCAGATAGAGGAAGAGAAGGCATTGAAACAGTTGAGAAGGACAATGGTTCCTCATGCTAGATCAGTTCCAAATTTTGATAATCCGTTTTGTCCCCAAAAGTATGCTTTTAAAACCGAACTAAACTTACTTTATATTTTTCATATTTTGAATTTTTGAATGCTTATCTTCGCACCATGTTGCTTTAGGTCTTCTAAGGACACAACGAAACCGAAGTCACCAAAGTTGCGTGTAATCCATAGAAAGGAAAGGCGAAAGGTATTCAACGGAACTGTAGTCTCGAGTCCTGCTGCTAACATGAGATGACTCAAGTTTTTCTGTTCCAACTTGTGATCAGTGTTCAAGAACTCTTGAATCCTTGATCCCCCTAGGTGTTGTGTACTTGTGTTTGTGTATTGCTACTTATAGCTCGCTATCAAATCTCAATTCTTTGATGTATATTTTTCTAAAACAAGTTAATGGCATATGTATTTAAGCCATACAGTGTGATGTCATCATTAATAGTGCTGTTTTTTCGGTAGAAATAATGCTAATTAAATTTTGAATTCCTGAGTGTTTTGATCCATAATTTAGATATCTCTACATAGTGCCTGATAGGAAGACTGAAAAAAAAAAAAAAAAAGGAATCCACTTTCTCTTTCATTTTTTCTATCCAATTTCTTCTATTATTTTTTTTATCACATGTTCTCTCTCTTTTCTTTCAATTTCCTTTCTTTCCGTCTCACATTCTCATACACACCAAAAAGAGTGTACACAACTATCAGGAAAAAAAGGAAAGTGCAACTTAGTTTTCTGGGAATTTAGTTTATTGGAAATTATAAATTTTTGTGAGTTCTACTTCTAAATTAAAAAAGGGACTCATTAAATCTCAATTCTTTGATGTATATTTTTCTAAAACAAGTTAAATGGCATATGTATTTAAGCCATACAGTGTGATGTCATCATTAATAGTGCTGTTTTTTCGGTAGAAATAATGCTAATTAAATTTTGAATTCCTCTGAGTGTTGATCCATAATTTAGATATCTCTGCACAGTGCCGGATAGGAAGATTGAAAAAAAATAAAAAAAAGGAATCTACTTTCTCTTTCATTTTTTTCCATCCCATTTCTTCTATTATTTTTTTTTATCACATGTTCTCTCTCTTTTCTTTCGATTTCCTTTCTTTCCGTCTCATATTCTCAAGCACACCAAAAAGGGTGTACACACTAGTAGGGAAAAAAGGAAACTGCAACTTAGTTTTTTGGGAAATTATAAATTTTTGTGAGTTCTACTTCTAAATTAAAAAAGGTACTCATTAAATGAGAAATGAGACTCACCAAAATTTATGATTTTTCATAAATTTTAGTTAATAGTAAAGAAAGTGCCCTTTCATCCCATTTTATATGATGTTTAAGGTTTTAGCATAGGTATTAAAAAATATAATTAATATTTTGAATTTTTTTATAGAAGAATATTTTGAATTTCATAAAAAATGTTATGTAACTTCCTAATGTACCCTTTATCTCTCTAATTAATTGGTTTTTTTATTTACTGCATAGTAACAATTACTTCCACTCAATGTAATAGTGGTTAAGGGTATAATAGGAAAAAAATATTTAATGCTTCATTGGTTTTGTAAAACGACAACTAATTTGGGACAATTTTTTTTTTGCTAAAACGTCATATAAAATGGGACAGAAGGAGTATATTTTATCATCAATAAGATTTTTTAAAAATTGTGCTTTTGCTAGTAAGTTTGATTTTGATCCTCCAAATTAAATAAGTTGAAAATATAACCAATTATAAGGTTAAAAAAAAAAAGGAAACTACAACTTTACCATATATACTTTTTTAAAATAAGTGTATTTTTATATTTTATCATCAATAAGATTTATCTACCAACGAGGATTGGGATTAGTGGAAGCGGTTTTCCCCCACAACGTGATTGACTTAAATATGTTTTTAGTCTCTCAAATTCGAGGTAAGTTTGATTTTGTTACTCCGAATTTAAAATTAATCTTTTTAGTCTTGTAATTTGAAAACAAAAAGGTTTTGTTTTAGTCCCTTTGCCCAAATACCTTCTACCTAAACATTGTCAGAAGGGGTGGGCAAAGACCCATTACTCGACCCATATCCGAGCTACCTGAAGGAAAAAAGGCATCTTGGGTGGGTTCAAACTATTCAATAGGTTAAACGGGTATAGAAAGCAATTTATGATGGGTTGTTTTGGACTAGTTCAGTTTTGAAATTTTCATTTCACTAGAAATCAAAATCAACCAGCGTTCTTTGTTGAGTAAAGTTGAACAAAGAGTAACCTGATAGTGTGACAGCCATAGCCATAGTTATAAGCATGAATCAAGCTTTAGGCTGTGTTTTTTCAATACGCTATATGTTGCCCCTGGCCTCAGGAATGGTTGTTTGGGGACTCGTGCACTATTACACTACATGCAATGTCAAATCTTCTACTAACTAGACATAATAAAAAATGTAATTTTGAGCTTTTGTTTTCAAATAAGGGATTATATACTTAATTTTTACTACCATGTAATGCATGCTTAATTAAAACAAAGGATTAATTATGTTTTTAGTCTCTCATTTTTTGTTGAATTCTGTTTCTAGTCTCTCATAAATTATTTGACTGATCATAGTCCCTAATAAATTTGTCGTTTGCTTTCTTAGTCCCCACTGCTTAAGTGGTCCGTTAACTAATGAGGTATCCTCCTTATTGGCAAATTGTAACGTGCTAGGTGGATAAAATTACTGAGTTGGTGGACATGTGTTGGCCAAATCAGCTTTTTAAGACTTAGTTTTATATTATCATTATAATTGAAGTTAGAAGGTGATTAAATTTAAATAAACTCAATTTTATGTTTCGTTATTTAAGAGTGTCTATGTTTTAAGTTTACTGAAGTGCGAAGGCTCTTGTGCCCTGGGGAAGAGAAGGAGGGTGGTTACTATTCATCATCATTTGAAGGCCAACCAAGGATGCCTCCTCAAAGATTGTTTAAGGGAGATCACTCTAGGTCTAGAGGTGTTTCTTCACTAGAAGGGGTTGTTACTTCCTATAACTCGTCATTGTTTGCCACTATTACAAGACGAAGGAGGTGTTTTGTGGTGATAAAGAGATGTTGGTAACCTCTCAAAGTGCTAGGAACCCAAGAAAGATGTTTTGGGGGTGCCCTAATTGGAGGGTAAGTTACTATTGCGCAATGTTTTCTTCCTAATTTGTTAAATCCATTTTTGATTTACGCAGTTATTTTTGTAGAGGGGAAGGTGTAACACCCATTCATATTAAATATAATTCGTATTAATTTAATTATTAAGTCAAGTTGATGATAATGGGAACAATTTTTTTTTCAATTTTATAAAAAAAATTCTAAATTTAACAGCATTTAGAAATGGAAGTGAAATGATAAAAGCTGCATATATATATATATATCAAACTGTATATCATAGTTTGGGTAATACATAACATTCATAAAAAAAAAACAAAAATACATCAAAAGACATATACTACCTACCCAATATATACATCAAAAGATTCTATATAGAGCAGTACCGTCTACCCTATCCCTCAAGGAAATTATTACAAACTAGATCTACAAATTTGGAGGAGTATCTTCTGACTCGTCCTTAGCATCACTAGGCGTTATCGTCATCTTCAACAATCGCAATCAATCATACAAGGAAGAAAAATAATGGAGTGAGGTATTTTGTTCTAAAATCACTTTTACATATATGGTAAGAAATCTACCATAAAATACAAATGAAACAAATTTAACGAAGGGAACCTAGGATTTATTCTAAGTTTATACTATCTACCCTTAACTTGGTATAGATCCATACTTCCCATTAGTAGGTAATAATTCTCAACAAAACCTAGGAAGTGACTAGGAGTATATATACCTCATCAACATCATCACATAGTATAGTCCTTATCATTATTGAGGAACAAAATAATAGTCAAGATATCCATTTATAGAGGTATACTATCAAACCAATCTTGGAATGCTGAGTAGTTGTCGAGGTTATCGAGCTTGGTCAGGCGAATATCCCGGCTCAAGTGCGCTACCCTAGTCATTAGGACCTTCACCACTCAATGCCTACCCCCAAGACCTCCACAAGTGGGTCCTTTCCTTTCATTCCTTAGCGTACCAAACTGTAACTTTCCTAACAGGGTGTCATGCCACAACATGTCACTCCTTTTACATTACTCACTAATTTATCACTTTCTAACTTCTCAAACAGAGGTTTCACTGGTCTTATGTAATTTGAGCACCAATACAATCAATATTTCTGCCTAATATTACAGAATTTGCACAATACCAAAATTTTAACAAAATAACAATTTAGTAATCACATAAAATTTTAGTATAATAATAACTTAGTAATTACTAAAATTTTAGCAAAATAATGACATAGTAATTATAATTTAATTACTAAAATTTTGGCAGAATAACAACTAAATAAATACATTTTAGTTTTCTAAATTTGAGCGGAGTAACAACTTAGTAAGTATAATTTAATAATTTAATTTTGAGCAGAGTAATAACTTACTAATTATGATTTAATAATTTAAATTTGAGCAGAGTAATAACTTAGCAATTATAATTTAATAATCTAAATTTGAGCACAGTAACAACTTAAAAAATTAAGTTTAACATCAAACAATATAACAATAATAACAAAACTTAAGCCTAAATGGGTTTAGGAAAAAATCCTTCTTACCAACATGTAAAGTGACAATTATTTAGAACCAACCCCACTCCTCCCATTACCTCTAGGGTAGTTGTTGAAGAGGAGAGAATTGTTGGTGCACAATTCCTAGAATGAAAGCTAATAGAATTTTGGTGTAAAAAAAAAATTTTATGGAGAGTGTTGGCTATGGAGAGCTTTGTCTAGCTTAGGAGAGGAAGAGGAGATGCTGAAATTTTGAAGCAAGGAAGGGCTATTTATAGAAGAGGAAGGGGTCTTAGGTGTCCAACAAATGACCTAAGTAATGATACAAAAAATCAAGTTTTAAATTTGTTTTTAATTTAAAATTAGGGACACATGTGCAAACTTAAGGACACATCAATTTTAGGTGGTGAATCACCCTCCTTGTACGTTGAAAACGTGTTGGGTGAGCTGTCTTAAAGCTCCCCAGTATAAATGTTAACTCTAATTGATTAGCCAATACCAATAAAATCGCCTAAACTTTGAAAAAATAACTTTTAATATCAAGATAATTAATTTAAATTTAACTATGAAAAAATGTATTATTTTTCATCAAAAATAAATTTCTCAAAATAAATTTTAATTTTTTATTAATTATTTCGAAATATATTTTTTTTTGTATTTTTAAGCTTAGAAAATTCATATAAAATCTATTTTAATTCAATAAATGCCAAAATTTTTATGAAAATTCTAAAATCAAGTATTTTGCCTATAAATGAACTAGGATTACCATTTTCACCATTTGTGAATGTCAAACCAATACTGGCTAGCTTATTGGAGATCCAAGGACATTTTGGTCATTTTACACAGAAATTATAAAAAAAAATTAAAATTATATTTTAGTATATATGACATGATTCCAAGCTTAAATTGACATTTTAATGTTAATTGATTCTTTTTTTAATGTTAGTCCTTAATCAAGCAAACGAACATTATCATCATTTTCTTAACCTTAGATTGAGAGGAACATGAAGTTGCAGGGTGCCTAGAGATTTCCTACAGAAAAAGATGAGTATCTATATCTTCCGTCAAACGAACTTCATTTATAATGACTTGGAAGTCATGTTTCCCAGATAGGTACATGAATTGTTTAATTTTTCATCTGTGAAATCTAGAGTTTCTATTATTATGCCAAACAAACATCCTTTTTCTATCTCATCTATAATGCTAAAGTTGTTCCCAACAACCTGCTAGTGGAATTGACGCGGAAATAAAATTGACCTGGATCTTTGTGGATCATCTCACAAAGGATCGAGATACGCTTGTCGGGGGGGTAAAATCATTATTTTCTAATTTCTGTGGGCTCTGATTTGAAAAAATTATTAAAAATCATAATTAAATAGCTCTCAAAATTTTGAGTGTAATGGTGGAGATCAAAATTTTGAAATTTCTTTCCAATTTTTTAGAATTAAATTGTCAAATATGAGAAAAAAAATGAAATAGAGTTATATTTTTTACTATTTTTATTTCAAAATAAATTTTTATAATAAAATATACTTAGTTTAAAATTTCGAAATATTTTAAGGTCAAAAAGTCTCTAATTGGTTCTTACAGTCAACCAAGGATATTTTTGTCATTTTCAAAAAATTGTCTCATTAATTTTCAAAAAAATTAAAATTATTATTAATTATTCTAAGTATATTGATGACTTAAAAATAAATTTTAAAAAATTCTATCTATTTTTGTCTATTAATTCTATTATCTGACTTTTTAAGGACGAAACAATCATTTTGCTAATTTCCAGGCTTCGTTCCCCAAAAATCATTAAAATCTAAACTAAGTACTATTTTTTAATATGAACATAACTGTAGGAATCAAATTTTTGAGATTCCCATCCAGTTCTCTAGATATAAACATTGAATAATTAAGAAAACAGTTTAAAAAGAAAAAGTAAGGGTGTTACAGAAGGCATTGTGACTATTTCAAATAGGATGATGTGGAGGACGAGGGTGATAGTGATGGGGTGGAATAAATTTTTGCAAAAGCTAGAAAAAGGTTGCAAAGCTACAGAAGAAGCTTAGTGTGGAAACGAGGAAGGGTACTATATAATGATGTTTGTTGCATTGTCATAGGGGTGGACTTTGGTTGGAGGCCTAGGTTGTTTATGAAGTGCTCCTTATGTAGAGGATAGAAAAAAACTGTAGTGTTTTGGTTTAGGGTTTGTTAATGGTAGTGATAATCCCTATGCTTTTTAGTTGGAGGTATTATATGTAATGGAAATGTACTTGTGACAATGTATAAGTCGTATGGCTTTTGTTAATGGGAACAAGTTGTTTAATGATCTTTTTTTGTAATTTGCTATTCTTTGTATTGTTATTGTTCTGTTGGTACTAATACTGTTGAAAGGTAGTTTTTTGAGGAGGTTGAAAGATAGTTAATTAAAATTGATTCAAGTTTATTAAATTCCTTCTACAAATCCAGAATGTTGGTTTAATACTAGATATGACTCTTATAACATGCTAATGTGTTGAAGCTTGCCAATATGACAGGGGTTTTCGCCTTTCCCATTCTTGGAGGAGAACGAAGATATTGGCAAGGATGCATATAATGTTACTATTATGGCAAATGGTAATATAATTCACCAATGGTATGGTGATAAATGTAGGGGTGGCAAAGTGGGTCAACCCGCCGGGTCGACCCACCTGACCCACCATTTTTGGTGGGGTGAGTAAGCCAGTAAAACCCACCAATCCTCCTCAACCCACCCCGCCCAACTTGGCAGGCCAACCCGCGGGTTGGGCAGGTCAACCCGCGGCCCGCCACTTTTTTTTTTTTAATTTTCTCCTTCCTTAGTTATTGTACCAAAGGCATTAATTAAAAAAAAAGTAAAAGATTCTCTACACACACTACTCCACATTTGCAATGTTATCCTAAAAAATATAATGACCACAATAACACATGCTTTTGGGGTTAGTTCTACTTGTAATTAAATACAATTCAATGCTACATAAAAATAAATATATAATCCCTCATACTTTTGAATGAGATGTGTTATTTATTTTCAAGTAAATTATTTTTATAACTTTTGAATGAAAAATTATAATTTCTCTTTCATATATTTAATGTATAATAAAATAATAATAAAATTATAAGTCAAATAATCAAAGATTCAAAGTGATATAACATGTATTAAATAAAAATTATTTAATCCAATTCAATTAGATGATAAAAAAAATTAAATTTAATTGAGTTTTTTTTATTAAAAAAAAAAAAGTGGGGTGGGTTAACCCGCCAACCCACATTTTTCAACTTGCCAACCTATTTTTAGTAGGTCAACCCACCAACCCGCCTTTTGTACAACCCACCGACCCACTCATTATTCTTTGACAGGCCAACCCGCCAACCCACTACTAGGTGGGGAGGGTTCAACTTTTCAACCCACTTTCTTGCTGGCGGGTTAACCCGCCCCGCCCTGCTTTTGGCGTCTTGATGGCGGGTAAGGGCAGGGTTGGCCCGCTTTGGCACCCCTAGAAAAATGAATAGGACAAGTGTTCTTTATTTGATTGACTAATACGTGGGTAATATTACTAATGAATAAGACAATATACAACTCATGATTCATGGCCAACAATATGCAAGGAACCAAACCATAAAAGACAAAGGAAACTATTACAAAAGACAACTTATGCATGTCATGGCCAACAATATATAATGTCTTTATTTGATTGACTAAAACCTACTTCATATTCTATTTACTTAGTTTACTGTTGTCAAGCTTAAGCCTTAACTATTCATATGAATTACTAGCATTGTATGTCTAGAAGGATAATGAAACTATTATAAAATTCATATTTGACTGATGTTTGCATTGTAAACTTCGGAAAGTAATGTGATGCATGCGAGGCAAGTTTTCAATCGACCATTTTTAACTTATGACTGTGCCCACTATATATGGTGCTCGAGACAAGAAGTTCTAAAATAGTTCAGAATGTGGCAAGACTAGTTAGGCACATGCTCAAGAATTTGACAAATATAGTTCAAAATTTGGTAGGACCATATAGTATGCCATCTATAGTTCCATTGGCAGGACCACTAATTTGCATTTGACAAAGATTCACTGAGGACAAAATTTGACAAAAGCAAATTTGGCAAAAACATAGAAATAAGATGAATTGAAGACACATGACATCAATTGGTACCATAAATTACATTAATAAAGTTAGACAAGTGACATCCAAAATGAAATATTCACATCCAAAATACTAACTTTCCTTGGATGTAAGTCTTTCAAGCAGAGTACCTATATCCAATTTAACAACTACTATCAACATAGTTACATCCAGACCACATTTAAGTTTTTCAAAATACATAGATCGAAACCACCCAAAGGTCTTCCAAATAATTACACCTAAATGTCTTCCAAAATAATTACATCCAAAGTCTTCCAAAATAGCTAACAAGAAAGTGCTTTTTACATTTAAATAGATCGGTACCCTGCAGCTACACATTCATAAGTCTTGAAGATGAAATTGCTTTCTGCATTTAAATAAAGTTAATTGTAAGTGATGGTCAATCAATTTCAATCATGTTGGAAAGTCCCTGCTGCTACATATTCATGTTGATATGTGAATGTGAGTCAATGAAATTACAAGCTAACATGTGAGAACTTACATGAGTTTCATAAAAAGCATTGTAAGCTTCAAAAAATTCATTACCTTGATTCACATTTGGTAGGTTGACTAGCATCATTCCTTAACTCGGAATTTAGAGCCCAAAAAGCAATTAAATATTGTAAATAAAATTGAAATAGATAAATGAGTTTAGATAATGTATATATACCATTTGTGTTACTTCATCCATGCATTTCTTAGCCAAACTTGTCACTTAATCATTATGACCACATGCTTGTCCCTTTGATGTACCCCACATTTAATTATAAGGCATCTTAAAAAGTTGTATAATTAAAACAACATAACACAAGTCAATATACCTTTGGCTTAGTTACTTTACCACCTTCACTTGTTTGACCAGCATCTTAACTCCCAAATTGAGTTGCTTTAGTGGCTACTTCAGTGGATTCACCAATAGCTTGACTTGCTTCAGTTCCTTGGGTATTTTGTGGTTATGAACCATCCACATTTATCTCTGATTGGGTAAGCACCTTAATAGGTAGAAGTTTGCATGTTCTCTTGTTATGACCAATTGCAAGGCATCTCCTACACTTGTTAATAATGGTCATCCTCCTGAATTTAGTTGGGGTTGAGCCTTCATCTGACTCTCTTCTTCTTAGTTTCTTTGGCCTTCCAACTCCTCTTTCGTATTGTGGTGGCAATAACTCGTTTTCGTTAGTCTTTGGCCACTTACTTTGGCCATTAATTGAGATATAACTTGTTCATAGCATGACTTATACAACTCCTTGCTATATCTTTGCATATACGTCTGTGGATCACCTCCTGTAACACTCTTTTAATTTTAAATATAATTCATATTAATTTAATTATTAAGTCAAGTTGATGAAAATGTGAGTAAAATTTTTCTAATAGAAAAATTCTAAATTTGACAGAATTTGGAAAATGGAAGTAAAAGATAAAAACTATATATATATCAAACTGCACATCATGATTTAGATAATACATAATAGTCATAAAAAGTACATCAAAAGATAAATACTACCTAACCCAATATATACATTAAAAGGGTCTTATACAAAGCAGTGTTAATCTACCTTATCCCTTAAGGAATGTATTATAAACTAGATCTACAAATCTGGAGGAGTATCCTTTGACTCTCCTCAACATCGTTGGACATTACTATCATCTTCAATAATCGTTATCAATCATACAAGGAAGAAAAACAATGGAGTGGGGTATTTTGTTCTAAAATTACTTTTACATATATGGTAGAAAATCTACCATAATTAAAACACAATTATCAAAGGGAACCTAGGGTTTCTTCAAATATATACTAAACTACCCTTAACTTAGTATGGATCCATACTTCCCATTAGTAAGTAATAGTTCTTAACAGAACCTAAAAAATGACTGGGAGTACATATACCTCTCTCAACATGATCACATAGTACAATCCTCATCATCAATGAGGAACAAATAACAGTTAGGACGTCCATTTATAGAGGTATACTCTCAAACCAATCCCGAAATGCTGAGCAATTATTCGGATTATCGAGCTTGGCCAAATGAATATCCCGGCTCACAGGTGCTACTTGGGCTATTGGGACTTTTACCACTCGATGCTTACCCCTAAGACCTCCTCGAATGGGTATCTTCCTTTCATTCCTCAACATACCAACTGTAGCTTCCCTAACAGGGTGTCATGCCACTACATGTCCCTTATTTTACATTACTCACTAATTTATTAATTTCTAAAGGTTTCACTCTAGTCTTATTAAATTTGAGCATCAGTATAATTTCTACTACTATCTCTACTTTATATTATAGAGATTTGATCCATACATATTATTCACATAATTTATATTAAAACACATAATCAAAAATTCAATAAAAATAAAGATTTAAAAATTAAATAAAGACTGATAATTAAGAAATAAATCATAGAATGGTCAAAATTTTCATAAAAATATTTTTAAGCTTAGAAAAATAATTTAAATTTTATTATGAATTTTTAGAATTTTTTTGAAATTTAGTATTTTTTTTTTAAGTAAAATGTGTCCACAGACACTTATAGAGCACAATTAGAAATATTAAATAAGTTTTAAAAATTATGAAATTTTTGCAGATGGTCACTTAATATATCTAGATCTTACCTAAACAATGAGAACTTAAACTGAAATCTTTACAGTAGTTTTTAAAAATAAATCCATAAATAGCTCATTATATGATTTTTGTGCATAGTTTTACATTATGACATTAATAGTTTATTTCTTTTACTATTTTTACTAAACCATTTGAGTTTTACTAAAATTTGGAAACATAATAATTTAATTATTTTAATGTGAGCAGTATAATAGTAAAAAAATTCTAAGTTTGAGTAATATAACAACTTAGTAATTCTATTATAGTTATTTGAATTTGAGCAATATAAAAACTTAATAATTATACTATAGTTATCTAAATTTGAGCAGTATAACTACTTAATAAGTGTATTATAATTATCTAAAATTGAGCAGCATAACAACTTAGTAAAAGTTTAAATTTAATACTAAACATTATAATATTATCATAAAACTTAATAAACTTAAACAATTAAAGGTTTAAGGGAAAACCTTTCCTACCAACATGCAAAGTAATTGAAATTTAGAACCAACCCCACTCCCCCCATTACCTCTAGGGTGGTTGTTGAAGAGGAGAGAATTGTTGATACACAACTCCTAGAATGAAAGCTTGATGGAAACTAGTAGAATTTTGGTGTAAGAAAGAAATTTTGTGGAGAGTAGTGGCTATGGAGGAGATTTCGGCTATCTCAATGAAGGAAGAGGATGAAGAATTCAGCTTCATTCTATGGCTATTTTTAAAAGAGGACGGGGTCTTAGGTGTCCATGTAATGAGATCATCCATGATGTAGAAATTCATATTTTTATTTTTCTTTTTAATCAAATTAGGGACACATATTAAACTTAAGAGATGAATCACCTATTTCTAGAGTGAAAACGTGCTGGTTCAGCTGTCCCAAAGCTCTTTAGAGTAAATTTTACTTGTAATTAAATTAGCCGGTATCAATAAAATTGCCTAAATTTGATTAAATTAACTTTTAATATCAAAATAATTAATTTAAATATAAATCTAAACAAATGTATTATTTTTCATCAAAAATAAATTTCTAAAAATAATTTTAATTTTTTATTTTTTTTTTGAATTTTATATATATATTGTATTTTTAAGCTTAGAAAATTCATATTAAATCTATTTTAATTCAATAAATGCTCAAATTTTTATAAAAATTATAAAATTACATATTTTACCTAGAAATATACTAAAAGTATTATTTTCACCATTTCTAGATGTCAAATCAATACTGGTTTGATTTATTTAACACTTAGGGATATTTTGATCATTTTACACCAAAATTTTAGAAAATTCCTAGAAAATTTTCAAAATTATATTTTATTACATATAACATGATTTTAAGCTCAAATTAAAATTTTAATATCAATTGAATCTTTTTCTTATGTCAGTCCTTAATGTTGAGAAATAAGGGCAAAATCATCATCTTTTAATTTCTTCGAACTCCAGCTTGGAAAAATCATTAAAAATCACAATTAGATAGCTTTCAATATTTTGAGTTTAACTATGGGGATTAGAATTTTGAAATTCTTTCCCAATTTTTCAGAATTAAACACAGAATAAATAAAAAATTACTTAATTAAGTAAAAGTGAGGGTGTTACACCCCCTCTATAAGTGATGGCAGATACAACATGTCTATATGGGATTCCCACCAAATCCCAAAAGTTATAGGAATATGATTGGATATCTAGGTTTACAATAAACTTGTCAGTAAACAACCAGTGTCACTTCAAATTTGGGTCCCCTAGCCCAAGTTGCAAAGCAATTTACACTTAATTCAACTTCTCTATCTAACCTCCTCTTAGGCTTAGGCATCACCTCACCTTCTATCTAGCTTACCTTTTGTCTTAGAATAGAAAACCTATCCATAATATAGGTTCTAATCCACTCGCACATGATCATGATGAGCTTATCCATAGCTCCCAACAACGTGCTATTAAATGACTCCATCAAATTTTTGATCAACACATCACACTTGCTGTGGAAACTAAAAGCATGTTTACACCACAACCTCCTAGGTATACTCCCAATCCAATTATATGCTTCTTAATTAATCTTTTTCAATTGCAACATCTTTTCCTCCCAAGCCTCATAATATGTTGCTTTCGTTGCCCCCATCATTAAATCTCTAATTAGTGTGCCTCCACCAATTTTTTCCTTAAAGTTACTGTATAAGTGCATAAGATAGAAACGATGCTCACACCCTTCCATTTGCTCTTTAACACGTGGAACTAACTCCTGTTATAAAAATTAGTTAGATAAGTGACATGTTAATTAAACTGTTTCATAACAAGTAATAAATTAATAAGAACTATACATTACGTTTTGTTGATCTCATAGTAAAATCGATCTATGTTTTATTGGATGATCTTTATCCTCAAACAAAAGTGTAAGAAACCAACTCCAACTGTCCTTAATCTCGAACTCCACAACAAAAAAGGCTATTGGCAGGTTTTGGTAATTAGGGTCCCTTCCAACAACTACCAACAATTGCCCTCCAAATTGGTTCTTTAGAAGACAACCATTAATACCAGTAAATGGCCTACATGTTTGTTGAAAGGCCTTGTTACATCCATCAAAGCATAAATAAAATATCGCAAATCTAGGCATGAGATTAAGACTAGGTCTATCCACTGATAATTTGCATGTATTACCAACACATGCTCTTTTAAGCTCACCATAATAAAACCATAGCATAAAGTATTGCTTATTGGCATCACCCTTCATCATTTTCTAATGCTAATTTTCTTCGCATAAAAGTAGTTGCTATTGTTATGCCAGTAGAAAATCTAACCCTAATATCATCTATAACTTCATTGACTGATATTCTTGTATTAGACTTCATTTTAGCCACTAATTGCCTTGACACCTAACTGGACTTTGCATTTTTGTTTACGAACACCCTCCCACAGGTGTGCTTAGGAATTAAGATCTTAAGCTAGAAGGTATGACTCTTTCCTGTTGGAACCAAAGACGTATAAAGTGTAACACCCTCACTTTTACTTAATTAATTGTTTTATTTATTTATTTATTTATTCTATATTTAATTTTGAAAAATCGGGAAGGAATCTAAACATTCTGATCCCCACGGTTAAACTTAGAATATCGAAAACTATCTAATCGTGATTTTCAATAATTTTTCTTACTTAAAGCCTGGAGAAATTAGAAAATGACGATTTTGTCCTTATTTATCAATATTAAGGGCTGATATGAGAAAAAGATTCAATTGATATTAAAATGTCAATTTGAGTTTAAAATCATGTCATATGTATTAAAATATAATTTTGGAAATTTTTTGGGAATTTTCTGAAATTCCTGTACAAAATACCCCTAGTTGTCAAATAACCAACTCAGTATTGGTTTGACATCCAAAAATGGTGAAAATAATATTTTTAGTATATTTCTAGGTAAAATATGTAATTTTAGAATTTTCATAAAAATTTGAGCATTTATTGAATTAAAATGAATTTAATATGCATTTTCTAAGCTTAATATATATAATATATATATTTATAATTCGAAAATATAATAAAAAAATTAAAAATTATTTTTAGAAATTATTTTTGATGAAAAATAATACATTTGTTCAGATTTAAGTTTACTTTAATTATTTTGATATTAAAAGTTAATTTAATCAAGTTTAGGTGATTTTATCAGTACCGACTAATTAATTAACAGTCAAAATTTATACTGAGATTCTTTGGGACAGCTGCTATCTCACGTTGAAACTCTAGAGGGGAGGTGATTCACCACCTAATGGGATATGTGTCCCTAATTTTCAATTAAAAATGGAAATTTGACATAATGGCTTATGTCATTTTAAGAACACCTAGCACCTCCATTCCTCTATAAATGGCAATCTCCATGTGCCATTTGTCAGCATCTCCTCTTCTTCTCCCAAGTTCTACAAAGCCTCCATAGCCACCTTCCTCCATAAAATTTTTCTTATACCAAAATTCTACTAGTTTTTATTAACTAGTAAAAATCTTCTTCCTAGGAGCTTTACACCAACAACTTCACCAACTCTTTGAGGTAATGGGGGGAGTGGGGTTGGTTCTAATTTTCTATTACTTTGCATGTTGGTAGGAAAGGTTTTCTCCTAAATTTTTCGATGTTTAAGTTTATCAAGTTTTATAAATATTATAATGTTAAGTATTAAATTCAAGCTTTTACTAAGTTGTTATGCTGCTCAATTTTAGATAATTAAAATACATTTATTAAGTAATTATGCTGCTCAAATTTAGACAACTATAGTATAATTATTAAGTTGTTATATTGCTCAAATTCAAACAAATATAGTAGAATTACTAAGCTATTATACTGCCCAAAAAAAATATTTTAGTTGTTATAATAGATAATTAAATTATTATATTATCAAATTTTAGTAATACTCAATTAGTTTAGCAAAAATAGTAGAAGAAATAAACCACAAATCTCATAATAGAAAACTAAGTATAGAAATTATTTTATGAGCTATTTATGAATTTATTTTTAGAAAACTACGGTAGAAATTTCAGTTTAAGTTCTTATCGTTCAGGTAAGGTCTAGACACACAAATAAACCATTTGTAAAAATTTCATAAATTTTAAAGTTTATTTAGTACTTCTAATTGTGTTCTATAAGTGCTTGTGGACACATTTTTCTTAAAAGTACTAAATTTCAAAAAATTTCTAAAAATTCATGATAAAATTCTAATTATTTTTCTAAGCTTAAAAATTATTTTTATGAAATTTTTGACCATTCTATGATTTATTTCTTAATTATCAATCTTTATTTTAATTTGTGTATCTTTATTTTTATTGAATTATTGCTTATGTGCTTCAATTTGAATTATGAATTATGTGAATGATATGTATGGATCAAATCTCTGTAATATAAGACAGAGATATTAGTAGAAATTGTACTGTTGCTCAAATTTTTGAGACCAAAGTGAACCTTTAGAAATTAATAGATCAGTGAGTAATGTAAAGCAAGGGACATGTAGTGGTATGACACCCTGTTAGGGAAGCTATAGTTTGATACGCTGAGAAATGAAAGACAGGGACCCATTTGGGAAGATCTCGAGGGTAGGCATTTAGTGATGAAAGTCCTAATAGCCAGGGTAACGCCTGTGAGCTGGGATATTCACCTAACCAAGTTCGATAATCCCGACAACTGCTCAGCATTTCGGGATTGGTTTGAGAGTATACCTCTATAAATGGATGTCCTGGCAAATATTTGTTCCTCATTGATGATGAGGACTGTACCATATGATAATGTTGATGAGGTATATGTACCCCTAGTCACTTCCCAGGTTCTGTTGAGTACTATTATTCACTAATAGGAAGTATGGATCCATACCAAGTCAAAGGTAGTGTAGTATAACTTAGAATAAACCCTAGGTTCCCTTCATTAAGTGTATTTAAATTCCTACCATACATGTGAAAGTGATTTAGAACAAATCACCTCATTCCATTATTTTTGTTATGCATGTTCAACCGTGATTGTTGAAGATGACAGCAATGCCTGATGATGCTGAGGATAAGCTAGAGGATACTCCTCCAGATTGTAGACCTAGTTTATAATATTTTCTTACGGGATAGGGTAGATAAATACTATTTTGTATAGGATCTTTTTGATATATATATATGGGGTAAGGTAGTATATGTCTTTTGATGTACTTTTGTTTTCTCTTTGACTATTATGTATTACTCAAACCATGATGTACGGTTGGATATATATATATATATATATACACACACACACAAGCAGTTTTTATCATTTCACTTCTATTTCTAAATTCTATTTTTCTATTATAGAATAAAAAAAAATTACTCACATTTTCATCAACTTAAAGTAATAATTAAATTAATATGAATTATATTTAGAATTAAAGGAGTGTTACATAAAGCGTCTAGTCTCTCAAAATTTTGAAGATAACAAACTTATTAAGATTTAAGTTTCTGTTGTAAAAAATGCTTTTACAACATCCAAAACCGTGGCGTCCAACTCACAAGTTTAAACAAACGTCCAATTGACTCATTATGACGACCGTCCAGAAATAAGTCTCTCTCTTAACAAGCTAAGTGTTTAAGGCTGAGAATCATATACAAAGCTCGTCACGTCTAAGCTTTTAAAACTTGTTTGGACTATGCGTCCTTCACATATGTTGTTCATATTTAATGCTTTATCTTTTTTAAGAGATCTAACATTCAAATATCCAAGCATTAAATAAAAGACAGATACATTTTAGTGCATAAGCGCAGAATTGCAGAAAAAGAAAGTCAACTTATCAAGCTGTCAAGCCAAATAAAGAATGATCAGAAAAGTAGACCTCCAACACAGTTCTACACTTCCCTTTTTAGTCCAAGAACAAACGCTCCTTTTCTAACTTCTCTGAAAGCTCAAAACACGCACAAATTTCTTGAAGACTGAAGTTAAATCTTCTTAACTGCTCTTCTCTTCAAGGATTATATATACAAGCTCGAGAAAAGTAAAAGAGGGAGGTGCCAAGCAAATACGATATAGAACTCTTACGTTTACTGGACAACTTTGAAATCTTATTGAAAAGAAATTTTATTTGTACTTAAACTTTTATATTTTGACTTCGTGAGTAGACTTGTTTTATAACAACTGTTTATGTTGTGAAAGCCTGGAGAGGCTTAGTGAAAAAGAATACTTGGGTGGTTAAGCAATCTAGGTTAATTGCGTTGTAAAGCCTAAAAAGGCAGTGAAGAATACTCGTTGTATAACCTAAGGTTGATTAGTGAACACTTTTTGGACGAGGGACTGGACATAGCTCAAGGTTGAGTGAACAAGTGTAAAAACTCTATGTCTTTGTCCTCTCTCATCCTTCTTTAGCTGGCTTTCGGACTCGTTTTAGAAAAGGGGTTAAAAAGTTTTAAAATGCACAATTCAACCCCCCCTTCTTGTGCATTTCTTATTATTTCATTTCCAACTCAGTTGACCAACATTGTAAAACCACATTTTTCTATACATGCCACCCTGATCCTCACAGCATCATTCTTCACAAATTTAAGTTCTCTCCTGTTTAGAATCAAATGCTCCATTATGGCATCTTTAAATTGTTTTAAGCTACTAAACTTCATTCCAAGTTTAAATTTAAAGCTTTTGCACATTTCTTATTCCCTAAATTTAGCATACACAAGTCTGTTTGCAACATCTGACCCTAAATCACTCCCACTATCTAAGTCATCACTTAAATACACATCCTCCACCTCATGCATACACACTATGTTTGGAAGCATATATGGCTCTCCTGTCTTAGTAACAACCTAACATAATCAATATTACTCAAATAAGCACTCATATTCTAAGATTCTACTTCATAAAAGTCATCATCCTCACTTTCTTCCTCACTATCAACAAGCCTACTTGGGATGAAAGAGGCATTACTACTATCAAAGTCATCACTATTATTAGCTTGTACCTCCACCCCACCCTCCACACCAACATCAGTTTGGACCTCCACTCCACCCTCTATATCAACATCCATCCTAACATCCACACCAATATCTACAGCGTCATCTACTTCAATATGTCCTACTTTGTTGATACCAATTAAAAATTCCACAACAGTGGCTTCTTGCACTTTAAGATGCTCAACAAAGATATCTACTTCATTCCAGTTGAAATAACATAACTTGATAATTCAAGAGCCTGCTTATCATCACAAACCTCCTTCAACCCCTCCTCAAAATCTTCATTCGTCTGCTTCCACCAAAGTCTAAACTCCCCTAAGTAACCCAGTTCCTTCACCAAACCAGTGACTTCAAAAAAGAACCAAGTGTCCTGATCCAAGTTATAAAAGACAGTAATATCTACATCCTTGTATTGTAGATGGGGTTCTTTAGAAAAAGAATCTATGTGGTGGACCACAACCGAAAACGACATCCTAAAAAAATAAAATTAAAATATTCACATCAATATTAAAAAATTTAAAATTAAAAAAAAATACAACATATAGGTATACCCACACAGTTACAAACACGACCACAGTATTAAAAAAAAGTAAAATTGAAAAACATACGCTTTCACTGTCACACAAACACATACACATACACAAAAACAAAAATGGCGTTCGACCCCACATGCTTTGAATACACACAACAACCACACATCACCTACCTAAATTAAAAGCAAGCCACAAGAAAAGGGAAAGGGGTACCACCGTTAAAAAACCTCTATTTTCAGTTATCAGTACATAACACATATAAAGGTGAAAGAAGACACTTACCTCAGTTAGAGAAATGGGACCATCCATAAAGAATCTTTGTTGTGTTTCAATCTCTGCAATGGAGGACAATTTGATTCGCTGAAATTGTTGTGCTCTTCCCACTCTCTGCTAGGGAAAATGTCAACACTAAAAAGAAAACTCTTAGTTTCTTTTTTAAGTCCAAACATGAATAAATAAGTAATAAAAGAATAATTATTAAATGTTAGATACTAATAACTTTAATGTTATGTCATTATATTTAAATACTTTAAATAATTTAACAGTTAGTTATAGGATTAATTAACAATGTTGATGACCGCTCAATAATTTTTTCCACCTAACATGTTACAATTTGTCAACATGGAGGACACCTCATTAGTTGGGGGGGGGGGGGGGGCGCTAAAAGCGCAAACAACAAATTTTTTGAGGACTATGACCAATTAAATAATATATGAAGGGCTAAAAACAGAATTCGACAAAAAATGGGGGACTAAAAACATGATTAACCCTAAAAAAATATTTATCAAAATATATAATTTTTTTTAAGATATACATAAATATAATTATAAAGAATATAATTTATGCTTTTTAATTTTGAATACAAGATGGTAATACAATATCTTTCACTAATTAAACCTTTGATTCTCTATGCAGATATTCTTATCACACAATAATAAAATTAGATTTCTACAGTATAAACTATATTTCTTCACATTGTCCTAATTATATCATTTTCCTTTTAAGATTTTGTTTCTTCTTTAATATGTTTCAAATTCAAAATTTCACAATACATATAAAAAATAAATAAAAATTGACGGGATATAATAGAATAGAGGCTACCCCTATGATCTTGTCATCCAAGTTTCAATGTGATAAGAGAGAACATGTCCTTTTTACATCAAATAACAATAAAATTAAAAAGAGTAAATTATATTGACATCTCCTTAGTT
The DNA here is from genome assembly GCA_004329165.1 of Spatholobus suberectus. Classification (NCBI taxonomy): domain Eukaryota; kingdom Viridiplantae; phylum Streptophyta; class Magnoliopsida; order Fabales; family Fabaceae; genus Spatholobus; species Spatholobus suberectus. Next base: position 69,365,840 of record CM014731.1, read on the forward strand.
TTTTTAGGTTGCACGCGATACTTCTTCTTTTTTTATCTTTACACTAACTTTTTTAATTGTTTGAAAAACATTACACCAACACTCCTTATAATTACACGAACCTCCTTAATTGTTTGAAAAATATTATATTATGTACCCATATAAAGAAGGTTGTTGTAAACGTTAAAAAAACAAGGAGTTATGCGCAATCTAAAAAAATTTTAAGAAGTGTCAATATAATTTACTCAATTAAAAAGAAAGATAAGACTATATGGTTAGGGCTCTATTTCTAAAAGACAAACAAAGCATGTGCATGTGTTTATAATTTACTTCGAAGAAGAAGATCTACACTACATCCATCTTCTACGACCATCAAGAAATTTTGATTTCTTGCTCAAATTCGCATCAAAGGGGATGAGTTCAGACAGTTCAAACCATCCATAACTGATATCACCAAAGAAAGCCATTCGCTCTTAGTAAGACCTCTTCCACTTCATCGACTTCCTATCAACGTTCTGTCTTTACTTCCACTGGACGGTGCATTAACTTAGGCATGCCGTTGCTCTTAGGCATGTCGCTGCTCACAAGTCCAAGTATGCTGGTGCATCACTTCCATTGCTACTGCCACCTCTCCATGTTGGTTCCCAGGCACGCCACTACTCCAGTGTGGTCGAACCCGCTCCAATCCACCCGACCCACCTGTCACTAGTCAAACCCAAGAACCAATCAACTGAAAGACTCTATGGTCAAAAACAGTTTTAAAAAATAGTACTTGGTTTTGGTAGGATTGGGTTGTTTTGGTCCAAATCCGACCGACAATCACCCCTATGTGGTAGGATGTTTGATAATAAGAATGTAAAATCAAAAAGAGTTGCCATACAAACAATTTGTAATTCGTTAGTCATGTAAGTGAAGTCTCTAACGGTGTTTGGGCAGAAAGGACTAAAATAGTTTTTTTTTTTTAAATTACAAGAACTAAAAAGATCAATTTTAAATTTGGAGAACCAAAAATAAATTTGTCTCAAATTTAAAGAACTAAAAATATATTAAGCCAAAATAAGAGTTTCATATTAAGTCATGGCATTGGATATTAGTAGTTTTAAGCTAGATTGAAATTTCTTATACTTTTAAATTTGTACATGTACTCCTTTTTTAGGTTAAATAAGTTTTTAGTCTTTATAATATAGAGTTGTTGTTTTTTTCTTGTTTTGGTGGTCTCTATATTTTTTATTTTGCTTTAATCCCAGATGCTACTAGTTCAATCCCTATTAACTTATAATACTTTGATATAAATCTCTTATATTAGAAAATTTTCATTTTAGTGTTTATTATTTAAGAAATATCAGGACTATTTTTCAATCTTTGTTAGCCAATGTCATTACTTAATAAAAACAAGGACCAAAGTAATAGAAAAAATAAATTATAGGAATAAAAAAAGGAAAAGAAATTACTTTCATTGGTTTTAGTTTAAATTTATTATACAAAATAACATATGGGTTGGATCGATTTGGTAATAAAGTACTAGTACCCACACCCTTCCCTCGAATAACTATATTCAAGCCCAAACTTATTTCATCAGTAAATTCTCTATCTATTACGAATATTTTCAAAGCTACTCTTTGAATCGAAATCTAATTATTATCTTCTTCTGTAATGAACCTTCCAAAGTTTTAGTTACGGTTGCAGTTTTATTTTATTTTTAGTCTTGCTTATATTCTCAAGCACCGCGCAGAGATGTGCTATTTATGATATAATAAAAAGAGATTTAAATAATTTTTAGTTCTTCTATAATAAATAATTGTTTTTGTTTTAATTTTTAAAATAGTTTTCTTGTTTTGGTCCCTATAACTTTTTTTTTTTAATTTCAGCCTCTGTCCATATTATGTAATTATATGGCTAATAGAGATTGAAAAATTAGTATGATCTTTCCTAGATAACAAACAATATTAAGGTTACGTTCGTTTTAAGTAATATATTACACAAATTATTGTCATTATATAGAAAAAATATTACCCAAAACATAATAGAAAAAAGGTTAAACATATAATTTACTCTCTATACATGTTGTAGATTCTTAATTTGGTCAATATACGTAAAAACTAATTAAATTGGTCCCTATATATGCAAACATTACTAGTTTGATTTCTAACGTTATGACGTCATTTATGCAATTTTAATTTGGTCCCTATACATGACACATTCTTAATTTGGTTCCTATACGTGTAGTGCATTTTTAATTTAGTCCTATTAGAATTAAGAACGCACTATATGTATAGGAACCAATTTAATAATGAACTACACGTATAAGGACCAAATTAAAATGCGTAAGGGAGTTAATTGTCCACTTAGGATTGTTAGAAATGACGTCATGACAACAAGGACCAAACCAGTAACGTTTACATGTATAGAGACCAATTTAATAAGTTTTTACATATATTGAGAATCCACGACACATATAAGAACTAAATTATATGTTTAGCCTAAAATAATGTGTTATTTTGCCTTTACAAATTATTAAATATAATTAATCAGTTTAATATATCATTCTTTGACATATCTTGAAGAGCGCTAGTACCGAACTTACAAGCCTAGTTATTTCATAAATTAATTGTTGGATTTAAATTTATTTAAATTATTTTGTTTATTACAAATATTGGACTTGTATTTTGTTTTCTAATTAATTTGTTATGTTAACTTTAAATTTAGTCATATATTTTGTTTGTTATTAATTAAGATATAAAATAATATTACAAACAAGTAGTTAATTCATGTGGTACATATTTGATTCCTCTTAAATATACGAAAGGCAGGCCTTCTTTGCTTGGTGATTCTTTGATATTATTTTGGATCTTTGTCTATTTTGGAGAATTTGATTCTATTTTGGGCTACATAAAATTTCAAGTATTTTTATATCACGTGAACATCATTGGATTTGGTAGATGGTATATACATTTTGGACAAGTGTTTGTTATTTTCGAAATGCTGAAATCATAAGGGAAACTTTACCAAAATTTCTTTAAATTTCGAAGTATTACTTAATTTGACAAGTTAATTTGCTAGATCTGCTATCTTGTTTGTTAGGCTTGTTAGTTTACTGGTATCTAGTTAACTTAACGTGATACCAATGATGACTTGAGTTTTTGGATCAGGACAATAAGGTTCGAAATTGAGTACAAGAGTTGGACCATTCTATTCGCAACTCTCTTTTTTCTCTTTACATTCTTTGCTTCTTCTTCATTTATTTTTTTTGGTCTTTCAAAAATTACTTTCTAAAATGTAAATAAATTCCAGAAATTAATCTTTGGAATGTAAACAAAAAAAAAAAAAAAAAGCAAAGAGAAAATGAAAAGGTACAAATAAAATTCTCCCTAGAGTGGCTACCCGCACAAATATGAATCTAAAAATGAGTATTTTTAAGACGTGTAATATATATATATATATATCCTACTCAAACATTACCCGTTGTTATCCTCAATTACATGCACTTCTTTTTATTACATCATAAATATGACCTCTCTACATGAGGTTCATCTTATTTAACTAGAATTTTTTAGTTAAAAATTGTCCTATGTGCGGAATTAGTCCAGCATTGATAAATTAATTATGGTTGATAGAAAATAAAATTGAAGCTCTAAATAAAATTTTGGGAGATTCATATCTTTGTACTACTGTACATGTACTTCTTTTTATTATATCACATAAAAGACCTCTGTGCACAGTGCTTGACAGTTTAAGCGTGATTGAAAATAAATAAAATTAAAACTAATAAATTTTAGAGGGTACAGCACAGCCCAAAGTACCAAACTTAATGCAAGTTGAAACAAAACAAACTCTTGTGTATATAAATAACCTTTCGGGAGGTTCATATTACTTCACTATAGTTTTTTAGTTGAAAATTTTCCTATGTACATACAGAATAAGTCCCGACATCAATCAATATCAAAACTGTCTATAACCCTTTCGGGAGGTTCATATTATTTAACTATATATAGTTCTGTAGTTGAAAATTTTCCTATGTACGTACAGAATAAGTCCTGGCATTCGTAAATCTCAAAACTGTCTATAATGCTGATTCCTTCCGCCTGTATGCCAGAATCTGAAGCACCAAAAAAAGGATAAAATTTAGTCCATACTTGAACAACAAATAATATTGGGAAAAGGACGCGTTTTGATACTCACCAAATGCTCCTTTTTAGATATGCATTTGAATTTAAGCCCAGCCAAAGATTCATGCCCTTGCAAAGTTTCCAGTTCATCTTTGCTAGGATCTATAACCAGCGTAGTTAGCTCATCAGAGAATGAAGTCCCATCAGCCGACTTGCCACAAACTGTACTGCAGCATCCTTTAACTGCCAATATCTCAACCTCTTCAACTGGCAAAGGTGTCTGACGAGCAACATACTATGTAGGAAAAGGAGTCATGAAAATATTAGAAATCGATCATCAGGCTTAAAATTGGCTCATACACAAAAGAATATCATGCAAACATTTTATCAATAAGAGAGCAGTAGGAAAGTAAATGAGTTTGTTATACATATTAATAAAGCATTCTTTTATTGCCTAAATATCAACAAGTTAGTAAACGTGAACCAATAAAGTCAGGTATTGATGTCACAACATTGTTAAAATTGACTTGACCACAAACTATCATTGCCAGAAACAAGTGAACAAAGAGAATCTCACTTCACAAAGGTGCTTCACAGACAATGTTGGCCGACAGCAAAGGTGTGGCTGCTGCAAGCTTGGTGTATTTTGTTTGTCCACAGACAAAAGCATGAGATGGACATCTAACTGTAAAGATGAATATAGCATCTATAGATTGAACTGAACTTAAACTGGAATATATTTATCATTAAAGAAGCATTCAGCAGTAACCTATACCTCATCAGGGTTTTCATCCAAGCTACGGAGATAATCAACTAATTTAGCCAAGCGACTACTGCGGGAACTTTTGCTACTACTACCAGTTACCGCTGCCATGCCGTGTGTGACTCCTAAAACCACCCCTTCCCCAAGTTAATTTTTGAGGTTTTGACACCTGTCTAGAAGAAATTCCTCGATTTTCTCGACTTATATCCATATCACTTTCTATGCATCCACCATCAGGACTAGCTGTTGATGATGAGGGCTGAGAAGGGCGAACTCTGGTTCGCCTCTTTCGCCTTCTCTGCCTGAGTTCTGTACATCGCTCATCTGTGGAAGATGAGTCCTTTTCATTATTGTCATTTTCCTCCTCGTTATCCTCAGATCCTTGATTATCAATCACTTGGTTTTGTCTCCTAGAAAGAATATTTCGTTGATTGCGCTGTGATCTTGTCACAAACGAACTGGGTGTATCTCTGCGTCTCTTAACCAGTGCTTCAGATTGTCGTTGAACAACTTTTGCAATTGAAGCTTGAATCTGTCAGAAAAGCTATTAAATGACAAACCAGGAACAGAAGTACTATTGAACATGCAAAGATCTGATAATTTAGAGATTGTTGACCACTGATAATATTCAAAATTAATAAGGATAAGTCTAAGCAGTAAGTAAATATAAATTGATGGATGGGAATTCAGGGGCTGGATAGCCATGCACATAGTCAACAAATTAGCTTTTAAGAAAAAAGAAAGAAAAGGTCATCAACGCCTGCTATATAAACCTTCCCATAAAAGGCTATGATTTGAGCCTTCGCAACCCAAGAGTGTGATACAGTCAGTAACACATTCCTGATGAAACCTTCCTTACTGGTTTGACTATTATACACATGATACATCTGAAATTTGAAGCATACTTAAAAATGTTTACTCGAGAGATATTCACCAGCTTATTGCGGTTCTTGTCCTCTTCACGAAATTCAAGCTCCTGCAGCAAGTGTGTGGTATCAGTAGTTAAATATTGTGAAAGTTTATGTAAGCTCAGTTAAATATTAAGTACAAAACAAGTGAACTTATACCTCTTCCTCATACTTCTCAATATCTGGATATAAAGCTGCAATTAGGGCATCGTAGTTTGGATCATCTCTCAAAGAACGACGACTGGCACAGTGTGTGCGACAAGCAGGGCATTCATTGTTCCTGAGATTACACATAAATGATAAATCTAGCTACAAATAGACATTACAACTACAGTTTTTCTGATAAACACAAAATAAGCAAGATGAAGACCTAGTTTACAATTATCTGGAGCATATTAATTAAATAAAAGAAAAAAGTCTTGAATAGCTTCATGTGACCTACCCTAGTCGCATCGACTTGTCAATGCATTCCCTGCAAAACCGGTGCAAGCATTCCATAACAGTTCGTGTTTTCTTAATAATACCTGTTTGAGTAAGCATCAGAAACACTTGGTTATATCTTCACCGAACAGGATGTTCGTTAGAACTCGAGCATAACATGAGTTGCAGATTTAAAAAATTTCCTTCAAGGATAAAATCCAGCACTACTTGTACCCAGTAAAACCATAATTAAGATTATAAGTACCAAAAGCAATGGGCGATCACATTATGATTGACATACAAACACTAAATCTACGGTGAAAAAAAACATAAAATTGCATACATCAAACAAACTATTATGCCCCGTTTTAGAAATAAGTTTCCAAATTTTGACCCATCCAGGTAATATGCATTTCAAAAGATAGGTGTAATCATGACTAAGAGCTCATTGAATCACTCATAAACTTGAGCTGCTGCAACGATAATCATTCTCTTATATTTTATATAACAAATTTAGAGTTTCTAGTTTCAACACTGTTCCAAGGCCTTGATCCGCAGCAAATATTCTGAGATCGCACGAGATCCTTTCTTTTGGGTTTTGAAGCTCCCAGTGAAATTAGCACACCTTTGCACACATCTGTGAATTGAAGTTGTGAATCTCCTTTGAACAGTTGCCACGAATGCACACACCCAAATGACAAATTTGAGTAGAGAATTAGAAAGTGACAACAATTGACAACCAATCATCATAATCAGTGACCCTTGATCACCACATCGATTGGCTGCTTCAAAATCAGAAAATTCTTCTCATCACAACAAACCACATGATAGACAAGTCACAGGTCCAGGCACAGGAACTGAGGAAGGACATGAACATAAGTCAGCTGAGGTTTGAAACAGATTTGATGGTGAAGACATGGCTCAGGGTCAAAATCAAAACAAGCTCATGATACCAAATTAGAGTTTATGGTTGCAGAGAAAATGGTAGAAAGCAAGAGAAAATAGAGAATAAAGAGAGAGAATGATCATTGAGAATTGTTGTTATGATTCATACAGAACTTGTGTGCTTCTTGTACATATATGAGCTGTCACAAGCAGACAGAGATGCATTTTCTAACTGATCAACCAATCATTAACTTCCTAACGAACTTTCTAACACTCTTGTACATATTCAGTTGTAACAGAATTGCAGTGTTGCTGACACTTCAGCGTACACAGTGGGAATAAACTGAGCTACCATTATATACTCTAATAGCAGGGAAGGGAATCCACATTTTTTGGTTTTATAAAAAATGTTCCAGGGTACTGTTTAAATCACAGAAGAGATATTTGCATCTTGGAAAGGGAGATTTGAGAGAGATAGAAAGTGTGGCACAGTGGCAGTAGGAAGCAATTCCACTACAAAGTGATTTGGAATGAAAGATGCCCAAAACAACTAAACCACCTGTAAATGAGACAAATGAAATTATGTCGGTGTTTCCAATCCCCCGAGTTTCATCGTCGTCAAGATCCCTCCATCCTCTTCAATTCAAATTCCAAACTTTTCTCTCCTTCCTCATTTTCTTTCCACCCAACCAAACATAGCATAAAAAAAGTTTTATCTTAAAATTGCTTTTTCTATCTAAACCCACCCATACAGTGATATCCATTTCAGTTATACACACGCATATTCCACCAGCTTCTCTTGTCCAAATAAAACATAAAAGCAGCATTAGTAAAAGAAGACAGCAACGTGGAAATAGAGAGTGTTGAGAGAAAATGTCAGTTGAGGCTTGCATATTGATCTCTTCTTTATACTATACAACAAAGGTCAACTTTGAGCCTCTTTTTACCTTGGTTTTAGATGACTTATCAAGCATATCCAAGAGCCAATGTCACAATGCATATTTTTTTGTAGATGATACAGTCCTAGTGTGAGGATCAAGAGAGGAAATAAATGATAAACTAGCTGTGGAGAAAACATTTGGATTTTGAAAACACAAGGTTTCCAATTAAGTAGAAGTATAATGGAATATATGGAATGCAAGTTTAGCATGATGCACCAAGCCACCAACAATAGCAATAACAACAACAATAATAGCCTTATCCCACTAGGTGAGGTTAGCTACATGAATCACATGATGCTATTGGGCTCAGTCAAAAACCAAATTCTCAAGGATATTATTCACCATGAGATTCCTTTTGATAGTATCCTCCAATGTCCTTCTTAGTCTCCCTCTACCCCTTCTTCACAAGGCTAAAAACTATGTGATCTACTTTCATCAATGATGCCTCCAGTGGCCTTCTTTGTGCCAACAGTGGCAAAAAAAAAATTGCACATATAATTTAATTGCAGAGTTATGCCAAGAACTATCAGACAAGAAAAAACAAACACATACCAAGGCAAATTGGACATTGGACTTCTTTGCGTATTTCCAGAAGTTCTACAAACACAAATCTGTAAACAAAGAAAGAGCATATAAGCTTTTATTTATATAAACTTGATAGGAAAAACAAAATTAATATTCCAAATCTGAAATCTAAATAATACAATCTATAACCTGTATATACTGATTGGGTAGTCACAAAAATCTTCACCCAGTTGATAGCTCATAGTGAAATAGTAAATTCAGCAGCTTTTTAATAGTTTAATTATAGTTAATAGATAATACTAGACATTGGCCACTCCCACTACCTTCCTTGATCATATAAATTCTCTAAAGTTGCTATATGCTTGTAAGAAAGAAATTTCATGAACACTAGCCATAGCCACCTAAAAAGCCAAGAAGGGGCAGAAATGCAGTTTTCAAACTCGAGTTGCAGTCTTGCAGATACCTATGGTGTCAAATTTTCATTTGAGTATTTGATTTACTTCCTATTAAAAATCATCAGTGACATTTCAAAAAAAAAAAAAAAAAAAAACGATGCAATCCTTTGAAGAATATTAACAATTATGACTGAAGAATTCTAGATATTGAATGCACTTTTATAGCAAGTCATTGATGAACACAAACTTTAAATTCAAATGAACATATCTATGATTCCAACCCAAGAGAAAATGACAACAATACCATTGTTATTGTTATTTTAATAAATTTGTACTTGGACAAAACTGGCGTCATTGCAACCAAGAATTTCAGAACACTGAAACCTAAATTTAGTCTCAGATATCGATCCTGCCTCTCATAGATGTCATCAACCACAGCACCATGACACTCTGAATCACCACTTCCAATCTCAGCATGCAATCCGAAACCCACCCCCATAATTCAAAATACCTGATAACTCGTGGATGGATCCATCCGTTGATTCATTTCTTTCTTCACCCAACTAAAACTTTAGGGTAATAAAATCACCATGCAATTGTTCGTAGTAAAATCTATGAGCATAACCTGAACAGCTGAACTATTCTAGTGATGGTCCAAGAGTATAACCTACGATAGGAACAAGTAATAAACAACCCCCTATTCAACTATAACCACTTTCATTTTTTCTATCACCAGTCCAGAACTTGACGCAAAAAGTGACAAATAATACTCTGCTTAAGATAGAAAAACAGAGTCCAAAAGAGATCCTCCACAGTCCACACGATGAATGAGATCCTCAGCGATAATTGATATTGCTACGCTAAAAAACGTAGGATTCATAATCAGGACCCAGTAACAAAACCTACGCCAAAAATAAAAGCGAAGGTTCCACGCACGCACGAAGAAGACGAGAATCGAAACATGCAAACGACCGATTACGAATCAAATCGGGGGAATTCAGAATTTGCAGGCGTCGTACTGTCGTCGCTCAAACGACGCGAGCTGGATCAAAACGGCAACACCGAAAGGAACGAAAGAGAAAGAGGAAGTTCGTAAGTAATGCGTATGCATCATGCGAGCGAACGAGAGAGAAAGAGAGAGAGTACTCGGATTTGTCTTCGGAGGGAGACGTTGGGGAGTGGTCAGAATCTGAGAAGAGAAAGAAGGAAAAGTGAGAAGAAGAGAATAGAAGAATCTAGAAGGAAGGAATCAATAAACCCCAACCAATACCATCTGATTTGTTATTATCTTCTTCTTGTTGTGGTTGCCGTGTTTGTTCTTCTGCTTCTTCTTCTCCGTGTTGCTTGGTTTGGCGGTGGTGATCGTTAGGAGAGTCAGGGAAGGAACGCTTCTGAGCGGGCATTGTTGTTGCTATTGCTGGCTCACTGTGTGTGTGTGGTGGTGGTGGCGAGAGCAGCGAGAGGATACGAGAGGAGAGGAGGATCACCAACGCGAAACGGAAGCGCAGGTATGAGATTCGCGATTTTGGTGTCAATGCCTTTTTCTCTCTCTTTCTGTCCTTGCAGCGTGATGATGTATGTAGGTAGGTGAATTTTACGTGGATTGATTAATGGATTTATTTCATTCAATAATAATTTAGATGGATTTTTAATTAGTATTTTAATTTGTGTATCGCGTAATGCACACATGATAAAAAAAACAATTTTTATTTATTTAAAATTTTATAATAAATAGATATTTTTTAATATATAATTTATATTATGGTTACAATTTATAATAAATAACTATCTTTAAGTATATAAATTTTATTTTAGATTTATGATGAATATTTTAAATTATGATATACGGTTATTTTTAATAATTAATCATTTATTTTTAAAAACTATTGAAATTTAATTTAGAAATAAAAATTAAAAAGGTAAATTAAAAGTGATAAGTGATTAAAAAATTAAATATACATGTAAAGACAAAAAAAAAGTAATTTGAAAAGGTTGACAAAGAAATCTTTTTGCTACTTGTGGAGTGGTGTGTGAAATACACGTTCAAGGAAGAGAAGAAAAAAATTATTGAAAATGTTTAATTGAGATAATAGAGAAAGTGAGAGTACTTCCTAAATTATGTATTCTAATTTATAATATAAAAGTAGATATAATAAATTTTATTTTAAAATTATTTGATAGTGATTTTACTAAAAAAATAAAAAATAGTTAACGAATTGAGAAAAAAAAATTGGAAAGTATAATATATTAAATTTAATCATTGTTGATAAGGAATGTTATAATGTTTTGTATTTTTATATATGCTTGTATTTTAACATTATATTATGCATTATATATAATATTATAAACATATATATATATATATATATATATATATATTATTAATTTGACTACAATTAAAGTTTGATTAATGAACTAGTATAAATTAATTGTCTTTGCCAACTTAATAATCAATATGTTTTTTAAAACATTGATTAAGATAATTATTTGTGAGAGTTTTTTTAAGAGACCATTTTACATTACTTTAAAAGAAGGAACTGATGTGATTAACATTCCATTAATTAATCATTTAATTGTTAGTTGCCCTTCTCATTGAATTAACAAAGATAATGTCTTAAGGTTAATAATTTAATCGTGATTGAAATGTAATTGAATTAATAATAGTTTTTAATATATTGAGTAATATTGAATAAAAAATATATATTAGGTCTAGGATGATTTAACTCTTAATTTTAACGATAACAAACGAGACATAAAAATACATGTGTTGCATTGAAGTTAATATTTTCTAATTTTTGGTGCATCCTATTAAGGATTGGGCTTCTCTAAAATATAGTCTACACTTTAGAGGATAAAGTACATAAATCTTAACCCTTTATTATAATAAATGGTTTAGATTGATACACCTCAATTAAAATTGACACGTCATATTTTTATTTTTAACAAAATAAAAATCATTGAATTAAAAAGGAAAAAAAATTATTCCCTACTTACCCTTTGCTCGTACATCTCTTTCCTCATCTTTCCCTACCCTAACCCCTTAAATCCAAATCATCCTCCGCAAACTCTTTGTTGTCGCCATTTGATGAATCCCTAATTTGGATCAAAATTTCTAGCACTTGAATCTTCACAAATTGAACCAAAAATTTGAAAAAACAAAAAGGCAGAAAGATGAGAAATGGATTGAAACGCCACAATTATAGCATGATTGATAAGTCGAAGGAGGATTCACCAAAAAAAAAAAGTTATTTTATAAGAATCTAGTAGTTCAAGTCAAGAACCTAGAGAGAACACTCTCACTAACAAAATGCTATGCAAATTCAAAATAAGCAAAAGTGTTCGCATGTGGTCCTAAGGGCCTATTTATACTATCACTAAAAATAAGGCCCAAACAACTAAAAGGCCCAATACAAATTATAATAGGCCCAAATAAAGCAAACTAAAACATTAGCTAGAAAGTAAAATTAACTAAGTTTCACATGGCACCTAATTAAGCAACACTTAGGTGCATACAAAAATTTCACAATAAGCCCAACAAAGTCCCAATAACAAAGGTCCTAAAAGAATTCCAAATCTAATACTTGGCTCTAATTAATTATCTTCAAGGCCCTAAAGCCATCCTCTTCTTTCTCTAAGAGTGAATTAAGTCTATTGTCAAGTTCCTCTTGGATCTTCCTTCTCCTCCCTCTAGTCATAGGACCTTCCATATCAAACTCATCATCCTCAAAATCCTTGGATAGCATTGTCATCTTTGCCTATGTCTACTATTGCTAAAGACACAAAAACTACTCTACAGATGAGAAAACCCTATTAAGTTTACTTAATGAAACCTTATCTATGGTAAGAAATTAACAAAATTTATATTTATGCAATTTTGTTATTTATACTCATTTCATCTTTAAAAAAGTCTGTTGTATTTTGAGAAGTTTTTGTAATCTAAAAATTAGTATTATGAAGAGAATAAATTGTTGAAGATTGCACCATTACATGACTAAGAGTACAAAATTTCTTACTAATTTCTTTTAATGTTTACATCAATTCCAAACATTTATGTTCTTGCACTCATTTTCCTTTGTAATCGTCTTCTACAATTCACCCCCCAAACCATGAGATTAGTGTTTCTTCTACATCAATGACTTCGAAATTGGGTTACTAATGCTGTCAGTAACAACTCTTCACTTGTACTCAGACAGTGATCTCAAAAACCATAATTCTATTCTCTTTGTAAACAAAGATGTGTAAAGTGTAACCCTACAAAAGTTAAAGCAACTAAATTGGTGATTAGTCTTAGGATCAGATCGTCTCTCTTATCATATTATTCTTCTAATATAAAATTATAAATAATATTAAAAATAAAAATATGATGTGTTTTAATTGAGGTGTATCAATTTGAACCATTTATTATAATGAAGAACTAGGATTTGTGCACTTTACCCTCTAAAGTGCACCCAATCTTCCTATTAAAGCATCATTTGTCACAAAGTATGTGTTTGAAACATATTTCAAATGCGGATCCAACATTCTCTCACCACTTCTGATATGTAAAATAAGCAGAAACTATGTGTATTAACTTCTTATGGACATATTTTAGTTTTGAACAAACATGAAAACAAACATATTAGCTTCGTTGTTGAATGGTTCATCTAGCAAAAGGACTATAAAGGACTTCAAGTTATATGGTATATACAATAAACCTAATGAACCTTCATCTTATTCAGAAGAGACAAAGATCCTATTTAGATAAACTTCTCAATAAGAACTTATAGGAAAAGAAAATAAGTAGAGAAAATAAATTATGTTTCTTTCATAAGTTAAAACCAACTTTTAAAAAAGTTAAATAATAGAGCTTCTAGGAAAGTCGAAGTGCATAATTGACACAAAAGTGAAAACAAATAAGGCAGGTGTGCTGTTAGTGGATATTTGCATAGCTATAAAAATTTCTACCTTGTCACACAATTAACGTACAGAAAGAGAAGATAAAAAGTTATCCTAACCATTCCAACAAAATTAATGGAAAGACATTTAATATAACAATTAATGTACCTCAACATTCACCATTTGAAGAGAAGAAAGTTCCTACAACAACTACTTTTTCATTTGTTTATAAAAGTCTCATAGATTAATAAGTTACAAAGATTGACAAACCTACAGTTTATTGTGCTCATTTATTTCTAATAATTTATAAAAAATCTCTGTAAATATTGTAAATACTCTGAGTGCAATTAGACTATCATTTATTGTAACTATGCTTACACAAACAATTGTTTTGGGTTACCTTTTTTTTCAAACTTGTTAGTTTGTTTGAGCTTGAAGAGAGTTATCAAAAATAATACTTAGGTTAAGTGTATGAAGAAACAAGTGAAAGAATACTTGAGTTTTTGCATAAAAAGGTAAGCATTAAAAGAATACATCTTTGCATTGAGGAATAAGACTTATTGTAAATATGTGTGTTAGTGGAAATCTTAACAGTTGTCAATGATTAAACATAATAGTCATGAGTTGTGAGACAAACCAAGATAAAACTTTGTGCATTTTTCTCTTTTCTTATCTTTTTAGTTTTATTGCATTAATGATGAAGATAGTTGAACTTGTGAGAAAAACGTTTTTCAATTTTATTCTTAATGTTTTTATAAAAATGGATCATTATTCGTGATACATTAGTTTTACATTATAGTGTTGTTCAACTTTTTGAATCTTATAATTTGTTTTTTTTAATGTATTTGAACTTTTTTTTTTAAGATTTTGAAAACACAATTCAATTTTACTTCTTATGTTTTCTATCTTTATATAACATAATATCCATATCTTCATAATATTAAAAATTAAATTTCACTTGTAAATCTAATAATTCACAAACTATGACTCATAACATATAATATTCATAATTAAACAAGTCATTAAATTAAATATGTGATAGTATTTAAGTTCAATAATGCCAAAAAAAATAAAATCATTAACAAGTACATTAGAATTAAATAAATATAATTATTATAACTATTCATTATCATAATATTGAAATATAATTATATAATCATTATAATATTATATTTTTTAATTAAAAAAATAAAAAAAGTCTTATCTCAACCAATCATTTCAAACTAATTTTGCTCAATTTTGTCTAGTTTAACAAACTTCAAATCAATTCTTTGCAATATCTTCAGAGTTAAATAAATCAATTCAATGTTTTGATTTCTGACTAACTGATCTAATTTGATTCTCAGAAGAGAGGGTAACATTATTTGCATAAGCACGTTTGATTGAATAGGTGGATTATTCGCCTCAAGTGTCTATCATGATGCTTTGGTGGCTTAAACTAGCTATCATACATGGCCTTAGTTAAAGGCTAAATTAATGAACCGTAATTCAATTACTTTGTTGGTTTAATGATTAATTTGATTTTTTAAAACATTTATTAAAAGGATTATTACAAAAATGTTTTAAGTTGATATTGCATTCTTAATAAAAGATACCAATGTCATTAACATCACTGCCCTTCTCAAGTGGGTTTTTAGGTTGCATGGTGGCACAAACACATGTGAATGAATAACTGGATCATTGGCATCTTAACACCATTACTTACTATATTCTTAGTATGGTGATATATTATATTTTTAGACTACCTATGTAGGAATCTCAGGTTTGGATCTTCTCCGATGACATATTCTCTACAAGAGATCTTAACCATTAAAATTATTTAATTTATTTTATTAAAATTATTATAAATTAATGTTTAAAAATAAATGAATGGATGAGATGCATTTAATGGACATTCTCATGTGAAGTTTCAATGGAGAGAATTCTGATATGAGTAATCTCTCCCTAACCATGGTCTAGCTTTACGACACTACTTTGGTTAGAGAAATCATATTTGTATGATCAGTTTATATAATTTTTTTGTATAATAAAAAATAAGAAGAGAAAAAAACAAAATATGAGATAATATAATTAATGAAATGAAGAAAAATAAAAAAGAATATATATTATATATATATATAAAATTATTGAGCATTTTTGTTATGAGAATTCTAACTTTTTACTATGTAGATTCAACTCTTGTAAATATACACTTGTTTTTTCTTTCATCTCTTTTCCTTTTGTGCATCAACCTTGAAGCATATAATACTTGCTTCTAGGTTATTTGAAAATTTTGACATGAAACTACAAGCAAACGTGGATTTGGACATAGAACTAAACACATGTTATTTCTTTCTTATCACATCATTTATTATATTTATTAATTTTTCTCTCTACCTTTTTTTCTTTTCATTTTTCCTTTCACCTCAATACACCACAAAATGAGATGTATGTTAATTTACATTTTTTAGGTAGATTTTGACTGTTCCATTTGATAAGAGTTGACACACTTTTTAACTATATCATTAAATCTTTCTAAATTCTCAAAATTAATATCTATAATTTTTTTAATTTTTTATCTCTATTTTAAATAATACTTCTTAAAATTTATCTCATATTTTCTTTTCATCATATCTTTTTCATCTCATTTTTTTTTCATATTTCTATCTTTGTGTGTTTAGCTGTGCATTAACCCTCAAGCATATAATACTTGCTTCTAGGTTATTTGAGAATTTTGACGTGAATCTATAAGCAAACATGGATTTGAATGTAGAACCAAACACATGCTATTTTTTTTCATCACATCACTTACTACATCTATTAATTTCTCTCTACCTTTTTTTTTCTTTCCATTTTTCCTTTCACCTCAATGCACCACAAAAAATGAGATATATGTTTACATATTTTTAGGTAGATTTTGACTGTTCCATTTGATAAGTGTTCACACACTTTTTAAATGTATCATTAAATATTTTTAAATTCTCAAAATTAATATATATATATATATATATATATATATATATATATATTTCTTTTTTTATCTCTATTTTAAATAATACTTCTAAAAATATATCTCATATTTTCTTTTCATCATATTACCTATTACATTTAGTTTTTTTCTGCCAATCCTTTTCTTTTTTAAATTTCTCAAAATATATACACTTTAAAAGATCTATACTATATATAAAAAACTGTTCAATATTTTGTCATGTGGTCTCTTAATCTTTTACTATGTGGATTTTGACTAGGACATTATGTCATTTGGTTAGAGTTCACAGTATTAAAAATAATAAAATAATAACAATTATATGCATATCTGATGAGTATTAAAAAGATCATAACATTCCTCAAATAATTAACATAAATTTTTATTACAGTACAATATTTATAATTTTATTATCTTTAATATTATTATTACAAATTTTAATGAAAAAATGAATATTATTGATATAATTCAACTTTTCAATGTTCATAACATATTTTAATTTTATATGTCAACTTTTTATGAAGTTATAAAAAATAATATGCATTGTACTATATATATATATATGCATTTATAAAGAGATTTTTTTAAAAAATAAATATTTAATTGAGATTGAATTATTTAGTGAATGAAATGTTTTTTTTAATAAAATAACTGAAATATTAAAAGTTATTTAAACTATATATTCATAAATATTATATTTGCTTCATTATCAGTATTCAAAAGCGGTTATTTATTGGATATGAATTACATAGAAATATAAACACGTCAAATGAATAATGATATACAATCATATTTGTACTATTTAAACTAAAAATCTTGTGCAGGTACTATATTATAAAATTCAATCAGGTAAAATTACGAGGAAAAATAATTTTAACTACACACATAATTTTAAATATCACGAATAATTGAATACGTGAAAACTATTTATTAGATATTTGGATAAAACCTAACTAATATAATTTAATACATATTTTTTATTTTGTATATTTAGTGCATAAGTTAAAGAATATTAAATACTTACTCTTAAATATTTTTAATTTTTTAATAAATAAATATTAAATAATCTTTAAACATAATAAATATTTTTCTATAAAAAATATATATTTTTATTTTTTTATCATGTTGAAACAAAAAGAAACACAAAGCTAAAACAAGAAACAAAACCAACATTACGTTGGTCTAAGTGGAATTAAGCTCAGATTCCTTAAGTAAGATATCATGTTCGAGTCTTATTGATAGAAAAAACATGATTGAGAGGGGAGACCCACTAAAATGGCCAGCCAGATTTTTTGGCAAAAATATTATTTGACAAAACCAATAAATATTACACAAATGACATGGTAAAAAAAAAAAAAAAGAAACAAAAAAATAGATCAGTTTCTTGATGCAATGACACCAAGAGTATCAGCTCAACTTATTGTGTGTAAAATAAAAAAAATTGTTAACAAAATTTATCTATAACAAATAAAAATTACTTGAATTTGATTTATAATAGAAATTTAAATATTATGTTGCAAATTTTTATGTTTAAACACAATATAAAATATTCATTACAAAATAATTAGTAATTATAATTTTTATTAATTTTTTTACAATTATTAATACTCTTATACTTTACCTAACATTTTATATTTATTTATAAGTAACTTACTTTTTCATCATAATTATGTTTTTATCTTTTGTTTTCATTAGATTTTTTATACTTTAAATTTCAAAAAAAATAATTTAACATATATTTATATTTTTAATTATTTTAAAATTGATTTTATCATACAATAAAATGAACAAATGAATAATATACTAATAATGTGATAAAAAATATTATAAAAAATAGTCTAAATAGTATAACTCATTTTTTGATATATCCAAATACCATGTTTTTTTTTTCTCACAGGTATTCTCCTTAATCCTATTTGACGTATGGTTGGACACTAAATGTGAATATCTCTCTCAACAAGATTTCAAATATTAGTTTGTCATGTTGTGAAGAGTTAGCCTCTCTCGCTAGACCCAACTCCCTCGGTTATCCAAAAACCATGTTTCAGTGCTAACAAAGTCCAAACTCTTGATGGAAATAAGTTAAACTGCTCGACAAGGGTCTCCAGCTTAGCCTACTTTAGGCTAGACTGAGCTTTTTTACTAAATAA
This sequence comes from Spatholobus suberectus, assembly GCA_004329165.1. Lineage (NCBI taxonomy): Eukaryota > Viridiplantae > Streptophyta > Magnoliopsida > Fabales > Fabaceae > Spatholobus > Spatholobus suberectus. The sequence continues at coordinate 69,384,752 of CM014731.1, forward strand.
ACTAGGCCAAAACTTTAATAGAAGCCTATTTGTTTAAAAATGCCAAACTTTAGGTTGTCCAAAAAGCCTTTTAACCTAACAAGTCAGCCTATTTAAGTAAATGTAAATAATTATCTTTTGTATGTCTATTTACCTTTTTAAATATTAAGCATATTGCTTTCATAAAGAATCAAATTTATAATTTTATTGAAGAATAAATCTATGCCATATTTAGAAACCTTAACTAGAGATGTTAAAGTGGGTTGAACTTGACTGATCAACCCACTTAATGTGCCAAAACGGGTTAGGCTTGGGTTGGATAATTTAACCCTCCAACTCACATAACTAGCCAATCCAATGGGTCAAGGAGTGAGTTAGGTTGAGTTGACCCACCGGGTTGGTTTTTTTTATTTTTAATAAATTATTTAGTTAAATATTTTTTTATTGGATATAATATTTTATGAAATATTATAGATTTTAGATTATTTTGTTGCTTTACTCTACATTTATTTAATCTTGTGATGATAATTTTTGAAAAAAATGGTCCTAAGATAATTTAGTAAGATAATATTCTTAAGTTTGTGACATTATGTTTAGATTATTTATATTTATTTATTTATTTTATTTACTTGATAGGTAAACTTATGATGAGTCATCCATTTTTTTTATAATTTTTATTTAAAAAAAAATTTGGTGGGTCAACTCAACCCAACTTGCAACCCACCACAGATTGGGTTAGGTTGAAATTTTTAACCTAATTTTAAAACGGCTCCAACCCAATCCAACCTGTTTTTTGGTAGGTTAAGAATGGGTTGGGTTGGATTAGGTTGACCCATTTGAGATCCCTAACCTTGTTGCAAAATAAATTTTTAAATAAGTTATCGTAAAGGTCATATTATACTTTAAAAATAAGTTTATATCATATAAACAAGTTGGATTTAACTCTTATTAAGTCTAACCTATCTATTTTTATCTCTATCCCATGCTTTGAGTAGTAGTTTTAATTTTTATAATTTATATTTTATTTTACATAGAGTTTTTCTCCATTAACTTATTAGTTGGTTAATTTATTTAAGAATACATCATATTTATCTAAAAACTTTAATATAAAATAAGCTTTTAAGTAAACTAACAGACCAAGCTAGACTTTAAAAAGATTAGACTAGGCCTAAAAAAAGAAGAAGCTTATAACAAATAATAGACTAAAGTCTTGGATTTTTTAGATAGATCAAACTTACTTAAGCAAATCCTTGTTCGGCAGAGTGTATTTCCACCCTTAGTCCAAACTCTTCCTTTTTTTTTTTTCTCTTTTAAAAAATAAATAAATAAACTAGGTAGATTCAAAATGGTGCAGTTTCCGCGCTTCAACCTTCAGTTCTCAGATTCCGAGGCTCTCACACAGTTTTCAAATTTCAACTCAATGACCACCACGCTCAGCTACTCACCCCGTTTCAGAATCGCCGTCGACGCTCCCCACGATCCTCTCTTACCCTTTCTCTGGTTCCTCTCTCACACTCAAGCACGCACACGCTCAAAATTCCACAATCTCATCAATTTTCTGCATTTTGTGAATTCAGGTCTATCAGGAAAGCCCTAGAAGCTTCCAACACTCCTGCTCCGAATCTCAGTAGCTTACTCAGAGATTGCATCAGAAACTTCAAGGACAATGACCGGTACCGAAACGACGTCAGATTCCTCAAGATCTGGCTCCTCTATGTAACTCTCCCTCTTTCTCTCCCTACGTGAAAAAAATTATTTCGTTGATGCTGAATTCAACACGCCCTAGTGTATATGTACATAGAGAAATTAACAACTCAATACGTAACAGTGACTAATGTAGCTAAAGCTAATTACAGTTCTTAGGCTTAATTTGAATAAACTTCTTCGTAAGCACCACGGAAGAGGAAAACATAAAGTAAAATGAATTAAACTTTTTTATAAGTTAAAATCAATTTATGCACTTCAGCTTTTGGGAAGTTAGGAGAGAACTTCTATAAAAATTGAAGTGTATAATTTGATTTTAATTTATGAGAAAAAATTAATTCATTTTATTACTATGATCCTATTTCAATAAATTTCTCAATAACACTTATAGGTGAAGAAAGTAATAAGATAAAATGAATTAAGCTTTTCCCATAAATTACAAGTAGCTTATGCATAAGCTAATTTATAGAAGCTCTTTCATTCCAAAAAACTAATTCTAACTTATACGTAAGCTAATTTTAACTTATGGAAAGCTTAACTTATTTTATCTTCTTATTTTGCTCTCCTAAAATGCATTAATCTAACTGATATTGCAACTAATATAGCAACTTGCTGTGGCATGCATGTGCGTAAGTAGCAGAATCAGTTATGTTGTTGGAAGTTAGGAACGTTTAACGAGCTAGGATGTGACGTGGAGTGTTGTTGCTTTGAGGAACTTTTGGAATGGCTCATCTTGGTTCTGTTGGTTTCTTTGTGCAGATGGGAGTTAGTGGTGATTTTAATAGTGTTTTCAAAGAAATGCTGGACAGTAATGTATGTGCCAATAATTCTTCACTTTACGTGTGGTCTGCGAGTTTTTTTGAGTTGAAGGGAAGATTGCACGATGCTCTCACCATCTATCAGCTTGGCATTTTCAGGTCGGTGTTGTTGATATTGCAAGTTGAATAATGAGAAAATGTAATTTTAATTTTATGTTTGGGTGGATGTTTGATAGGAATGCGGAGCCAATTGAGTGGTTGAAAAAGGCGCAGACCTTATTTCTCAATAGAATTTCTGAAATACAGAATGCTGCTTCAAGTCAGAAGGTATGCATATTGGAAAAGTTCCTTAAAAAACAATTAGACATGTTTTTTGTATGCTGTTATTGTTTATGGTTGTCACTTGTTTCAGTTCAATCAATAATTTAAGAAGTCTTGTATAATATCTGATTTCAGGTTGATAATAAAGAATCCATGAAATTGGAAAATAATGGCATTAATCCTTGGGACAAATCCACCATCGATAGCCTGTTGAAGAAGATATATCCTTTAATTATGAAATTTGATGTGAGATGTTTTAATCCTTTGTTATCTACTTGCCTTGATTTAACACATCTGACAAAGATTCAGTTCCCTTACGCTTCTTTAAATACATTTCAGGGGTATCGTTCAAGCACTAAATCATACACAGGAAAAGTGGCCTTATCCACGTTGAAGAATTCATCAAGGAATAAAGTTATAGAGATAGGTTGTACACTCTTTAGTCTTATCATATTTATTATCTGAAATCTGAGAAGTAAAACACCATTTTGGTCCCTGAAAGATTTAGTATCGGTCATATTAGTTCCTAAAAGATGGAAATTATCATTTTTGTCCCTAGAAGATGAAAATTTAGTCTTGAAAAGGACTATATTGATTGAAATTTTCATCTTTTAGGACAAAAATGATGTTTCACTTGAAATCTGAATGATATAGTTGTCTGACTGCTTTCCAGCTTTCTGCATATGTAAGATCAACCCTAAGAGTCCATTTTTATATGAATTTACTTGCTTCTATTTTCTGCAGTCTACCTGTGTTTATCAAGGATTTGAAAAACAAACATAAGGAGTAAACTGAGACCATGGATTTGTTAGGAGATCCAGTGCTTCCTCCCAAAAGAAAAACTTATTATGAAATAGAACTATTTGTCAATAGTCATTTCCTTATAATGTTTTGCAAATTGTTTCACTTGAGAAGTTCGTATATCTAAATGCAAAACAGTATGAATAGCACTTTGATCCTGCCACTAAAACTTTATCTTGCAATGATAAATGTAATATTAGATAATATATATGTATCATTACTTCAAGTGTATGTTCAATTGAATTTATATTCTGTAAAATATTATGGGCAGGATAACTTGTTTTGTGTTCCACTGTTCACTACTTTAATATCTTACAATCACTCTGTGATACCAGTCTATAGTTATCAGACCATGTAACCATAGGTTCTCTATTTATCAGCCTATGTGGTATCTTTCTTGAATTTGAATTCATTACATCTCCCTTGTATTATTAACACATTTTCTGTGGATAATCATGTTTCCGAACAGTTTATACTAGAACTTGGTTTATTTATTTCTCTAAAAGCAGCTTCTCATGTGCAAGCTTCAATTTATTTTATTAACAGCACTATTGCTCTTGTTTGTCCTTATCTTGACATTAAAGGTGGAATGAAGTACCATATCAAGGGCTGTGCTGGACAGGGTGGTTTTGCCCAAGTATATAAGGCAAATGCCGACAATGATCCTGACAATGTTGTTGCACTAAAGGTGATGATGGCCTCTCAAATCATTTTTCCCTGAAACGTAAACCTATTATCTCATTAGATTGTATTTTGAACCTTAAATGGCAGATACAAAAGCCGGCTTTCCCTTGGGAATTTTACATGTATCGTCAGCTTGATCAGCGCATCTTAGATAGAGAGGTATGCTGTTACCAATTATACTATCAACCTGCCTTTTTTATGAACATCTGCTAAATCTGAGTTTTACCTTATCAGAGGTCAAGTTATGGTTTCGCTCACAGAATTCATCTCTATTCTGACTGTAGCATACTCGTCTGTGACTATTTAGCTAATGGGACACTACAGGTCAGTTATTTTATTTCCTTTGATTTTCCTTATTATCTTCAATATCCTTTGCTATTAATCTTCAACTGAAAATACTATGCAGGATGTCATAAACTCGTATGTCGTCATAGGAAAATCCATGGAAGAAGTGTTATGCATTTATTACACAACAGAAATGTTACACATGGTTGAAACTTTGCATGGTGTTGGCTTGATTCATGGTGATTTCAAGCCTGATAATCTGCTAATTCGCTATGCTAGGTAAATTTAAGCTTCTGTTACAGTTCATGCTCACGTCACTTATTTTAACGAAATTCATGCTCGTACAATCAGAATGCTAATTCTTCAAAACTTTCCCTTTCTTGTCAAGTTATCCATTTGTCCCTTTCCTTCATTCCATGGTTTGTTTGTACCTTGCAAGATTGCAATTGTAAAGTTGTTTCTCCATTCTTAATTTATATGACTGATGTATCTAAAGTAGGGATATTTTCAACCCATTATTTGCGTCCTTGTTAATTTATAGTCTTGTATCTAAGAATGTGAGGTTTACAAAGGGCCTCTGTATCTTCCAAAGCATCATCTGCTGGAGTGAAAATTAAAAGCATAATCAATATAATCACATAAACATGCCGTGCCATATTTACTGACAGAACCTGCTTGCAAATGCTTGAAAGATTTGTTTAATGAGTTGTGTCATGTACTCTTGTTGCTTACATGATTTGCATTTGTGGATGGTGCTACTTACATTTCTTGCTATTTTTCAGGGGTAATCTTTCAGAAGATGGGTTCTTGGACCGAAGTGGTCCTTGGTGTGATCAGGTCAGTTTTTCTCCGGATGATACAATAAGATTTTTTTGTTGGTTTCATTAATAGACAGTACATATTGTTTTATCTTGCAGGGTCTTTGCCTTGTTGACTGGGGAAGAGGGATTGATCTGCATCTCTTTCCAGATCACACACTATTTAAGGGAGATTGCAGAACTTCTGGTTTTCGCTGCATTGAGATGCAAGAGGATAAGCCGTGGAAATTTCAGGCAAGTCACTTCTTAAATTACACTACAAATGCAATGGAGCTCATTATTTACTGCCTTTTGAGTTTCCCTTCTCTATCACCTGCCAACAGGTAGATGCATATGGCCTTTGTGCTATTGTCCATATGATGTTGCATAATACCTACATGGAAATCGTCAAAAAAGAACAATCTGATGGGGGCTACGTGTATCTTCCCAAACTACCCTTTAAACGGTATATTCCTAATGTTATATTGCATGCAATTGTTACTTCTGTTTAGCACTGCGATTTGTTATAAAGGGATGATTGAATGAAAATTGTCTCTTTCCAGTTTCCTAGTTACTAAAGTCAATTAATGCCCCAACGGAAGTGCTTTTCACCCTTCCTTTTATTTTCAACTTCCTTTTTCATTCTGATATTTTGCTTGTTGAATCAAACAGTTACTGGAACATTGAGCTCTGGAAGAGTTTCTTCAGTAAGATGCTAAACCAATACCCCCATGATGATGATAGGAGGTTGCTGCGGGATTTGAAGAAGTCCTTCCAGGACTATATGGGCTCCAATCCGCAGCTTATAAAGAAACTAAAGGAGTTACTCTCAAAGCAAAGGGCTTCCTTGTGTTCTGCTTAATGTTTTAAGATCATTACACCTCCGCTTTTGTTTTAACCATCTTGCAGCTACTAAGCACCTATTATATTCTTGTTATGAAGGAAGAAAAGTAAACAAATGCACAATGCAAGCAATCAAAGACAGATTTAGAAGGTAAACTTTCTTTGGTTTTTGTTTAGTTTCTAGCACATGCTCATTAATTAGGGAAAAGACCAAATTTTAGTGAGTTAAGATCATAATGCACTTAAAATTAAATCAAGGATGGATAGCTTATCCACTGTAGAGACAAGCTCACTTTTTATCCCGCATTAGCATCTGTAATTCTAATATTTTTTTTGTCTTCTGTAGTTTGAGTACGGTCTGCAATTTGACATTTTTAAGTAATAGTGTAGATACACGTGCAAATGTATAGTGTTGTAAGCAGGTATGGCAGTTGCACATGCCGTATGTTTATTGTCTAGGACTCTAGGGCACGTATCATGTTCAAATAATCTATAAATTCTGAGTTCTTTAAAATCTCTATATATTTGGTTGAGTTCTATGGTATTTGGTTTTCCTTTTTATGTACGCTATGGTGCTAGATGGAAGTTACGTAATATATTATTGGACACTGGACAGAGTTTAAGAAGGTTCTTCAGACATAATGAAGTTTCAATTAGTGCCTCTTCTAAAGCTTACATCAGAATCGAATGTTTGCTCCCACTTCCTAGGGCTTGTTATGGATATGGAGCAATTCGACACGTCAACGTTTCTCAGAACTGAGATTCTGGCATGAATTTGGTGCAACTAACTGTCCAAGTGAGGCGTACTACGTTAATAAATTATTAACATAATTAATTAATGTGTAACCACCAGAGTCAGTTAACAATGTGTCTTTAACTTGATTAACTAAGTCCATCCACTTGGTGCCCTACGTTTATGCAATAGATTCTAAACACTAACGCTTTCAATTTATCAAATGGCATATGACCTGATCTGAAAAATTGACACGGCCTTGCCATGCGCATGCGCTCACGAGTTAAGAATATTGTAAAGTTTCTCCGTTCCCCCCAATCTCTCCATGTACGATGAATGCTCTTAAATTAAGGCAGCCAACAAGGGAATAATATGGTTCTTTAACGATTTGGCTCATGTTAAGTGTAGGTTGACTAGGTCGTAAAACGAAGTGCCTAATATATTTTGACGGGTTAAATATATTTCGTTCCTTTATTTTTTTTTATTCACTTTTAGTCCCTCAAAATATTGATTAGTCTTAGGGCCTGTTTGGAGTGGTTTTTGATTGAGTTTTGAAATTTTCAAAAACTATAACCAATTTTTAATTTTTAAAAATTAGTTTTAGTTTTTTTTTTTTCTAATTTTGGTTTTAAAATAAACTCAGTTTGAAATTTCTTATTCTGTTAAAATTAGTTTAAGAATATGTTTGTGTAGTGACGATAGTGGTAGTGGTGACGACAATAATGATGGTGGTGGTAGTGGTAAAGCCAACAGTGACGGTTATGGTGGTGTCGATGGTAGTGGCGGTACCGGTGGTGATTGTGGCGGTGCCAATGGTGATGGTGGTGGCAAAGTCAATGGTGGTGGTGACATTGCCTGTGGTGGTGGCAGCAGCGCTAGTGGTAGTGATCGTGGTCGTGGTGGCGGCGGTGACGATGGTAGTGGTGATGAAGCTTGTGGTGGTGGAAGTGATGCTAGTGGTCGTGGTAGTTGTGGCAGCAGTAATGGGTGGTAGTTGTGGCAGCGGTGATGGTGGCAATGATGCCGGTAGTCTTGGTAGTTGTGGCAGCGATGATGGTGGTGGTGGTGTCGGTGGTGGTGGTGGTGGTGACAATGGCTGTGGAGATGGCGGCAGCAGTAGTGGTGGCAGTGATAGTGGTGGTGATAATGGTGGTGGTGGCAAGAAAGGTTATTGTCAAATATAATGATGTGTATTTTTTTTAAAAACCAAAAACTAAATTCACAAATCCTTTTTTCTTAGTTTTGAAAATGAATGTAAAAGTGTTTTGAAATTGAGTTAAAAACCATTTTAGCTCCATTTTAGCCAAACGCGTTTTGTTTCGAAAATTGCATTTGAAAATCAAAAACCAAAAACTCGCAACCACCCCAAACGGGGCCTTAGTCTTTATATTTTTGATCTCTATTGTCAAATATTATCATTAGGTAATGATGTAACAATCATGTTGGCAGTCACGTTAGTTGTCACATAATCAACTAGCTTGACATGGCAACTACGTGTTAAATTGTTTAGTAAACTATGTTTTTATTTTCTCATCTTTTCACAAAATTCATTTTTAGTCCCTTAACAATATTTTGATTGGTCTTAGTTCCTTATTTTTTTATAAAATTCACTTTTATTTTTTGAACAATTTTTGACCGATTTTAGTCGCTCAACTATTGTTTGTCGGTGTTTTTAGTCCTTTCTATCAAATATCACTGTTAAGCAATGTGGTAGTTATGTTACTTTTCATGTGGACTAGTAGTTTGACATGGCAAAATCAATAAAATACAAAATTAACAACCCATGGTAAGTAAAATTAGGAAGAATAAGTAAAATTACAAACCACTAAATTCATAAATCAAAACCTCAAGTACTAAAACCAAAGAACCCCTAATATTTGAACCCTTCCAAACCCCAATTTGTAACCCCATTTGTCAAACAAACGCTAAACTTTCCATTTCAATCTCGCTCCCATGAGCACTTTTGCTCCACAGGTAACATCGTGCACAGAGGGTGGACACAAGGTGGCAATGGTGCAAGAGAGCGAGGTGACGATGATGGATTTCGATGTTGCGAGAACTTTCCATTTCAATTCCTAACCCCCATCTTTTTTTTTCTTCAAATTTTCAAACCCCTTTTTGGCAATTTTATATCACTAGAAAATTTTTAGTGTCTTAGAACTACTAGAAAATGTCTTGAACTAGCAACATTTTTCTGTTATGGCAAAGTAGTAATCTAAATGACAAGTCACTTGGCTATCAATGTGGCTACTACATCATCGCATAACAGTGATACTTAATGGGAGGGATTAAAAACAATGATGAACAATAGTTGAAGAACTGAGATAGGTCAAAAAATTGTTAAGGGACTAAAAGTAAATTTCGTGAAAAGATAAAGGACTAAAACTGGTCAAAAAATTGTTAAGGGAATAAAAGTGAATTTTGCGAGAAGATTAGGGACTAAAAACATAGTTTACTAAAAATTTTACATGTGACTAATGCGTCAAACTAGTTGATAACGCGACTACACAGGTAATTGCCACAATGCCATGTCATCATTTAATGGTGATACTTGACGGCAAAGACCAAAATCTTAACGGAGGAAAAGTATGGAGATTAAGACCAATCAATTTTTTTGTTTAAGGACTAAAAGTTAAAATCAAAAAAAGTTTAGGGATCAAAAACATATTGGGTTAAATATGTTTTTAGTTCTTCAAAAATATGATAGAATTGGTTTTAGTCCCCTGAATTTTTTTTCTTGAATAAAGTCTCTTAAATATTAAAAATACCTAATTAGATTCTTATGTTAAACTCTGTTTAACTTTTCTGTTAAATGATAGTCACATTAGCTTCCAAGTAAAGTATTTTATTATCTGAAGTGTTTAGTGATAATTTTTAATAAAAAATCGTGTAATTTTTTTGCTTTAGGGTTAAAAAAATATGTGATTTAGGATTAAACATGTAATAATTTTATTTAAAAATATGTTATTAATTTAACTTGGACATAACAGTTGACATAGACGACTATATCAACAAATTAAGTGATGCTGATGTAGTCATCATTTAATGAAAAAGTTAAACAAAATTTAGCATAGAGATCTAATTAGGGTATTTTAATATTTGATGGACTTTATTCAATAATTTTTTTTTTTAAAAGACTAAAACTAATTTTATTATATTTTTAAAGAACCAAGAACATATTACTAATTAACCTTATTTTGACTGCAGCATTTATGTACTTGCTCGTTTTGTTGCAGTCGACATCTTAACGATTAAGCACAATATAAGGAAAATAAAAATGGTTTCTTTCTATAAAGAATACAGAGAACCTTTTTTTTTTTAGCGTTAAGCATTTTAAGTGAATTTTGACGTTTTCTTTGGTGGTGTTGTCAGGGTTGGATTCGGTCCAAAAATACCCAACCCGCCATTAACCGAAATAAGAATAATTTGAACTGATTTCGACCAAATAAGGCTTCGGATACGTAGTAAGGTGGGTGTGACAGATTATTCAGGTGGACTTGATCGGGTATGAAACATCTTCATCGTGGCATCTATCTTCTTCTTGAAAACACAAGTACTTTGATTATAGGGAGGGAAAAAGGGTGGGGGGGGGGGAAGGGAGAGGAAGAGCAACTTGATGCCAAGGCTGTTATGCCTCATCTTCCCCCATGAAAAAACCAAATTTGGGTTTCAATAAATGACCCGCGCGAGCATCAACTTTGAGGGGTGGAAATAAAACAACGAGGAGTCCAAAGAAGATGTCCACCATGCGCATGCCCAAGGGTTGTCCATCAGCTCGAACTCAAAGAATTCTTGGCTAAATTTTAAACTTCCATGGCCAGTGTGAGGAGGTGGAGATGCAGCCGTGCAAGAAAGAAGTAAGAAGAATAAAGAACTTCTCATACTTTACAACTAGCTTGAAGTGACGTGACCGTTGCCCAAAAACCCACCACGTGATTAACATTTAACAACACAGTTCAGTGCACTGCACGAGCCTCGAAGGGTCCTGACTCTCTTACATGTTTACAACTACAAGAATGCTTTAGTGCCTCACACATAAGTATGTAATGTAGAGGCAATGTGACTCTATTGTTGAACAGTAGTGCATCAATTGACTGTGACACCACAGATAAAAAAATAAAAGCTTTCCATGTATGTGTCTATGTGAAATGAAATAGCATCTGCATATTGACTCGATTCAGTCAACATTTCAGTCGGTTTGGATTTCGTTGAAAAAAAAATTCTCGAAGCCGAACCCGCCCTGTCATTGTTCGCCCTTAACCATTTCTTACACCCGCTTAACCGTAACACTGATCGAATCTGCCTAAATGTCTTTTTTGCCCTCCCTTATTGTAGTATTAACTTTTTTGCTCCAGACCGAGGTAACATTTCTAGTGTGAACTATTTTACTTGAGTGAGCTGTACTTTCCGTTTTTGGGTATATTGTAGTGTTTTTTGAACTTGGTTAGAAGCGTTGACCGGGGCCAATGCTCGGTGAATTGAGCTAGTTTTATTCTTTGGATCGAGACATCCTCTTATACTAATTGGGTCTCAAACCTAATCTAGAACATATATTCACGTGTTTATTAATTTCATTATTAATAATATTTATATAACTTAAATAATTAACTTTTTTAGTCAAATCTAATTAACGTGAAGTATGATAACATTATTTTTTAAAAAACTTTTATACTTTCTTTATAATTTTCTCTTATTGTATTTTAATATTTTTCAAGGAGTACAAAAAAACATATGTAGGAATTCCATTCGTTAATAAGTTTGCTTATGTATATATAATATATTTACTGTCAGATTATCTAATTATTTAACACACATAAATTTTGTGTTTATTGATATGCATTTTTTTTTTTGTTTTATGATTTAGAATTTAATTAAAATATACAAACAATGTAAATATTTTCTATAGCGTCATCAAATTATAAATCGTAATGTATAATAAGATTGTTGATTTTTGTAATAATTTTTTCAAAAATCATATCTATAATGAATTTTAATTAGTAAACAGTGTAAAAGTCTTTATAGTGCTTAAAAATTAAACTCTTATAATTTATATGTAAATTTACTTTTATAAATTCATTCTTAACTTTTTTTTTTATCTTATTTCACTATGTATAAGTATTTATTTTTTCTTTAGTTGTATCACTCAAATAATGATAATGATGGTAAGAATCATTAGGGATTTGAATTCTTGTGTTTATCCTCATTTTTTTTTTCCAAAATTCAATATAATTTAAACATGGATTAGAAATTTGAATTTCTCTAATGTAGATTAAACTCAATTCCTTGATATAAAATTACTTTGATTCAACCTAATGCTCTACTTCCATAACTCCATTGAAATCAAATCAAGCATTAAATTCCAAATCCATAAGACATATCTTAAGAAATATTATTCCTAGGCTCAACATAAGACATAGTAATCTCACCCAATTCAAAACACATGCATATGATTCCTCATGATACACACATACAAGATCAATCTCAACAATGGGTAATTGCAAGAAGGATTAAAAATAAAGTGTATTACTCTAAACATAAGAAATTAAATAAATCGAGGTACAATATAGAGGAATTGCTCAAAGATCATCTAACCTTAACTACAATGAAGTTTTAGCAAACTATGTTGAAAGAAAAAATGAACAAGATAGAAATGGCCATAAATGATGGTGAATACACTAAATCTTCAAATACCTCTTTCAAGGGTTGCTTCTTCAATAGTGGAAACGAAGAGAAAAATCCAAAGATTTAGGGTGAGTGATGTGAAAAATGGTCATCCAACACATTTTGCCTTGAATAGGCCTTGTAAAAGGGTTTAAATATCAGTTGGAATAGACACAACTCGTCAAATAAGTTACTGCCAGCGTTTGATGTTGGTCAGGCATCTAGGACGTTGGGCAGAAAAATATTTGATAATCTTGAAGAAGCTAGACACCAACTAGGATCTTAGATGCTGATCTACCAATGAGAATTTCATGCTCTAGCGACTCGTCTAGTGTCTCCCTATGTATCTAGTGTCTCCCATGCTAACCTACCAAAGAATTCCAGTAATCCTAACATGTAAGCCAGCGTCTGCACTTAGTCTCATCGTCCAACACTGAGCTTCTAGGAAAGAGCTTAGTTCTTTTCTTCATGGTGTGGGATGTCATTCTAGCGTCTTGGAAGCTACACCCTAATTGCAAGTGTTTTGTTTATTTTCCTGTAAAATAAGAAAGGAATTCTTCAAAAATGTATTTATTTACAAGATAACTAAAAACAAACTATTTTTATGAGTTTATATGGATTTTTTTCTTTTTATATTTCTTTTTCTTCTCTTTTTCCATTGAAATCATTTGCATAAATTCATCAATTATGAATTTATCACTGCTAGCTAATGTCAGCCCTAGTTTCTAATGCTTGAACCTCCCCTTCCTTCTCTTGCACAACCACAGTCAGGGCTCCTGGATCCTCAATGTCATTACTAGTTTTCTCCTTATAATTCTCACATCTATGGTTGTACTTCCCATAATTGAAGTAGATAAGGTGGAGACCCGCATATTTTAACCAAAGAATTATTCCATGTACCTTAATATTAGGAACCAAGTTTTTTGGACAAGTAAAGCTCGACATAAATCCTTGCAAATTGGCTTCACGAATGAATAGACACAAGCTTGTCTACCTTAAGCAACCCTCCCAGTTTGGCTTCCACTTGCCAAAGGAACTTGTCATTATACAAGTCTAGTGGGAGCTCAAAACTACGAATCCATACTGCCATACATGGAGATGTAGTATTGCTAGTCAAAAAGAACGGTCTCCACAGTTGTACAAGAAGATAATGATCTGCCACCATCCAGGGCCCATCAAATAAGGCATGTTTATAGTCCTCCTTAGAAGAAAACTACACCACATAAAATTTTGTGGCATATCAATGAGACGAATAGAACCATTCTTAGACCAATCTCTCTTTAGCTTTGTCTTCAACATACGAAAGCTAACTTTCTTGCCAAGAACATTGACCACAAGACAGTCCTTCCATGGGTTACTCCATAATTTCAACTCCTCATCACTGCCGTTAATCTCTGGGCATGGGTTATACTCTTCATTGTCTATAGGGCCTTCATCTTCAAACTTCTTATATCATTTGTTTTCTGACTCATCTCCAAACTCCATCTCAACAACCCTTTCTTCTCCCATACAATTTTTCCCTCTGGTGGTGCAAAACCTTGTCTCAATAAGATTGGCTAGATTGCTTATCCTCCATGACCATAATTGTATCCTCCACCATAACATTAGCTTTGATCATCAAGAAAATTGACTTTTTTAATACTCCTCTTGGTTGCCTCTTCCTCTAAAACCCTAATAGAGCCTTCCTCTATACCCCTTTCCTCCAAAACCCTATCAGAGCCTTCCTCCAAACGCAATATAAAAATTGACAATGATTCAAACATAGAATTTAAACTTTGAATTAAATAGATAAAGTAAACATCTTATATAACCAATAATAACATAGATATATGAATGTTTTTTCTACTTACTTATATATCAATGTTATTATTGGTTATATATAACTGCATTCATTTTTTTTTTGTGTACAATGGTTGCACTAAGGTTAGAACTTATTATCTCATATATACTACCCAAACCTCCTATCACTAAGCCGACCCTAGTGGGTTTAAGATAATTTCAATATCAACCATTGATTTTTTTAATTAATGGTCATTATTGCACTTTATTCTTTAAAGTGCACCCTCTTCACTTTAGAAGAGTCAAATTCTTTATATGGATCCTCCACAATATACGTGTTCGATGTTTGTTTGGTTTTTAATATCATGAACAATTTAATATTATGATAACAAAATAGAAAGATATTAAATTAATTGGGCACAACACGATTTTAAAATCACTAGGACAAAAAATGGAAAGAATTAAAATGTAACAGAAAAAAAATAGTAATAGTATATGAGAAGATGGTGTCTAGCCAATTAAAATGTAATAGCGAAAGGCCGAAGCTAATGGGCCATAAAAATACAAAATAAGTAAAGAAATTATGAAATATACACTTACAAATTGACATTTGATAAAAATAAAATTAACTTCTAATAAATGACTAAATAACCAAAAAAAATGTATATTACACATTTAATATTTAAATTTAGAAATTTATATTAAATTTTTAAAATAAATTTTGAGGAAAAAAAGAGTTTAATTACTATGCACTATCAATGTAAAAGCTTTTACACTGTCAACCAATCGAAAATATAATTTAGTGTGACTTTTAGGGTGGTTATTATCAAAGTCAACAAACTTAACATACATGGTGGGTTGTGATTAGATAACAATGTGAAACTGCTTTGTACTGTCAGTGCATAGCCTATTTTTTCTTTGAATAAAAAATATAATATAAATAGTAATTTGATATTAAATAATGAATATTTAAAATAATTTCAAATTTAAAGTATATGTTATATCTTCTCTATATATAAATTAGAATAGTTATCTTGAACAAAAGCGTTTTTACTTGTTATTCTTCAACGAAAGCGTTTTTAGTTGTCATTCTTCAACAGAAGTGTTTTTAGGAATTTTTTTAACCTCTTATCTTTTTTAATCTATCATTTTCAATATCATTAGTTCTAAATTGAATTTCAATATTTTTTTAAAAGAACTTATCAATTAAAAATTAACATTATATTACAATAATTGTTTATTATAAATTTAAAATATAATCTATATGTTCAAAAATACTTATTTATTATGAATTTTAATTGTAATACCATTTATATATTCAAAAGTATTTATTTATTATAAATTTAAGTTATATAAAATAAATATTTGTTCTGTGCAATACACAGTTTAAAATACTAGTTTATGTACAAATGTAAATATAATTATAAACCTAATATTTTTTAAAACACACTTTTATATAAATCAAAATGATAGAGGACATTTATAAATAAAATATTATTTGAATATATCAATATTTATAATTATATATATATATATATATATATGTATGTATATATATTTGTGTAAAATTAAAATATAATAAAAAAATATATGAAAAATTATAATAATATAAAAAAATTTGTAAACTGTAAACTTAATATGTTGGTTGTATTAAATAAAAAGCATCCTTTCACTACATAAATTATCATGTATGATAAATTTATTAATTTTTATAATAATTATTATAAAAATCATACCAATAATAATTTTTGATTGGTCAATGGTGTAAAATTTTTTATACTAATGGTACATAACCATTAAACTTTAATAACAATAGGTTTATCATTTATGCGAAATATTTGGAAATGTTTTGTTCGTTTATTTTTGTATCTTATTATTATTATTATTTGCAAGTGTTAGGACACTCATTAGAGAAGTTTACAAAATTTTGTGGAAGGATGTCGGGCGCAGACGTCCACTCTGTTTTTTCTGCCGAAAGAAAATGGTTGAAGACAAAGGAAAAAAGCGAGGGTCAAATCCGTCATTACAAGTAAAACCCTAATACTCTCGTTCGGTGCTCCCATTTATAGTCTCACTCTCCTTCCCTTCCCCTTCCTCGCGATCTCAACGGAGGCCTCCTTCGGGTATTCCCCTTTTCTTCTTCTATTCTCCGCTCTTTCCTCTTTTCTTCTCAACGATTTTCCTTTTTGTGTTTCTTCTTAATTTTTGTTGTGTAGTTAGTTCCTCTGCGATTTTTAGTAGTACTTGATTTGCTATGCGATCTTCTCTTTTCGGAAACGAAATTGGAAAAGTAGAATGAGTTTGTGATTTGCGAGAGTGAGATCGAGTGTTGTAGAATTTTGTAGTGTTGTTTGCTTCGTGCTTGGTCAGATACTCGCATTCTGCTACCTGTGAACTTGGAGGTTTTTGTCAATTGCCTTTTTGAGTAGTGATGTTGGATTCATGTATGCTTAGGTTATGTTTATGATGTATTGTGCTATTACAGAGAAGAAAATGCTTTTCCTGTTTTTGTATCAAGTGTTTGATTGATAAAAAGGGTTGATAGTGGATTCTACATGCATTTAATATGTGTGTGCAAGGTTTTAAAAAATGGTCAGCGACAGCAATTTTGGCCTCATTGTCAAGGTTTTTGGAGTGTCTGCCACCGCAATTGTGGTCACATCAGCCGCACTTGTCTGCAAGTTCTTGCAATATCAAGAAACGTGCAGAACCGTTGCCTAGACCGCAATTTAAAACCTTGTGTGTGTGTGTTTGTGTGTGTTGTGAATGCTTTGTAGAGCAATTTGGTGTTAATAATTTTAATTAGAGTTGCCAAGTGTATATCAGATATCAGGTGTATAATACTTCAAATACATTTTATTTTGTTTCAAAGTGGTGTTTAATAAGTATTTATTTTACGGTTTTACCTCTGGTGTTGTTGAATCTATGGCTTATTGTTATGGTTACATGTTAACAGGTCACCATCTAGACTGCAATCATGGCTGATGGACCGCAGCATCCATCAGTTGTTCAGAAGCTAGCTGGACAGTCTTACCTGGTGTCCAGGCTTAGCCCCAACTTTCACTCCAGGAATTATTCTGCAACTGGCTCTTTCTTCAATGGAGGAGTGCACTCTTCTGGGTTGGCTGTTGTGTCACCTGTATCTCCAATTACTGTGCATGCTCCAGCAGAGAAAGGAGCTGGTGCTTTTCTGGTGGATTTTCTGATGGGTGGAGTGTCTGCTGCTGTGTCAAAGACAGCTGCTGCTCCAATTGAACGAGTCAAATTGCTTATCCAAAATCAGGATGAAATGATCAAAAGTGGTCGGTTATCTGAGCCATACAAGGGAATTACTGATTGTTTTGCTCGAACCATGAAGGATGAGGGTGTAATTGCTCTTTGGAGAGGCAATACTGCTAATGTTATTAGATACTTCCCTACTCAGGTTATAATCTAACTTGTTTGAAGATTTTAATTAGTTCTACAGATGGCTGCCTTCATTATATTTTTGGTCTATAGAAGTTGTATATGTGGTATCAGTTGTTCCTCAAAAGTAGAGACACTGTTGAAACTAGAAAATATGGGGTTGAATTATATGGTTTAAACATGTGACATCTGATTTTATTGTTTTGTAGGCCTTGATTGTTCTTTTATATTGCCTGTATTTCTTTGTATGCCACACATATAAAACATTCAGTCTCACTCCTATTTCTGTATCATGAGAATTTCCTCTAGATAGATATGTGCAGTGTCCCATCAATACAGAAGTCCATATGCAATCTAATTACTGTGCTCATTGGTTTTCTATTTTAGGTGTCCTGTTGCATTATTCTATTTTCAGATTAGCTCATATTTTGGAAGGGCAAGGATTTTAGATAATATCTAGTTGTAGCTTTCTTGCTGTTTGTTCCCTTGACAAAAGAGACATTTTATCTGTTTTATTTGATTCCAATGAATGTATTCAGTTATTGGTTCTGGAGTTTCTCTATATTATTTCTGTAATTTCTAATATCCTCCTTTTCCTTCCAGGCTCTGAACTTTGCTTTTAAGGATTACTTCAAGAGGCTTTTCAACTTTAAAAAGGACAGAGATGGCTACTGGAAGTGGTTTGCTGGGAATTTGGCATCTGGTGGGGCTGCTGGGGCTTCTTCCCTCCTATTTGTCTATTCTTTGGACTATGCCCGTACTCGTTTAGCAAATGATTCTAAGGCTGCAAAGAAGGGTGGTGAGAGGCAGTTTAATGGCTTGATTGATGTTTACAAGAAAACCATTAAGTCTGATGGCGTTGCTGGCCTTTATCGTGGATTCAACATCTCATGTGTTGGAATTATAGTGTATCGTGGTCTTTACTTTGGAATGTATGATTCTCTGAAACCAGTTGTTTTGGTTGGTGGGTTGCAGGTATGTGCAAAATTCAAATCTGAAATATGGTATTTTTTAATTTGTATTTCGTTTAGGTAATAACACTCATCGTTGACTTATTTCACTTTGGATTGTTTGTTAGGCATTATCTTGTTTAATATTAATAAGTAGTTTGAATATGTCAGCTACATGAATAATTGTTAATTGTGTCACCTTGAAGCATTTGTATGGAATTATTTTACATAGTTTAAAAATGGTACTTTTAGAACAGTCTTGATTTATTAACATATTTGACACGTGTGAGCATATTAGTGTCTAGTCAACTGCTTTTAGTAATTCCTATTCACAATATATCTTAAATACCTATTTCCTGTAGATATTATCCATTATGACTCCCTAACATAAATTAAATTTGGGAATTTGTTCTTTTAAAGTTTTGACTCTTACCTTCCCCCATCTATTATCGTGATTTATTTTTATGTATACTTACCCCACAGTACTCTTCTTGTTAACAGGATAGTTTCTTTGCTAGTTTCTTTTTGGGATGGGGAATCACAATTGGTGCTGGATTGGCTTCTTATCCCATTGACACTGTACGTAGAAGGATGATGATGACTTCTGGAGAAGCTGTGAAGTACAAGAGCTCTTTGCATGCATTCCAAACTATTGTTGCAAATGAGGGTACCAAGTCACTCTTCAAAGGTGCTGGTGCAAACATACTACGTGCTGTTGCTGGTGCTGGTGTGCTTGCTGGTTATGACAAGCTGCAGCTTATTTTGTTTGGAAAGAAATACGGATCTGGCGGCGGCTAAAATGATGACGACAATTTCGTGGGATAATTATGTTGATTCCCTTGTGATTTCAATAATTTTGGACGCAAAATATTGGTATTGATATTTTCCCAAATTTAGGACTTTGATAATTGGAAATCATAGTTTTGTGAACAAGAATTTTCATTTTGGTTGTTGTTTCATGTCATCAGCTTTTAACCCGTGGAGTTTGAGACCCCACTTTTGGTTGAGAAATAATTAAGACTTTCGTCTTGATTGCTCGTGTGGTTGAAATGCGATTGTGTCTGGTGAAAGTTGTTATATTCAAGCTCGTTTAGTGGTTATTCCAATCTTGATTATACGGTGGGTGGATTTTGATTTTAGTTGTCATTAAGGTTGAGTACAGGATTTTAATTACACTCATCTTAAGCTTGGTTGTAATGTTATGAACTAATGAGTAGCGTAGGCTGCCATAAATTTACCCTTTATTGTTTGTGCAGTTAGTTTTTTTTTAATGTGTTTTTTCATAACTAGACAACTTTTTTAAAAAAAAAACAGTCTAAGTTTCCTTTTTTTTTTTTTCCTTGAAGGCATCCAAACTCAGGCTTAAGAATCGGATTTATGGGTTTGCTTGTTATTAACGCTGAGTTTGATTTAGGTTTGTTATTATTGGCTTAATTAAGTTTGTAATTGTGATTAATAATTATTTTAACAAGTTCAAATTAAAATATGCCTAGCAATACATAAATGGATAATACTAGCACAAGCTAAAAGACTAGGCTTGAAAGTTGAAACCATCGTTTGTATATATGGCAACACATCAACGAGTGGGGCGAGTTTTGTCCCTCGCTTAGGATTGGGCCTAAACCATGTCTCTAACTTTTCTTTGAAAGCAAAATAAAATTGTATTTTTAGTACATTTTACTAGATGAGTGAATTTGAGTTTACTTAATCCATTCGGATTAGTCCATTATGGGGCCTGTGTACTGTATTGGGTTTAGGGATGGCAAAAATACTCGTGCCCGCAGATGTTTGAGGATAAAATCTGTCACGGATAGAAAATGGGTATTTTAAATGGTATTCGCAGATATTCTAAACGAGTATATTCACTATCCGTTTATTAACGGGGCGGGTACGAGTATCATGATATCCGTACCCGCAAATACTCGCTACCCGTAATATATATTTACTTAAATACCCTTACATATTAATATAGATAAAATTACATAAATTTATTCAAAATTCTCAAAAAGATTGTTCATTACGAAGGAAATCTTATACAATTATATTACAAGAGAAAAGGAACATAAATTTGTGAGCATTTAAACTATATTTTTTTTAGAAAAATTGTTAAAATAATTAAAATTTATGTTCAAAGTGATTATTTTAACCAATAACTCTTTAGTTTATAAAGTTAAATTTATAAATTCAAAGTGATATTTTTTGCATCACTTTATAATTGTCCACAACACACAAAATAAATTTGTTATTATATATATATATTTTAAATATCCGCGGATATCCACGGATACCCGTGCGGGTAATGGGGCGAGTATGGGTACAGATTTTATCCGGCGGGGCACGTAGCGAGTAGCTACTACCCGTGCCTGCCCTGCCTTGTTGACATCCCTAATTGGGTTTGATTGAGGGTTAAACATGTGTTCGGATCAGGTTGACTTGATTAACTTGACATCTAAACCAAACTAATTAAATTAGTTCAAGTTAATTTGGTTAATTGATTGGTTTTATTCCAAATCTGAATTAAATTAATTATAATCGGTTCAACTCTTGAATTTATATTTTTTCAATCTGAATCAATTGATGATCAAATCAATTATTTTTTAATTTTAAATTAATATATTTTGGACTTTAATACTTAAATTTTTCTGCAAATTTTATCTTTTTTCCTTCATTCATTTTGATCTTGCAATTTTATCTAGTGTTTTCAAATGTCTTAATTTGATCATATTTATTATATAATTTTTTTATCATATTTTGAGTAAAGAAATTAATGAGATATATAATGTGATAACTAGAAAAAATTTAAATATTAAATAAAATAAATATTAAGTCATTAAAGAACAAAAAATAATTTACCTTGCATTAATATAAAATTAAAAATTTATATAAAATAGACAAAAATTATAAATAAAAACTTGAAAATAAGAATTTTGAGATTCCGAATCACACTGAGTTCTTTGAGTTAGCACATTGAGTGTAATCCATTTGGGCACTCATACATTTTAGATCAAATAATATATGACATTAAATGTTAAGAAAATTAAAAACTAAGGAACTTAAGAACTAAATTGGTGAAAGCCTGAAGAGGCTTTGGATCAAAGAATACTTAGGTATTTGCTTGGAGAGGCAAGTGAAAGACTACTTGGGTTGAGCTTGAAGAGGCTTGGATAAAAGAATACTTTAACTTGTTTAAGTTATAGTGGGACTTGGTTGATTACCAAGAATTGGACATAGTTTCTAAGGTAAGACGAACCAGTATAAATCTATGTGTTTCTCTAGCTTATAGTTTCTCTTTATTTTTATAAATATCTTTTGAAAGTCTTTATCTTTTGTTCTTCAAACGAAACGCTTTTTGAAAAGGTTTTGCGAAAAATTTTAATAACACAATTCAACCTCCCCTTCTTATGTTATTCTTGTGTTTTATAGTTAAGCAGATCTCCTAAAGAGATCCTGACCCGTTTGTGTTAACCACAAGCCACTAAAGAGATTATCGCATGCTTGTGTGAAATAGAGGCGTCAACTAGCTCCAAAGACCAAGCAACCATTAGTTTGAGTGAATCACGACGATGTACATTGTTTACTGTTATTTGTATTTGTATCAAATCTTTGTAGAAGTGCTTTTATTTTATCAAATAATATTATTTACGTTGTGTTTGTTTGTTTTTATTTGTATTGCTTGTTATAATTGTAATAATGTAATAGTGATACCAACAACGCAATAAGTGTAACATATTAAATCTAAAACATCTATAAAATCCAAAATTATATACAATAAGGTGCGTACATAAGATATAAATACTAAAAAAAAGATCTAACAGTAAAAAACAAAAAATAAAAGGTCAATCATCAAAGGTGGTCATCCTCCTCCACCTCCTCTGCCTCCTCCTTTGATAGGTGCACCCGAATGCCATGCCTGCCTGTACAATAGCCAATGTCTCCCGTAGGATACGATCAGCATCGGTGCCATCAAGTACAGCCTTCAAGCTCAACATGTGCTCCATGTTGTGAGTAACTGTCTCCCATTATGCCTACAAAAAAAAAAGAATCCAAACTTTTATTAAAAAAGGTTTCATTGTGATTGAAAAAACACATTATAAAGATATGGATACTTACCTTGCATGAATGAGTGTTGCTAGACGTAGACTCCGTCACAGACTGATCACGCCTAGGCTGAGGCACAAGAACTCATTGAGGGCTTCACGAAGGATCTTCCACAACTAGAGGAATCAGATATGGATGAGAAACGTTGTGGAACCACTCCAAGTAGCCATCGACGCAGGTCCATAGAGCCTCATGCAGCACAACCATTACTCTGTCCAGCACGTGCACCTCCCAGCCCTCCTAGTCATCAAACTGGTTGGTAAACGATGGGTACTCAATAGGCGAAGGGCGAGGGATCCCCTAGATATACCCAAATTTCCTGAAGACACTCCTGGTTGATTGGCGCGCATGTGGGTATCACATTGGATGAAGCTTGAGTAAAATAAGATCGCTTGTAACAGCCAGAGGACCTGTGCAGGTCATATGGCACCCAAACAATGTCGTCCTTCTGCAACTGGTCTAGTGCTTGCCTAGTCCCTAGAGTAAGACCCGTGCCCTTCATGGCCTTCCACCAATAAAGACGGGAAAACTGCTTTGAGTAGGGGATATAAATTAAATTACATAAGTAGAATAAACCCTAAACAAATACAAACAGAAAATACAAAATTGTATCATCAACAGGCTCATGTATCCTCCAAATTGCATTGTAGATCGGAGGTTGGCAAAGCTGAGTTGGTCATAGAAGTAAGCCAGCGTAGCAGAATCCCATGAATATTCAACGTAGGACTAAAAATCGTGGAAGAGGTCCAGATAACAAACCTGCACATGCATCGAGCTCTTGTCGGTGAATATCGTGCAGCCGACAAGATATGGCAAATATGCTCTAGTAGAGAATGTCATCTCCCCAGTTGCGACACGTGCAGTAGTATGTCTCCCTTAGCCACAATAACGTTATGCGAGCTCTTTTCACCGTCACTGCGTGTGTGTCAGCATGCGTAATGCCTAGCTCGCTCATTAGTAACCCCAATAGCTGTCATCACGAGTGCACTAGCTGTGCTTGCAAACCTTGCCTGTAATAGGGAAGTGTAGGAGACATGACACATCATCTAGGGTGATGGTCATCTCTCTTACTGGTAGGTGTAAGGAGCTAGTGTCTTTATGCCTCCACTCAACAAAGGCATATACGATGCCCTTGCTGACAGCAACATACCTTGCCTTTATAAGAGGGGCGAGACCTAAACTTCGCACGAGTTTTTAAACCTACAACTCTGTGGGCATCAACAATACCTTACCCCCATGGCTGATCAGCCTTAGCTTAGGGCGAGGCTGTTTAAGCCATATATGTCCTACAACATGGTCCTTATAGGACCTAAGCAGAGACAAGTATATAGGACCTTCTCCAAATGGAGGTCCAATAATACGATTAGCCAGATAAGCCAGAGGCACCTCTGCCTTTTGTGCCTTAAGCTTTGCTCAAGTACATCAACATGTACCTCTTCCTCATGTTACTACTACTACTTATGCAGCTCCCTAGCTGCTATGCGTGTAGCCTGTCTAGTCCGTCGTGCAGATGTAGTCAATGGAGGGCACCTAGATGTGCCTAGCGCATCATCTGGCTGAGGGCCTCGTCTAGGACAAAAAACAACAAACCTCATGTATGGCATAATAAACCTGAAACAGTAATAATAATTTAACAATTAGTAAATAATTAATAATCAAATATAATTAATATTATTAATTTGGAGTTATACATAATTACAAAAAATATTAGTTAAAAGACAAAAAATTAATAATTAAAGGACAAAAACATAAATTATAAGAGTAAAAATAAATAAATTATTAAAAGATAAAGAATAAATTATAAATTACATAAATAATTTAAAAGACAAAAAATAATTAAAAATAAATAATTTAAATCAAATAAATAATTAAAGGAATAAAAAAAATTCAAAAATAAAAAATGCATAATGGAATTGGTTCATACACAACGAAATCGCAATTATGTTAAATTTAAAAGTCAAAAAAAAAAAACTCATAGGAATATGGCGGCATGGCGAGAATGTGGAGGTGTGTGGCAATGAAATGTTGCCAAAGTATGGATGCGCGAATGTGGCAGGGGTGAGGTGATTTCTGAGAGAACGGTGAAGGCGGCGACAGGGGGTGCGTGGGGTAAGAATAGAAATGGGGGAGGAGGGGGTGAAAATTGAAGGGAGAGTGAAGAGGGAAGAGAGGGTGGGGGAGTTTAAAAGGCTGGTGCAAATTGGACATTTCACGAGTTTTTGGAAAAGAAAGAGGTGATAAAAAAAAGAGTGAAAATAGCTGGTCCTTTTAAAAAAATTCGTATCTCGAAACTCATTTATATAAGTATTAACTTCAATCCTCATTTTCATACTTTTTTACATATATATACATACTTAAACTTATTACCCCTACTTTAATGAAATGATATATGTTTTCTTTTTAACAAACATTCTTTATAATAGACTAATAAAATAAAATCACCATTTTAATATTAAAATTAACTATTAAAAATAATACAACAAAGAAGTTTGATTAAAAATACATCTAACTCAATTTAAAAAAAAAAATTCAAATATATTTCCAACTTTAGCTAGAAAACATATGAATAAGACTTAACTCACTTAAAGACCAACATAATAAATTAATTAATTACAACACATATGATAATGTTTTGACACTAAAACAATAATAAACAAAATGAAACAACCTATTCATAAACATAACTATTCTATTCTAATTGTTGAATTCTTTAAATTAATAGGTAAAATGTGAGGATCATTCATGCTTACAAATAAATTTAGTCTATGTTAAAATGATTCAACTAATAAGTAATAGAAAGAAATTAACCAAAGATAAAGAATGGCGCGAAAGGAGTACAACAGTAATTTGGTTCCTAAAATTAATATTGTTTGTTAATTTAGTCTTTAATATTATGAAAATATTAGTTTAGTTCTCAAAATTAACATTATTAATTAATGTAATTCTTCATGTTAAGAGAGCAAACTCAATTTTTAAATTTAATAACTATCAATTAATTTAGTCTCTAGCATTGGAGCCCCTGAATCAATTTGGTCCTTTAATACGTGTAAAAGACCAAATTCATTGACAATTGTTAAAAACTCAGGAACTAAAATTACTTTTTTGAATCGCTATATATCAAATTTATCCCAAAGATGTTAGAAACAAAGTTAATGTTTTACTCCATGATAAAATAATCAAAGCAATCATTTCTTTGTCCAAGAGTTCAACAGCAGCAGTAGACAATCTTCAAGCAGGGGTAGTTGCCGCAAATGACTTTGCATATTAATTTGAGGCTAATCTTCTTCTAACACAAAATTCCTTGTTATCCCTTTGGTTTAAAGAAAGCCCTTTCCTCATTTGCTCCTCTTCTTGGAGAGTTTCTTCTCTTGCTGTCCCTCTCTAACCCCACTCAAACTACTACGAAAATAACCTGGAAGGAGATAAGTCCTTATAATGCGCATGGTCAAGTGCAAACAGAATCAAGAGCACTGTTGACTTTGTATGTACGTACAAACCGTATCTGTCATCAATGCCATCATGCCTGCCATCTAGAAACTCATTGGTAGAGAAATAACCTACAACCCCAACATTGTTTCGTAGGTTTTAGTAACGGTTAACCGTCACTTTAACAAGTTGTTGTGATTAATGTTCCAACTTTGGATTATTTCATCTTCTAACCATCTTGGTTTGTACTAATCTGAAACGTGAACAGGACAACATGATTAAACAAAAGACTATGCCTTCTCCTTTGAAAGTGAAATAAAAGAGCCCTTTATTCACCGAATTTAATTTCTATGCACTGTAAGTATAAAAAATTTTACACGGTCAATTAATCAGAAATCATGCTAAGTATAACTTTTAAGATAGTTATTATAAAAGTCAACAAATTTAACTTATATGGCAATTTGTGATTGAATGATACTGTAAAATTTATGTATACTATAAATACATAGACTATTTTCTCATATTCATTTGCATATATAGTGATTCACTCATTAGCCAGTCGTTGCCATAATCTCTCAAAGCAATGGCTTCAGCTTCAGCATCTTATTCCTTTACCATTAGTGTGCTATTCCTCCTTTTTCTGCACTTGTCATGTTTCACAAACAACCTTAATGCAGAGCACAGCAATGCCAACAGTCACAACCGCCACCACAGGCACCAACACACTCAGAATCCTCCCTTAAACCCAAGGCTTCACATGGCTTTTCTTGGGCTCCAAGCATGGAAGCATGTGATCTACTCAGACCCAAAAAACTTCACTGCCAACTGGGTAGGTCCTTCAGTTTGCAACTACACAGGTGTGTACTGTGCTCCCTCACCTGATGACCCTAAAGTGACAGTTGTGGCTGGCATTGACCTTAACTTTGCAGACATAGCAGGGTTCCTACCCAATGAAATAGGCCTTCTCTCAGACCTTGCACTCCTTCACCTCAGCAACAACCGCTTCTGTGGCATCCTCCCAATGTCCTTGACCAACCTCACTCTACTCTATGAGCTTGATCTTAGCAACAACAGGTTTGTTGGACCCTTTCCTTTGGTTGTGCTTTCCCTTCCTATGCTCAACTACCTTGACCTGCGCTACAATGAATTTGAAGGGCCATTGCCTCCTCAACTCTTCAACAAAACCTTTGATGCCATTTTTCTCAACAACAACCGCTTCAGCAGTTCTATTCCTCCAAACTTAGGCAAAAACTCAGCTTCTGTCTTGGTCTTTGCCAACAACAAATTTGGAGGATGTCTCCCTGAAAGCATAGTAAACTTTGCTGACACTTTGGAGGAACTTGTGCTAATCAACACAAGCTTGTCAGGTTGTTTGCCACAGCAAGTGGGGTTTCTCTACAAACTGAGAGTGTTGGATGTGAGTTTCAACAGCATTGTTGGCCCCATACCTTACAGCCTTGCAGGGTTGTCTCACTTGGAGCAGCTAAACTTGGGGCACAACATGATGAGTGGCATAGTCCCTATGGGAGTTTGTGAGCTGCCAAACTTGGCAAACTTCACTTTCTCTTACAACTTCTTCTGTGAGGAAGAGGGTATCTGTCAGAATTTGACATCAAAGAGAATAGTGTTTGATGACAGAAGGAACTGTTTGCCAGAGAAGCCACTGCAGAGGAGCCAAAAGGAATGCAGTGCCAAACTTGAACACCCAGTTGATTGCTCTGAGCTTTGCTGTGTTGCGGGGAGCAATGCCTCTTCTGCTGGTTCAGTGGCTGTCCCACCTGCTGCAATTCCTGCAGCAATGCCTGTGTCTGCACCTCTGCTTGCACCAAGCTACCCTTAAGCAAGAGTTTGTGATGATATGAATAGGAAAAATAAAGTCCAAATTTGAGTTAGGGAGTCACCTTGTACATATACAAAGTGGTGTGGTAATCAGTGTGTCTGTATTCTATTGTATCTTGCGTCTTGTTTATTCCTTGTAAAGTGTTGTATTTGACAGGAAATGAGCAAGTTCATAGATATCTCTCGTTTTGTGGAAATACTAGGTTCAAAGGGTGAAGCCATAAGGAGACCACTCTACCTGGGACTATAATTTTCTTTCATCCTGTTTTAGAAAATCGTGTTTCTTTCATGTGTTATGATAGATTACTTAAAAGGGAAAAGTTCATTTCCCACTCGTTTTTCTTTGCACTATCGTTTACACATGACATATTGGAAAATAAAGAAAAATGGGTATTTCATATATATGGGACATATATATATATATATATATATATATATATATGAGAGCTAAGAGGATCTAATCTTAGTTACACAACAATTAATAGATGATAAGTGTTCTAACCTTAAGTTAGGTGCATTGTTAGGTCACCTCATCGGAGGTGTATATCGGAACAAATTAAGATTATTTTATACTCCCATCTCTCACATATTACAGGTCCTATACACATGTACGTAAGTGCACACGCATTCGTGCATGTATATACACGCACATATTTAACATTTAGGAGTAAAAGGGTAAACTTCAAAAGAACTGAAAAAGAATTATCTGAAAGCATAAGTGACTGAAACTTTGAGACAACAACAAATTTCAACATAATTAGAATTTAAAAATATATGACATTGTATTGCAACCAGCCAGAAAGTGGAGAGAGCAAAGTGTGAATATAATAAAAACTTATTTTAAAATATTTGGACTCTATTCAATGGGTGTGACTCAGTTGACAACACACGCTAAACTGGTAAGGAAGAACTTGAGTTTGATTCCTGCAAAACACATCCTTGTGAAGGGATGAGAAGCTTTAAGTGTGACTAAGCCTCGGATTGAATATTTGTTTTATAGCTAGTTCAAAAAACCAAAACTTGTGGAAATACCTTGAAGTCCTACCGAGGAACCAAAGGCCTTATAATTACGGTGGTTACCCAAAAATAAAAATAAAAATTGGACTCTTAGTTAAGAGCTATGTTACCTAAATTAGTTTCCTAGAATATATTAAGAAAAAAGACATTATTTTTTACTTAATAACCATCGTCAAATTTAACAAATTCTGGCTGATGTTTCAATTGTTTTATTTTTTAACTAGTACCTTGACCCGTATAATTACATGGATCACATTTGTATTTACGTTTGCACTAAAATGATTATCAAATATGAATAAAAAAATGTCATCAAATTTTGTTTTAAGACAAAATAAATAATTATTTTAATATATGAAAATTGAGGAAGTTATTATGTGGACAACTAATTATATGCTTCTAAAATATAATTGTTAATAGAAGAAATAACATGAATAAATTCAATCTAAAAAAATATATGAAGCTCAATTAGATTCAACGTATTATGTCAAAAAAAAAGTAAGTAATTAATAGAAATAGTAATATAATGTTTAGTCTTCATATAATTTGTTAATTTAGACGGATTGTCTTATATTTGTTGTTGAAATTGGAACTAATTTTTTAGTTTGTTTAATTATTATCGGCATAAGAAATTTAACGAATTTATATGATAATATGATATATATATATATATATATATATATATATATATATATATATATAAAATTAAAACGTAAATAGATTTATATTGTAATATATATTATATCTGTCATATTTATTAAAATGCAATGTGGCTCAATGGTTAGATGTGCTTTTACAAAAGTCACAAGTTCTGATTCTTGTACTCATCTCAATATGTTTTGTATTTTCGCTTTTAAAAGAAAACACCAGCAAAAGAAAATTGAAAAGAAAGCATCATGAAGCACCAGATATGGAAGCGGGTAACGGAATTCTTGGCAGAAAACAAATTGGTCAGATGATGCCACGTGAATTAGGATTCTGTTTTATATAATAGTAAATAGATATTCTTATAATAAAATGTGTTATACTTTTAGTTCATTTTAACGTAAATAAGAGCCTCAAGAGTTTTCTTACTCAATAACTTTCGATGTCACTCGCTGGAACTATTTTAAATCAAAACAAGTGAACTTATTTAAGAGTGCAAAAGTCCAACTCCTCATTTTGGAGGAGCGGAATTTTTTTATTTTTTTTTTTGCATTTATAAGATTTGAAAATGAAACCTTATTCAAAAAGGACTAAGTTCCTTATTACTTAGACCAACAAACATTAGTTAAATATCCAACTAATGATTTTGGGTTTTAGAAAAGAATTATATTATTCAAACAACAATTCATACAACAATTTATACAATAATACTTTTTTCTTTATCTTTTTTATTACATAATTAATTACATCTCATATTTTCTCTCTCCTCTCTCTTTATTTCTCTTTATTGTAAAATTTGTTGTGCTAATAACATTTCTTTTTAGGAAATGAAATGAAATTTTAAATATCTCTATTATTGTCTACCAAAAAAAAAAAATTCTCTATTATTAGTTTTATAACTTCACCTAAAATCTTTATTTCATATTCTAAAGTTCTAAATATAAATAGTATCTAAAATCACATTGAAACCAAAAAAATATATCTTTAAATATTTACACACAGAAAGAAGTAAGATAATAATAGGAACCTTAGAGATATTTTTTTCTTGCCTGAAAAGAGGGTATTTCAATAAATTTAGTTTTACAATTCAGGTTTTATATTTTATTTATAAAAACAAAAATTATTAGCATATCATTAATCACATAAATGGATCATAAATACAGTTATATACATCCATTGGAATAATCTCTTCAACTTTTAAGTCTACTTATAATTGTTCCATTTTCCTCTTAGTTGTCACCTAAGCCACCCTCCTACCGTATTTTCTTACATCTGTCCGTAAGACCCATCCTAACTTCTATCTTTATTCTCTTCCATGTTCTATTTCACTTCAACTACCATTGTTCTTCCAATTTTTCACCATCCTTCTACCATTTCTTCTTCTTTTCCAATTGTTGTTCCACTTCAACCACCATTTTTCCCCCTTACTTCACCATGGTATGTTTTTCACTATTGCTCCATCGTTCTGTATTCAAATTTTGTGATTATTGTTCTGTCTTCTTCAGTGGCAGAGAAAGCAGTCAACTTTATTCAAATCTCATGTAACCCATTACATCTCTGTTGAATTGCATTTTTACCTATTTTTGTGCTATTTTTTATTTATATTTTGCCCCATTTTTTTTACATGAACACCTTTGTTCTTTAAAGTTGATATTATTTTATCATTAATTTTTAATTTTTATTTAAATTATATGTACATAAAACCGTGAGTGGGAAAACACTTGGTAGCACTAGTGGAAAAGAAAGAGATGAACTAAAAGCTCAGGATGGAAGTCAGAAGATCATCATATTGAATTTCTAATGTACAACATTATTGATACATCACCAGTGAAAGAAAAAAAATACTAAAATTATACCAATGCTGCATGATACAATTGTGGGAAGTATCGTATTTAGGTCTTGTATTGAAGGTGCAATTATACGGAATACGGATTCTATCCCAACCTGCAAAACAGAAGGAAAAAAAAATTGTAACATGCAAACTTAACAGTTAAAATGAAATCATGTTAGTGACTACCATTGGACTCAGGATAAGGCAAAGAGTAGAAAACTAAGATATAATTGCTAATTTCAATTTTGAACAGAATAACAAACGTACTCTTATATTTTCACAAAAAAAAATAAAATTATGTTTTAAAAAGGAAAAAAAAATAGTTATGTTCATTGTCTTTCAAAATTATGTACAAAAGCCATAGCATATGGAATCAGGAGGAAAAATCAAATTAAAAATTGCTGAGATGTGGTGTCATTCTCTTACATCAGAAAACATTAAAAGCTAAAATAGTTTATATCAGACAAACAAAAGGAATATCTTGGTTGGCACTAAGCATATTACCAAAATTATGTAGTTGGGCACTGTGAGTTGATCCTAGTTGATATGAACAATGGAGATCTCTTCATGCAGGTGGAAGAGGGCGCCGGCAAGTTGGGCACTCCATCTTTATATCCATCCATCTTTGCAAACAGCCAGAGTGGAAAAAATGATCACAAGGGGTCACCTGTGAAAGAGTTGGTGCATTAGACTTAGGTTATATTCAGATTGTACAGATTAATTTGAATAGACAAAGGTTACATTCACATGCCATGCAATCATTAGATCGTGGAGAAAGATCAACGGCTGTCATGCATATAACACAGTCTGTGGCATGATTTGTATCAGGAGCAAACCTCCTATAATAGCTGTATTTCTCAGGAAGAAACTGCAGATCACAAAGATAAAGTTAGCTACGAGAGAAGCGTTGTGTAAAATGTAAAAAGGTAACATGCAGCCGCATCGCAATGGATGTTCAGTTAAGAAAAACTAGGGGCAAGAACCCAAAACAATGAGTGTTATTATCAATACTATGCTCATGATCAAACAAAATGAAACAAAGCCAATACTATGGAGCAAAATTAGAGCCATCCATATTTTTAGGATGTCAAGCAAATCGTTCAAACCATCAAAGGAATATAATAAAAAGTTAACTTCAATTTAGAAGTGGTTAAAAAATATCAAGATGGAGTTGGGTCCAACCTGACGAGGAATGAACCACAAGGACCCAAAATAGTGCTGAAGTAAGAGAATTGCAGCTTGAAGTCCAACAAATATAGCCAAACAAATGCACCAGCCCTGATCTGGTTCTATGCGCAAGAAGTTGTTAGGACAACCAAAAATATATAATGGGATTGCTAGCCGAGTAACAGTTATGCCTAAGATATAATGAGGATGCAATGGCTTGCGTGAATCACGAACAACATTGGCAATTATCTGAGGTATCCAAAAGGAGTATACAAGAAGAAGAATAGGTCTCAAATGATTATGGAATTCATACATGAGCAGAATGCCTCCCAATAGGATCCCATCTGCAACAGAAGTTAAACAGTAGATTAGATCTGAGCCTCACTTCTTCAATCAAGGAAATCTTTGCACCAGTTGAAGCAACTGGAAACATATAACTAGAGTTATCTGGCATGCTTGAACAATGAATCAGAATCAGAAATATTTGGATATGGGCACTCTAAGAATATAAGGTACAAAAGTAGCCTATCCCAAATGAAAACAGATAATTTATACTCTCAGATATTTGCCATTCCATTATGCTTATTTAACATAGGGACCCTTGGCTCATTCATACTTTGTTCATAAGTTCATGGTGGCCTAAAAGCAAATATAGTCAATAAAATGTGAAAATCAGAGATGAGAAAACAGCATTTTAACTTGTATTTATTGTATTTCTATGTATCCCGATAGTATTTTCAAGCAAGCAACATAGCTTTATAAAGAAATAATAAATAAATTATCCCAAACTTGATTGGCAGGCTGCCAGGCTCCTAAGATGTAGAGTGAGTATTACAGATCAAAACCATAGTAGTTAATCGCAGATAGCAGCGCGTAGCGACCGCCCCCTGAAAACGCTATAGCGGGATGACCGCTATTTTAATCCCTAAATAGGTTTATATTACACAATGTATATCTCGCCAAAAGTAGCTGGCCTTGCCGGAGTTTGATGAGTCACCGGTCAAGGGAGGTTGGCTCGAATGTTGAGCGGGAGGTGAGGGTCAAAGGTTAGGTGGAAGTAATTCTCTAAGGTGAAATATGAAAGTGAAAAAACGTGGGTCTAGGGGGTTAAAAACTTAAAATGAAGACCCACTCAATTTTACACATTTACCCTTAAAAAAAAACCCTAAACGACACAAGCTGGAGGGCTATTGTTCGCCCTCTGTGTCGAAAGCTTTGGAGCGGCAACAAAATCCGCTGCGGGGCATGATTTCACGCGTTTCTTGATGCTTTTCGCAGCGCGATGACCGCGACTTTGAGGCGCGATGCGACACACACTTCTGGAGCGGGGGGGGTCCGCGCCACACCTCCACGATAGCGGCGCAAACGCGCACTATTGACTACTCTAATCAAAACTTAACGATATAACATGATCACGGATCCTATGGAACCAATGACTCCAGGGCATATCCACAGTGATGAGATAACAAGATCAGATTGCCAAAGAAACTTTAATTAAATAAGTACTTACAGAAACGGCTGTATAAAACTGACAATTCACGCCTCATTGTATCCCAACCTTCACCATTGCTAAAAGGCCTACTTGCCTTCCAGATGGCGAGGAGATATCTCATCTCAAATATTGAGAAAACCACAAACTTGAAAAATGCAGCAGTTGCAAAAGCATTGAACAAGGTTTCTGCATGGCAGGAAGTAACAACAATTACTCACCAGACAAAGCTTAAAAAAAGAGAATAATCAACCCCTCAAGTCACATCTATCATAACAATGATAACAATATACCACAATCAATTTAAACACAAATATATTTATAATCTTCTCTTTTGGTTACAATGAGGGCACAAACGTCAAAACCTATAACCTATTCCAAATTAATTTATAATCTTCATACACTACTATGAACCAAAAGAAAATAATAGATCTCTTGACATGGCATATACTATAATTTTCTGGTGTGCTCTAGGAATTAGATGTTGTAATTGAACTAATTTGATTTTAGGGATTGAATTACAAAGAGATTAGGTTTGACGGTGCAAGGTGGTAATGAAAGCATAGACAGGTTTTGTGCATCCAATCTAAGTATAAATATCCAATTACTATTGGGTTCAATGTCAACATTGATATCTTCTTTTTTTAAGGGACATGCACCAATGTCTTTTTTTTGGGGGGTGGGGGGGAATTGACACTATTAATGTGTATTCACACGGCCCAGATAAATACAGCTATAGCCTGCTGGCCAGAAAACAGAATTAAGGGTAAAGAAAAATATTTGATGCCCTCTTCAAATTAAAAAGGATCCTTTGATATTTTATCTCTTCCCAAAACTGGTACCTCAACCCTACAAGGATACTAGAGATGTTTTAGGAGGACAGATAGAGAACTGTTTGTAGAGCAATCTCAATTCTCAAGAGATTATATGAAAATCCTTAGCACTTGTTTGGAAGACTTACCAACTAGTATTCCTGCAGTCAAATGTATAAGGCAAAGATAAGCATCTACTATAGCTTGCTGACCAATCATTAATATTGAAACCTTAGCAGCCCCCTGAAAGGGTATACATGAATCATATTCATTATAATGAAACATTGTCCAGTAGATTCATTCAAATATTGAATCATTTACATTAATTAAATTCATTAAATCTATAACATGAAATTTCAAATAAAACTTTGAAGCAAATTCTTACAGATTGGGTGTTGCTATGCTCCATTTGCCGAATTAATAGAAGAACTTGCAAAAATGAGACCTGGTATAAGTACATTAAGGAAATCACACAGTAATGGACAATGACAGAGTTTTAGAGTTGAAATAAAGGAAAACACACAAATGGAGAATAACAGAGTTTTAAACTTGAAAGAATGTTGATGACTCAAGGATACAAAAGTAACCATCAAGGTATAGTTCACTGCTTTATTATAGTAGACTTCAATGTTAATAGATGTTGCATTTAACTGTAAAGGTGAGAAGCAGTCCCCATCGTCGTCCACAGATGGACTCTCCATTAACCCTTCTAGCTGAAAATGCTCCCCTTCTATAAGAAAGCATATAACAACTTGGTAAATCATAGGATTAAAATTACAATATTTTCAACAATAGTAAGAATGCACTCAGTGAACTTTGTTAAAAAAAAAAAGAAGCCATAATTCATTGTAAAATTCTTCTGCAATTAATATTCATAAATAATCAGCAATTGTGATATTAAATGTGCTCAGAAGTTTCCTATTGACATTACACCATGGTCATTCAAGCTTCATTTTATTAGAAAGAAGAGAGAGAATAAGAAGAGGATAGCCGATCTGTCTACACAAGAAAATAAAGAACTAAAAAAGGACACCCTCAATGCAGAAGAAATCTCCAATCTTTCTGCATATCTGACTGAAAAGAATCCTTTACAAAATGGGAAAAAAGGAAGGCTAAAAACAACCTTGTCCCACAGCCAGTATAAAGATATATATGTATCCTAAAAGTTACAAGCATTTATGACAACTAGATACACCCCTGAAACGCAAATAATAATAATGCTTCATTTGATCTTTTTAAGCCTTTCTCTTTCTCTTTCTTTCATCTTATTCTTACTATCCTGTCTTCTAAAACATTGTATTACATCAACTCCTACAAAATTAATCCCCACACATATTAAAAACATAAAGCTTCTTGTGTAAGGATCAAATGGTAATGTGAAAACCAGCAAAAAGATTCTGCATATGTATACTTAATAATAGAGAAGTTCCTGGCGAAATGACACAAAGAAAGAGTAAAATTGAAATTTAAAAAAAAAAAAAAGGAAAGGGGGGGGGGGATTCTGGTGATATAGGTGAAGAAAATGGGCCAACAAAAAAAAATTAAAATGAAATATAAAAAAAGAAAAAAAAATCAGTGTTGGAAAAATCCTGGTGATGTTCCTGTGAGGAAAATGGGCAACCTAAGAAGTGAGGAAGTATTCTTAAATATTCTTACGAAGAGATCTTATGGACTCATACAATCAAATTTCAGATAAGCGACATACCATCAAGAAGACAGTGAATTAACCAAAGTCTGGAAGGGCTTAACTTAATGATGAAAAATATGAGGAAGAAAAAAATAAGGGTTGAATCTGAATATTGTTGAACTCCGCCTATGGTCTCATAATCAGTCCTAAGCGCAAATAAAGGAGGAGGGTTATGTTAGGCCCTCAACAGCCAACATAAAACTTGTGGAAACCCCAAACATGGATCACTCACAAGGATTATGTGTGCTAATGCTAGGTCGTTACCAAAAATAACACGTGATATGATTTGAGTATAGTGTTAAACAAGCTATAGTTGTTGCATCGGTGCTTGGATGTATTATTAAATAAGCAAGGGTCCTCGCATTTTTCTAGACAGATGTGGGTAATGAAGCTAACCTAGGAGTGCCTAATTAGGTTTGGTACTTGAAATATTGGTACTTTGACAGGTGAAGAGTTTTTGGAGGAGGTGGACACCATGATTTGTAGAAGGATTAACGTCATGTGCTTTCAAGAAACTACATGAGTTGGAAAAACTAGCTAAGGAGCTAGACATTATAGGATTTAAACTTTGGTACACAAAGAATGTTAGTAAAGAACAGCATGGGGATTACTGTGGATAAGGATTGGAAGGAGAGTGTGGTGGATGTAAAAAGGATTGGCAAAAAAAATATTTTTAAAATTAATGGTTACATGAGAGAATATTAATATCATTAGTGCTTATGTACCAAAAGTAGGATCAAAAACACTTTGAAAGAAAAGTTTTAGAAAGATTTCGAGGGGTTGGCTCACAAGAGGAAAATATTCCCATAGGCAACAATCTAAATGGACATGTTGGTAATGAGGCAAGGGAATTTATAGAAACTCATGGTAGTTATGGTTTTGGTGATCTGAATGAGGAATGATAGTCTATTCTTGATTTCTCAATGACATATGATTTCAAGATTATGAACACTTGTTTTAAGAAGTGGAAGGAACTTCTAATCACTTATAAGAGTGGAATCTCAAGGTTGCAAAATGATTTCTTTTTGGTAAGGAGCTTTGATAATAGAGCTTGCAAGGTGGCTCAAGGAGAAAGTCTTATGATCATTGATATTTGTTTTAAGAGTCATGATCAAAAAACCCAACAAGTTACAAATCCAAGAATCAAATGGAGGCAGCTCAAGGGTGATAAACATTTGACTTTTGAAGTAATTATTGGAGGGAGATAATTAAGAATCACAAGGTAGTGCTAACCTCATTTGAGATGAGATGTCTAAGAAAGTTAAGAAGGTTGTTAAAGCAATCTTAATCATTGTGGTGAAATGAAAGTGTTCAAAAAGTGTTCAAAAAAGGTCAGAAACAAAAGGGAGTGTTTTAAGGCCTTAAACAGTTGCAATAATGTTGAAAATTGGGAGATTACAAATATACAGGCTGTCTAATTAATTCCAACCTAGTCAGAAAAAAATATGCTCATTTGCTGTCCTAATTACAGAAATAAAGGAAATTAATTACAGAAAATAATTCTGAAATAAACCTGTACAAAAACAAAAATAAGGAAATAAATATCTCATGTTACAACATAACATCTGAGTGAAATTTGGAAGGAAAAACAAATGAAATATAATGTTCACTATGTATGTTAAGGAAGAGAAAATCAAAAAGGAACAGAAAGTATTCATACGCTGAGAGAACTCAAGTACCATGTTTTGATGATGACAGGCGTGAAACCTGTGCAGCGATTTCTACATTGCAATGTTTCTCCATGCCATGCAATGGAGCTGCAATAAGGGCAAAAAATAAAAATAGCAAGTTAGTACTACA
Source organism: Spatholobus suberectus (assembly GCA_004329165.1). NCBI lineage: Eukaryota > Viridiplantae > Streptophyta > Magnoliopsida > Fabales > Fabaceae > Spatholobus > Spatholobus suberectus. The sequence continues at coordinate 69,423,260 of CM014731.1, forward strand.
ACGAGAACCAACAAAAAAGGGGGGAGGGGAATCTCTTCAAAGTATACTAGTGAAGTAGATAAATTACAATGCTTTCTTCTCCACATCTTATGTCGTGAAGATTCTTGGAATACTTGAGATGAGAAAACTCCAAGCTGTATACAGAAAGCCATATATAGTAATTAAGTATTTATAATGCTCATTATACTCCCAAAAGTAACAAAGATCATATTTTTTTACAATCACATATCCTTAATGAGAACATGCTAGCAATTACTCTCCTCAAATGGTTCCATTGAAATAATGACAAGCAGCTAACTTATCCCCACACCCCACTCTATAGAACCTAAATGTAGTCTTACTCAAGCATGTTTTTGAGGAGATATGAAGGGATTCTAACAGTTGGAAATTTCTAATATAGTCAGTTTTAAGATTTAAAGCTGAAAGAATATCCTTAAAAAAATGAGGCCTTATTAGAGAACATCCTACAGGCCCTGGTAGAAGAATATTACAGCAGATAATAACTTACAGCTTCAACTTCAAATAATTTTACAAAGAGTATGGTTAAGCTATCAAAGCAAAGATCAATTATGCGATTAATAGAATTAGTACCTATAATTTAGGAAGTAATTAGTCAGCTGTTAACATTCATTAGGCTGATTTATTGTTTATTCCTTATATAGTTTTAGTCCACTATTGTGTATAGACATGACACTTAGGATTGTAATTCTAATACACATCAGAGATTCCTTTCTTTACAACAGATGAGCTTATGATGCCCAATAAAATCAAACCCATGAAAAGGATAACACAGATTTGGATCATACCATCCTTAAATTCTAGGACTCTATGAAATTCAATTATACAGAATAATAAACATTTTTTTATTGAAAAAAGATGTCATACCAGATGATACGGATTGGATAAAATATAATCTCCATCCTGATTTAACCCCCCCTCTTTTCCACTGCAATAAGAGAAAATAATAAAGAAATTATTCAGCACATTTAAATATTATAGGCTTAGCACCACTACTTGAATTGTGAATTAATTTTGGTTATCAAATAAAATACAACACAATGAACAACACAGCTTTAAAGAACTTATTCAGGATAAAAGGCCAAAATAGGAAGAAAAGAAATTTCAAAAATTTAAACAATCATGCTAACATATCCCAACTTGCCTGCCAAATTATGCCCTACTGGGTATGCAGAGAAAAGTAAAGCAAGGTCCAATTATACATAAATGAGATTAAATCAGAACTATTTCATAATCTCTTGCATTAGAAAACAAAATATGCCAGTTAGTTTTTAAGTTAAGACCCTTCAGGGTGCTGATAGTTTCTACTAGTCAGAATGGATTTGACAGATTGTATGAAAATTGCATTTAAAATTTCTGATACATATATTAGAAATATGGGGCATGTCTTCAGTACTACTAATGAATTCCTTTATGTCATTTACTATACCACTAAACAAAAAAATGAGCTTTTCTTGATTAATTTAATGTTTCACTCTTTGTTTTTACTAGCATTTGATCACAATCAGTTTTATGCTAAACTAATATTCTCAAGTACCAGCGCTTACTAAGTTCTGAATGCAGAGTTAGCAATTTATACTTAATTAGCCATTTCACTATATTTGTCACATGCATATAGGTTAATCACTGTATCTATTTCATTCTTAAATTCTAATTCCCTCTAGCTAATAAACAGTGCTGCATTGGCACGAAAAGAGGAAGTTATCATTTATCATATACTACCTTTGTTCCTTTATATAAGTAACAAATAACTAATTCATCAAAACCAATAAAAATAGTTAAGTTAGTTAACTTTAATTAATAATGTCATAAATTTAAATTTTATTCCAGAAATACTCATAAAATTAAATAGTTTAAGTGGTGGTTATATTTAATGATACTATTCACAATTCAAGAAATAATTTTCTCCACCAATTAGTGTTATTTATATTGTTAATATGTCAATGAATGCATCCACTTGCATGGGGAATGAGTGAGTATCTCATTAATAGACTTTACAATAAATTACGGGTATAAAAGGAAGATAGAAATTAATACATCCTATGTTTCTTATAATTAGGACCAAAAAAATACTCCTATTTGTTGCTAATATAAAGGACCAAAGGTAGTAGCAATCTGCACAAATGCTATGTATAAAAAATTTAGCCCAGGAAAAAGTAGATCATTTTCAGACTCAATGCTGTAGGTATCTGAATGCAATAAGGTAGCATATAAATTGAGCTTCGCAACATATCGGTGTTCACCTGTTGGCTACCATTCGAAGCTGCCTATAAGGCCATATATATACACCTTCTACTCTGATTTGAGCGCCACCAACATTGTATTCATTGTCAAATACATCATGGAATATGACTACCCCCTAATAAATAAACATAAAAAAGAAATAATTTTTGTGAGAATTTGACATGAATGAAAGTTATAAATTTTCATCAATACAAAAAATGTATTATTGTTTAGTGCAGCAAAATACACATTTTTTTGGATGAACAACGAATTTCTTAAGAAAGAAAAGAGAAAGACAAATGCAAGAGGATAAGAAATTCTCAATAACTGAAAACTATATTGAGAAAGAAGAAAAAAACGAGACTAGGAGCATGAAACATGCAGTACAGCACACCAATCTCTCTGAAGATCTGCCAAAGACACCCCCTTAAAAAGACCTTTGGGATAATACCACAAAGAAGCTAAGTGAACAACCCTGTTGCTGTCCCAAATGAAATCTAAAGGTAACACCTGACTAGTGAAAATTCTAGCATTTCTTTCCAACCAAATACACTTGATTCAGAAACAGTGATTGACACTGTACAAAATATGATCCCCAACATCTCTAGGATCTGTACAGATGATTATCCTTTCTAACGCTAACAGACTCTGAGGTCCTTAGAGACACTGTTTCATGCCATAATAAAAAAGCATTTTATTACACTGAATAAGGCCCCATCAGATGAGTTTGAAATATTGATTCATTTACAAGAAAACACCCAGCTATTCAATGCATCCATTGCATTCTAAGGGTTAGAATACTAGGGTTATTTATGTGCTACGAATCTTGTTATGTTAGAAGTTTTATTGGCCTGTGTTTGTATCAATAGTATTACACGTAACACCAAATTGACAAATTATCTTCAACTAAGTGCGTGTTTGGTAATCTGTCGATTACACACATTTACGCTAGTTTTCACGTCAATATTGAGAAAAACATAGAAGCTATATGCTCCTGCTTCTAAGTTACACACGTCAGATTTTGTGGAACGTATATCCAAACACACTGTAAATTGAGATGGAGTAATGTATGCGTCAAGGAAAAACAGAATGAAAAGAGATATTTTGCTTAATTCTTTGGCATATCAAGAGGACAGAACTGGAAGTTCACTAACTTAAAGGAACCTTTGATTCCCTCAATATTTCCAATAATTATTCACAATATTAATATAAGTAAATAGAATTTAAACACTTTTAAGGTAGAGAACTTAGAAGCTTCTCCATTAGAAGCTGGCATTATTTTAAAATTTATAAGAGAACAAATAAGAAACTGTATCACATGTGAAAGCTGACTTCCTTCTGAAGCTAGCCATATATTTCAACAACTCACCTGCACATAATGTACACCAGTTATCTTTGTGGACATACTAACTAATTCAATTACAGAATTTCCATTTATTTTTCTGATGTCTGGAAATCTTGTAGAGCCATTTGTAGTATCTAAAAACTTCCAAGTCCCTGCATTAAAGAGGACAACATAGATATATCATCAGACTGTAATAAGCTTAAAACTCATTCCAAAATAAATTAGTGAACAAAGTTTATTCTAAATATGCACTCATTTACAAATGCATATTTAATTAATTGAACAAAATTCCTTTTAATGCTACATGATTAGTCCAGATGCCATAGGTTCAGTTTGTCCATGGGAGCAAAGTGTCCAACTTTATGAACAGATGATGCCCCCACAGCCATTATATTCTGTCCAGTGGTAGTCAACTAAGAATGTTTATTAACTTAAGCCAAAAGGTAAGAAGCATAATGTTAGGATCCAATTGCAAGATATGGAACTTGAGTCCCACATTGGATCCATGAAATCCAAGGTTCTTATCACAAAGCAACAATTTTGGTCCTCAAAAAAGACAATTTGATCCATGGAAATTGAAAAGCATGAACTCATTCAAAAATTCAAGTAGGCACAGACAAGACAATTTTCAAATGATAATATCATAAAGCAGTAATTTTGTGACAGTTCAGATATAGTTCATTATCCAATCATATATTCTCTAAACTGACATCAAACTAAGCATTAAGCATTTTCAATTTGAATTGGGCCTAACTCACTTCCAAAAACTTGCTCATGAGTTAAGGATTACCTAAGCCTTTATAAGCTCTATTTTGGTCATACCTACAGTCGATATGGGATCTCAACACACCTCCTACACGCCTAGGATGGGACATCTGGAGCATGGAGATTGTAGGACGGGACTTTTTATATATATATTGCATTGGGAAAACCACAGGGCTAGATAGATTTTTGGATAGTAAGGGTGGCCCAATATCAAATCTATGATAGGTTTCAATACCATCTTAAATTTGGGTTAGGCTTAACTCAACCCCAAACACTAGCTCTTAAGGTGATGATTACCCAAGCTTTTATAAACTCTACTTTGATCATATTTAAAGGCAAAGTGGGATCTCAAGATTCTCAACAAAGTAGAAACTCAGTAGTCAGAAATACATCCAACTATGCAACTAATTACATCAAACATTTGCACAACAAACCAAAAGGTTCAAAACTATACCCCAATGCTGTCAATCTAAACATACATTTCTGTAAGTAAAGATTACCAACCTCTGTAAGTTCCAGTTATGTTCCATTGTGAAAATGGACCCAAGTCACTTTCGTCTTTTCTTGCAAAAACCCACTGAAAGAAGCAATGTCAATACAAGTAAATATATGTATTTGACACAAGCATTAAAATATCAGTTTATCACTGAAAAAAATGTTTAGAGTTTAATGATAAGCCACATTGCCTTGTGGAGTTGTGGTAAAATGATAGTCCTAGGAGGAATGCTAAGGGCCTTGCAACCAAACCACGCAACAAAAATAAATGGTCCATTGCAATAAACTTAATTGTAAAATCTAATTTGTTTCTCATTTGACGATTTATGTGTTTCAGCTATTTCTAAATACAAGTTCTGCAAAGATGAGCAACTGCAAAAAATGTACACCAAGAATTGTTTAAATATGAAGTAATGATGTTTGCAAGTGCCAATTATGATTGTTATTTGTTTGAACTCCAATCAACAGAGTTATCATAACGTATAAGCACATTAAGATAGTGATAATTGGCCATGTGGTCTTGGCAAAATTGTCTACCCTCAACCACTTTCAGGGTTAAACAAGAAGGATAAGTTCAAATGTATAGTTCTTTGTTAAGAAGGGATCATTAAGTCACTCCAAACATAACTAAGTGCATTTTGACGAACAATTCTATAAAGAATACCTGAGTACTCATTGCAGATTCTTACCGTTCTTACTCCACTAGCCTAAAGCAAGGTGTTTGTCCTCATTCTTTCATCAAGCAAATTAAGCGTTAATTTGACAACACATCAAGACATTCTAAACACATTAACTTAAAACTCAACCTACGTGCAAATGCCTTCAGTCCTTTACCAAAACCACATTATTTTATTTCATTCTAGCTTGACATTAAACATCAAATTTTATGTTTCCACTTTCACAGCAGGCAAAAATAAAAAGACAAAATACAGTAACCCCTAAGCGACTCCTCGCAGCTGGTCAATTAAAAGCTAAACTAAGCAAGAAACGATCAATTCTAAGGCCAAAACAAAGCATAACAAATTAGGTTCAAATTTACAATCAGCATCCACAGTTACCACTCCAAAAAACAACATAGGAGCTAATTCTGAAATCAATTGCAACAAAACAACCAAAAACTAATTACAACATGATAAACATACCTCATCACCCCAGGAATTAGCTCTGTCCCTTAAGGGTCTCAAACCTGCCACTGGACTCAGAAACAGCATAAACACCAACCACCCACATGCAATTCTCGGAAAAATCCCCACTTCCCTCCTCTCAAGTTCCAATCTTTTAGAGTCAACCTCAACCATGTCAAACCCCAAACACACCATGTCTCACAGAAACTTCAACTCCAACAACCCAGTTCCCAGTTGTGGCAGCTGATTACAGGGAATCCAAAAGAAAAATCCAAAACCCATCATAGGAAATTGCTTAAGAAAGACAAGGGTTGCTTCAAAAGGAGTCAAAGGAACGAATCGCCGGGTCACAACAACGAGTCTCCTCAGAGAGGTTGATTCAGATAATAGAGAGACAGTGAAAGCCCAACGACTGGAAACAAAATTCCCTTCACCAGCAAGGTCTGCCACCAAATGTAGCCAACTTTGTTGTAATTAAAAATGGCAATTATGGTTTAGCCAAAATATATTATGTTCTTCGGTTTGGAGCAGAAGAAAAAAAATTGTGGATTTTGTTTTGATTTGAAGGACAGGTCACAGGGAATAGGACTAGGAGACGTGGTTGACGAGGTTGGGTGTACTGTAGTGTGGAGTTGGCTGCTGGTTGCTATAGCAGGGAAACGTATACGCGCCCTGTGGGAGGTGTTCTCACGTGCCAGGCAAGGCAAACGGAGGAAATTGAACTAAACACTCTTTTTATAAAAAATAAATAATTTATTTTTAAAGAACAAATCTATCTTTATATTGTAAATTTGACTCATCTTAAATAAGTGCGTCTTTTTTTTTTTTAATACTGAGCGAGTGAATCAACTAGTATAGGGTTATTCCAATTAATCATTGATCTCCAATTCAAGTCTTAGTATGCAAACGCCTATAATGATCCTATGCGTCTCGAGTAAGATTGTCCTTTCCACATGTCTTATCTTAATCTCATGAGAAATATTAGCAACAAACTCTCTAGTCTTATCTTAATCTTATGAGAAATACTAGCAACACACTCTTTACTATTAGCTAAAATTTATTGAAAATTATGAATTTTAGTAAGTCTCATTTCCCATTTACTAAGTCCCTCTCTTGATTTTGTAGTTTTTAATAAATTTTAACTAATAATAAAGTGCATGTTAAAAAAATGTGTTAGAGAGTGTGTTGTTAGCACTCGGGGTGTTTGCAGATCAGTTTGGATCAATTTTGAGCCAAAAAGTCATCCGATCCAAAAATTAAAATAGCTTGCAGTTCGGTTTGGTTTAAATTGTTTCCTTAAAAAAAAAATCCAATCCTTTCCAAACCAATAAAATGTGGTTTGGATTGGATTGGATGATTTGGTTTTTTCGACACATCCTTACTAACATTTTAATTTACTATTACTTTCTAAAAGGCATAAAAAAGAAACACATCAATCAATTGATTAATTATTCTGTAACGTTTTTTTTTCTAAGGAGACATGAACATATATATTCAAAATAAAGCCGAAGAAAATGAAGTGTATATAGTTCTACTATGTTGGTTGGATACATGAAAAAGCATAATAAAAATATTGGTGAAACACTAAAAAACATAAAACGTATAGAAGTTACATGTAAAACGTATAATAACGTATGTGTATTAAAAAAATATTGGTTTAGTTTGGATCGATTTAGTTTTACAAATTCCAACTAAAAATCGATTCGAATTGATCGGTTATGCAAAAATATAATCCAAAAAATCCAAAGAAATTCAATTTGATTGGTTTTGGCTTTTTTGGATCGATTGGCCTTTTTTGGATTAGATTGGACATGAACACCCTTAGTTAGCACTCCTTTAATCTTATACATTAAACATTTAATTTTATTTAATTTTTTATTGAGTGAATTACCAATTTAGTCTTTGAAATTATAATAGTCCATCAAATTGGTCCTTAAAATTAATAAAAATGCTAAAATGGTCCTTGAAATGGTACATTGTCAGTCGATTTAGTCCCTAATATTATAATAGAAGGTCAAATTAGTCCCTAAAATAAATAAAATGATAAAATGATCCTTGAAATTGCAAATTATTAATCAATTTAGTCCCTAAAATTGTATTGGTCGGTCAAAATTGCCCTAAAATTAAAAATACTTAATTACTTTTTTTGCCTCCTAACTTTTAAAATTTCACAAATTTTGTCTCTAAAGTTTTTTCACACATTTTGACCCTAAACTTATATAATTTTGCAAATTTTGTCCTAACATTCAAAAAAATTGTGCATTTTTGCATAAAGCACAATTAAGTGTTTAGAAAATAGTAAATTAGAGGTAAGATTTGAACCCTTGTCCCTTTCCTTCTTCATAACTACAAAATCATTAGTCATTTAGCTTGTATATAAGAAATATATTATATATATTATTTCTGCATTTGTTAATTACACTTTTAGTTTTCCAAGTGTATGTTTTAATTTATTGTATAAAAAATATTAAAATTAAGATGATAAATTTATTTATTAAATATTTTATTTAAATTATTTAAATTTATAAATTATACAAATGTATTTATTAAATTATATAAAATTATTTATTAGATAAATTAGACAATAACTTATAAATTTATTTATTAAATTCTTTTATTTTTGAATAACTACCCTACAAATAAAAGGGTGGAAGATGTATAAATAGTTTTTAGATAATGAATAATTTTATATAATTAAATAAATAAATTTGTATAATTAAAATAAAAATATTTGATAAATAAATTTATCATCTTAACTTTCATTATTTTTTTATACAAATATAAACATACACTTAGGGAATCAAAAGTGTAATTAACAAATACAATAATGATATATATATATATATATACATATATATATATATATATACATATTATATTTAAACTAAACAAGTCAAATGACTTAGTGACTTTGTTGGTAGTTGAGAAAGAAGAAGTCAAGAGTTTAACCTACCTCCAATACTTTTGTCATTTTCACATCATGGATGGTTAATTTATATTAGGATAAAATTTGCGAAATTATATAAGTTTAGGATCAAATGTGCAAGAAAAACTTTAGGGGCAGATTTCATAAAAATTTGAAAGTTAGAAAACAAAAAGTGTAATCAAGCCTTTTTAATTTTAGGAACTAATTTGATTGACTATTACAATTTTAGGAACTACTTTGTCATTTTATTGATTTTAAGTATTAATTTGACTATTCATTACAATTTTAAGAACTTAATTGATTGATAACGTACAATTTTAAGAACTATTTTACCATTTTATTAATTTCAGAGACCAATTTGATTGACTATTATAATTACAGGAATTAAATTAGTGATTCACTCATTTTTTATTTCTTTCAAATATACTTGCCAATTCTAATTTCAAATTTAATTTGATTTAACAATTGACCAAAAGAATTCTTCTTCATTTTAAATTATTTTTATTTTATCATTATTCTTATATTTAATTTTTTAGACTGTTTATCTCTTTCAATTTATCATTTTTATTTTTATTTTAAAAAAAATTATCAATAATTAAAAATAACTTTGTATTACCATCTAAATTATTTATCATAAATTGAAAATAAAATTTTTATGTTTAAAAATATTTATTTATTATAAATTATAATTATAATATAATTTATATATTTAAAAATACCTATTTATTATAAATTTTAATTATATAAAAATAAACATTTAAAATACTAATTATTAAACTAAACAGGTTATATTGTATAAAAAAAATACTAAAAACTGTATAAAACAAACAGACAAACAAACAAACAGGTTATAGAAAAGCCTGTGGGAGTAGCTTATCTCCGTATATTTTTGACTTTATTCTCTCTTCTTTTTTCACTTTACCCATCAAATGCTTTAGTTGAATCCCAATTGAAAAATACCATATTCCCTGCTCATCTCTCGTCACCATGAGTGAGGTTAGGTTCTCTATTTTATTCTTCATTTCTTTGCTCTGTCCCCTTTATTTTGGTTCATTTGGTTTGTAATTCACTTAGACTACTGTGTTATGTGACTTTCCGATTTTACTTTTTATCAAATTAGTGGATTTTGAAGATTGATCTTGATTCGCTGAGTTTGAGTTAACGTCAAATTAGTGATAATTGGGAAATCAATGTCGTGTGTAACAGTATCAGGCAAAAGCTTTTCAGTTTTAAGGGTTTCTTTTTTCTACTTAGAAGTACTGTTATAGCTCTAGTTGGAAACTACAACGTATGCTACGGATTTTGGAAATCTATAGGCTAGTTTTCTTGTTAATTTGTGGCTGTGGAAAAGCTTTGAACTTTTTGGGAATTTCCTCTATTTCGGTTTTCTAGGGAAATAGCTAATTCTTCAATAATTAATTTTTTCCTGTTAGCCAATTAATCAATTAGTAGTTTTGCAACATGATTTGGCATCAGACAAAACATAGACGCAAGACTTTAGGTATTGTTGGTGCTGTTATTATCTGATCAAAAGTAGAGTTTTTACTTTGATAATTTGCATCATAAAAATATACATAAAAGAATTATGCACATTAGCAAGGTGAGACTCCCCTTCTAATTGGAAATAGTACCAACAACATTTAAAGTACTGGATCTAAATTTTGTCCTATGGCATCTTAGTAGGTTTTGTACGGTTAGAAATTAGCAACTAATGATACTACTTGATGATATGGTATCTTCTTAAGCATCCAAGGAGCAACTTTTTTTTTTATTTGGTTAGCCAATTAGCAGTTTTGCAACCTATGGTATCTTACATTTATATGTTTTGCTAATTTTATTAATAACTTTTAATTGGTAGTTATCTTTCAAAAACCATTTAGAGTTCCTTATTTTCTCTCTCTTATTTGCATACCTCTTTATTGATGATGTTGTACTGTGTATTTTACTGGAAGACACTTGCTTTCCATGTTTCACTTGAAGGGTACACATTGATAACACATTAACACACCATGTGAAGTAGTAGGCATCTATGATTGGAATTTTCTCATCTTTCATCAACTTTTAATTAATGAATTGATGAAATTAACAGTAATAAAAGAATGTTCTTTGAGCTCCTAATATGAGTAAATAATATAAAAGTGCAACATAAATTAAATAGAAGAATTTATAGGACCATAAACCTTATAAAAGCAAACAAAAAGTAGATGAGAACCGGTCAACTCATTTCTCCTTTTGCATTTTTCTTGTTAATAGGCCATATATGTAAAAAAAAAATTGGTTGGTAGGCCAGATGTGTAAAATTTTAATTTGGATAATATGCGGTCATTGTTACTCTACTATAACCAGGATTTGCATCCTCTCACTGTAGCTCTTAAAATGATTTCATTTGTGTGTGCTTATATTGGTACGAGTTATTTACAATTTTGTAATCCATGGCAGCTCATGACTAGTAAGAAAAGTCTTGCGTGTAATTTTGGATCCAGTCAAAGAAGTCACAATGAAGTTGAGAAATATGAAATTGAAGTCAATTCTGATGTCCATGGAGAATATTGCATGCCAAATTGCATTGCAGTCTTGAAAAGTCTAAAGAAGCAGGGGCATTTGGATTCAGAAAAATTTAGCTTTTCTTTAGACTTGATTAAAGACCCTCAAAATAGAATTATAGTTATGTGCTTACAAGATTCAATGAATGATTTAGCAAATTGGATTACATACAAGTATTACTTACCAAATATTAAGTGATTGAGTTAAGATTTGGTTTAATGTTTGTTATTGACATGTGGAACCTTGCGACTATGTATTGAAATTTGTGTTTGTGAACTTTGTATTGACATTTATGTTTATGAATTTGCATTATTGATATAAGTGTGTATTTGTATTTTGTAATGTTATTAATTCCTTGTTTTCAAATTGTCTTATAGATAATAAAAACAAAACTGTCCTATAGATTTCGACTCAAACCAATCAACATTAGTTTCTTGTTTTCAAATTATTCTATAAAATATGCTATGGTGTAGCAGCAATTGGATGTGAATATCACATGAAGTATTTGATGAAGCAAGGTAATAGATTTCTTTATTCTCAATGATAGAATTGGGTTTAACAAACTCTTAACATTTCGGGTGAATGTTACAACATGTTTAGGATGAAAGCCCATACTATATTGAAATTAGAAAGTTAGAAAAGTTATTGGTAATAAAAGACGTTCACATCCATATAAGGAAATGACAACGTTAGAGGCACTTTCTATGTTTCTTTCAAATTGTGCACATACTTAGACACCATAAATTTGGAAAATTAGAAGAGATTGTAAGTAAGAAGTTTGTTTGAAGTTAGGGATGACTACGAGGCAAGGCAGGCACATGTAGTAGTCCCTTGTCACTTGTCTCGCATCGCACGGGTATCCCTAAATCTTATGAATATCTGAAGATATTTACGGGTATTCGTGGATATTTATTAAAATATAAAATTTAAAATAAAAAGTAAAAAATAAAAATAAAAATAAACAATTTTGAAACATATATTTATACTAAAAATAAATAATTTAAAGCATATATTTATAATAAAAATAAATAATTTTGTCTATAAACATTTAAATAATTTTAAATTGCAGGTATCTTGTGAGTACAGGTACTTTACTACCCATCCTTGCTCCATTAATAAGTAGGTATTCATTAAGCTATTCATTTTTAGTTCGTAATAGGTTTTACCTGCAGGTACGAGTTTTTTGTTGGCATCCCTAGTTGAAGCTTTAGATAGTTTATGTTTGTAGGATCAGGAAATTGTTAGTCCTCTGATTTTTAACTTATTGAGGTTTCATCCAAAGGTAAGGATGACTGTCAATATTGGCCTTATTTTGAAGGATGCATCGGTGCTATAGATGGAACATATATTTCTGTCATTGTTCCTACTAAAGATCAAGTTCGTTATATCAGTAGAAAAGAATACCCAATACATAATGTGATATTAGTATGCAACTTTGACATGTTATTTACTTTTGTTGTTGTTGGTTGGCCTAGTCATGCACATGACACACATATTCTTTCATTTGTGATTGAATAATCGAAAAATGTGTTCCCCCACCCTTCTAAAAGTACATATAATCTTTTTTTTTCAATATAATTTGTCGTTTATATATTTTTAAAATTAAATTTTCATATGAACTAATAATATTTTTGCATATTTTAAGAAAGTACTATTTAGTGAAATTTGGATATTCAAACACGAGAGAATATCTAATATCATACAAGGATGAAAATATCACATTCTTGGTTTCAGATATGACTATCAAGTGGAAGGTTTATAAGAAGTATTTAATCATACACATTCTTCACTTAGAAATGTCATTGAAAGAACAATTGAGGTTTGGAAGAAAATGTGACATATCTTATGTGATGTGACTATATTAATTGATTAAATCATAAAAGATCATAATCGCAACAACAATGTTACATAACTTCATTCAAATATATGGTGTTGAAAATGTGGAATATAACAAATTTATAATATTCCAAAATATATGACTACGTCCATAGAAGAAAGTAATATTGATGAAGAAATGAGCTTACATAATCTTAGAAGAGTAGTAGGCAATGCTTATATAGATAGAGTTTGAAATCAAATAGCAATTGAATTGATGAGAAATAGAAATAACTGGCTTATTAGTTACACATCATTTATGTATTAGTTGTAATTACTTATTAAACTCTTTCTAACATAATTTGATATTATTGAATTCTGTCTAAATAAATTGTTTTTTATTTCTTTAAAAATATTATTGAACAACAATATAAACTAACTTAAACATTTTATCATTTGTAATCAATATTTAAATTTCTTTGATTAATATTATATATATTATTTACAACATCATTAAAATAAATTTTTATTAACTAAAATAATTTTTTATATTTTTTAAATTAAAACAAAAACTTTCAAATTGTTGACATTTTTAACATAACTAGTTTTAAATAAAATTAAAACTTAGAAAAAAATTATCAAACAGCTTTTAGGTTAAAAAGAGCTTTTAAACTTAAAAAAATAAAAATTGACAAGCGACTTCTACTTTTTTCTAAGCTTTTATTTTTAGTTTCAACTTAAAAGTAACTCTTAAGATAAATAAGTTGAGTGAAACACACTTTTATTATTGTTTAAAATTTATTGACAACTATGAAATTATGAGTGAGATTTATTAAACAAGAAATGCAATCCACAATTTTTTTGTGATTTCTAATAGTATTTGACTCCTCTAAAGTCAACAACTCACTTTAGAGACCAAAGTAACAAATCTAAGTTATTGATGAAAAAAAATCAATCATTGATATTCTAATACATCTTTGATTTCTTATGCATCTATATGTAATACTGACTGTTGATTTTTTTTTTTTGTCAACTATTTTAGTCAATAATAAAAATGTGTTAAAAAAAGTGTTAGAAAATGTGTTTCTAACATTTTTCAAGCAAATTTACAATTTCATATATAAAATATTATTTTAAAATTAAAAATGTGGCTTTTCTTTTGTAATAGGCGTTTGTCATTCAAAATGAATGTAATATCAAATTTGAATTAAATTAAATTGAACTTTTATTGTTTGGTTTCAAAACTTTATTTTTTATATTTTTATTTATTTTTATATAATTTTCAAAATTATTTTTAATTTAACAACTAAAGGAATAAATTGACACAATACATAATTTAATAATCACTTGAGTTTGGATCAACTCTTAAACATGACATTTATATAATCATAAATAATAAAATAACAAAAGATCACACATAATAATGATAATAATATATCATCGAAAATATCTACAATTGAATCATTGACTTACATGTATAATTAAAATCATTGTTCCAAAAAATGAATTGGAATTTATATGGATATAATAAGAAAAACGATATAAATATATTTTAAGTGTAGTTCAATTCGATTTTAATAGTAAGGATGAAAATTGAACCAAATCAAAATTAAAAAAATGTAATTTTTTTTAATTATTGATTTGATCAAATATCAATTTTTTTTCTCGGTTTAAAAATTTAAAATGTTTTGTTTTTGTTTTAAACACAACTAATAATTCTTAATGATAAATAAATAAATAGGCGTGGTTTAATTATAATATAATTTATATTATATATTCAAAAATATTTATTTATTATAAATTTATGTTATATAAAATAAATATTTATTTTATACAATGCACGATATAACATCCCGCAAAAATTAGGTATAATAATTTAATATTAACTATACATCATTCAATAATTAGGAGTGTTTTATTGAATAATCTAATAGTGGGCCTTATTTAAAGGGAGAGAGGTTATTAAAAGGATGGGCCTGTAAGGCCCAATAAGGGAATTAAGGTTTATAAACCATAAGCCACACACACACACTATATCATGTAAGGAATTGGGAAAGGAAGGAAAAGAGAGAAGAAGGGAAAAAGAGAAAGGAGGATAGGAGAGGAAGAGCAAAAACTTAGGTAAGCCATAGCATAATAATGGGTACCTCCAGGTGAATGTAGCCCCTTACCTATTCCCCTTCCCCCCATAATTGTATTGTTGCTCATATGTATTCCTTTGTATGTTTTCCCTTTTCCCCATTTATGTTTGTCTTATATCCCTTGTGTGTGTTGTATGAACATGCCATTATAGGGTTCAATTAGGGGTTTGTTGCAAACAAATGTTTATAGTATGAGTGAGGATTTGGGACATGTAATTTTATGATTTGGATGTCATTCTTGTATATATTCTATGTATTTATGGCTTGTATGATTAGATGCCATGTTAGAGTTGTCTTGAATTACTATTGAGCATGCCCATGTTTATGTTGAGTGTGTCTATGCTTATGTTGAGCTTTAGATTAAGCATGCCCATGCTTATATTGAGAGAACCCATGCTCAAATGATTGTGACTAGGATGATAAGCTTGGTCGGGCTTCACTAAGCATGACAATGCATCAATTTCATTTCTCCATTTCGAATTTTTTTACAACGTGAAGCATGCCCATGCTTAAGGGAAGCATGGCTGTGCATAAGGTGGCATGGTTGTGCTTCATGAAGCATAGTCGTGCTTAGTTTTGCGAGTTACATGAATGATAGGAAGCACGGCCGTGCATAAAATTTGGATCGGCACCTCAGAAGGAAGTACGTCCATGCTTAGTTTAGCATGCTTGTGCATAGTTCTTAGAGTGAGAATTAGGCTTAGGTATCTTCATAAGAATCTTAACCCTAGATGTTAGCTAACTAATGGCTTTGGAATCACCATAAAATAATATCTATAGATCAAGATATGATCAAATTAGTGAGCAAAGGTCAAGCCGTCAGAATTAGGTAATGATTTCATGTTCTTCATAAGTTTCGGCATAGTAGATGATCAAACCAGTTTTTGAGGTTAACATAAAAGTTGTAGATAATCTTCTTAGCTTTCAAATGAAATAAAGATAAACTTGATAGGATTATTATAACTCTATATATCATGTTTTTACTCTACAAAGGTCATAAAAGAGTAAGAGGAAATGAAGGAGATAGTACCCAAGAATTTAATAAAACAAAATACAAATCCTAAATATCAAAGGGGTAGTTGTTATAATAGGTAAAAGATAAGATATAAGTTTATCCCCTAGGTAAGAGATACAATGTACGTCCATCCCAAAAGGTAATATAAAATGTATGTTTAACCTATAATATAAGATGAAATATGTGCCTACGAGATGAATATACATGTTCATATTATTACCCTTATTGTATGATTTTCTCTATCCTCTTATAAATGAATGTGATATGTATGGCTATAAATGAACCTTTCATATGAATGAAAACAATGTGATGTGTATGACTATAAAGGAATGTCCCCATATGAATGAATACAACATAGTATGTATGACTGTATATGAATGTTGAAAGGGTCTCCTTTGACAAAGGAAAGGTAGAAACCTCTTTGGTCCCCAAAGGATGGGTCAAATGTTAAAAGAAAGAATGTTTAAGATATAACATCTCCTTTGACAAGGGAAGAATATCCATCTCTTTCAGTCCTCAAAGGGTAATGTCAACCTTCGGTAATGGGAGGTTGTTTGGCAAAAACAAAGGGATGTTCCTTGAGATTTTGAGCTCAAATCTGCCAATAGGATGGATAAGAAAAGTAAAGGAAAAGAAAACGATTAATTAAGAAATGTTGATGTGTTTATGAATTATTGATGAGAATCCCTTATTCTATGATTGATGTATAAATTATTATATTCTATTAATGTTTTATGCTCTAATGTCACAATTTATGAGAATTAACTATCAATGTATATATTATATGCTTGCATGATATTGTAGTGTCCTTAGGGTACTCACTGAGACTTTAGTCTCATTAGTTTAAGTTTAAATGTTTCAAATTAAGCAGGTATAGAGCCTTAAGTTGCTTATAAGGAGGAAGTTTGTGGGTTTTGCATTTATGTTTTAGGCTTATCTTTTAGTATTTATTTCTATGTTGAAGACTAAGCTCTCGATGTTGAGGCACCTTTATGTTTTATTATTACCTTGAGTTTTGTAAGGTACCTTGACTACCCACGATATTAGGAATTTATGTTTATTCAATATAGTTTGAGGTTTTATTTTCTGTGAGATTTATGTCTTCTGCAATAGAAAATATGTATATATGGTAATGCCTCCTACGAAGTCACACACAGGTTAAAATACTGGTTCTTAAGTGGTTTGAAAACAAAAATCATTTCATCATCTCATGTATTTACGTGATCCATTGTTAATGTATATACCTAAAATTGTTGAAAATTTTGAACCTTTCTTGTAAAGTAAAAACTTGACCCCCCAACTCTTGCAAAAATTCAACTAAAATTAACAAAGTTATAAGCAAATTACATTTTTCAACTTTTGTGAATTTGGGCTAATCACTGATAAATCAGTATTCCTGTGTAGCTCTTACAAGAGGTGAAGAAGAAAAATAAAGCAAAAAAATAAATAAATTCATATATTAACACCAATTAAGTAAAAAAAAATTATGACGCTGTAAATGACTCTAATATCACTATTAAGTTTCAGAATAAACTACATAATATGTACCAAAAAAGAATAAACTACATAATGAAAAAAAAGAGCGTTTAATATTTTTAAAACCCAAAACTCTATAAGGATGCATACAATAATTATAAATTGTGTTATAGAACATACATATTGGCCAAAGGGATAAGTGGTCACAACATTCTATGCTAAATCACAAAGCCGTACATGTAGTGAAGCCTTTTACTATATCACATGAATGCAAAAACTTAAACTTCCTTTTTCACAGTGCTTGTCACGACCAAGGAACATTTTTAACTTTACTCAACTTCAAGAGTTTGTATGTGACAACTTTTTTGTCTCTCTATTTCCCTAGGCGAACATTTAGTATACTTTAATTGTATATGTTTGTGTACCCTAAAAGGTGAGTAATGAGGATTTACTAGTGTTATACTAATTGACTTATGAGGATTTACTAGTATTATACTAATTGACGTTAGTAAGCCTAAATATGGGTTGAACTATTTAGTTTTACTAAATGTCAATTTTACTTCACTTGGATCTTTAATATAATTAAAATCCTATTTTTTGTGTATGACTATGTAAGTTCTTATTATCTTGACAATAATATTAATGATGTATTAGTCTCAACTTTTTTTTTTTAATTTAAAAGCTACTTTAAAGTTAATGATCAAAATAAAATTAAAAAAATAGAAACTAACAATTTTCATTCTCTTAATTTATAAGAGATGGTATGAGAAAGAGAATAGGGAGAAAGCATGGAGAGAAGGGGAAAAAGGGGAGAAAGAGAGAAAGTGTGGAGAGTGCATAGGGAGAAAGAGTTAGAAATGAGAGAGAAGAGAATCTAGGTTTCTTTTAAAAGTTTTTTTACCCAACTTTTATTGAAAAAACTATTTTTTATAAAAATTAATGTAATTATTTTAAAAACTAAAAAATATTTTTGGATATTTTCTAAAAAGAGAAGAAAAAAAAAGTTGGTTATTTTTTACTCTCTATTTTCCTAGTACTAATAATTAGCATAATCTAGTAGCGTGTGTTGTGTGTATATACACACGTACACTCTCTAAAGGATTTTTAGTAATGTCATATTATGCCAATTAACTTAAGTAATTAGTAGGCTTAAATATGGGTAGAACAATATAATCTTATTAGATGTCCTTTTTACATAACTTGAATCTTAAATATAATTAAAAGCCCATTCTTTGTGTATGAATATGCAAGTTTTTACTATCTTGACAATAATATTAATGATGTGTTTGACTCAATTTTTTTTTACTTAAAACTTACTTTAAAATTAATAATCAAAATAAGTTTTAAAAATAAAATAGAAACAAATTGATAGTTTTTATTTTTTTAATTAAAAAAGATGATTAAGAAAATAGTAAGGAGAAAAGGAGAGAAAAAAAGGAAGAGCAGAGATGCTAAAGGAGAGAGAGTGTACAAAGTAATAAGACAAATAAGAAAATATAGCTTTCTTCTAAAAGTTCTTTTATCCATTTTTTTTTCATTTTATAAAAATAAGGTATTCTTTTGGGTTTCCATGTCATTGATGTGTAGTATTTATTGACTTTGCCAATAATTAATCTTTGTGGGGGAACCTAGCTAGCTACTTTTAGTGGGTCTCCTCTCTCAATCACATTTTTTTATCTACAAGACTCAAATTCGAGACTTTGCTTAAAGAATTTGAACTTAGTTTCACTTGAACCAACGTAATGTTGGTAAAATCAAGGTATTTATTTTTTTGAATTTAATTTATTATGTCATCCTATTTGTTATCATAATGTGACCATATTAGATGCTTGTGTAAGTCATCAAAAAATTTAGATGCTTGTGTAAAATTAATCTCAATATATTTTTGGTGTACAATGGTCATATTTATGACTTCATGCATACTTACTTCAACCTCCCACCATTAGGTCGACCCAAATGAGTTAAAATTATGATATATATAAATTAGAATAATTATCTTGATATTTTTAGGAGTTATTCTCCACGAGAACGTTTTAATTTTTTTTTTTAACTGAGAATATTTTTAGGATATTATCTTAACCTTTTATCTCTTTTAATTTATCATTTTTATCTTTATTTTTAAATTGAATTTAATATTTTTTAAAAGAGATTATCAATAGTTAAAAATAATCTTGTATCACAATATAAATTATTTATTATAAGTCTACAATATAATTTAAATGTACAAAAATAATTATTTATCTATTATTTCTAAATTAAATTTTAATATTTTTTTAAAAGAGATTATTAATAATTAAAAATAATCTTGAATTACAATATAAATTATTTATCATAAATCTAAAATAATATTTATATGTTTAATTTTTATTTTTTTGGAAAAGGAAGTGGCCAAAGGCCCAAAAGAATGTATTAACGCACAATGAGACGGGGAGATGCAACTCCCATTACATCAAAGACCAGTAGCTAATCAATTTGAGCAGGTGGGTGCTGGTAAAGAATGGTCCTACCCTTAAATTTATTGCTCTGTTTGTTATGAAAGAGAGAAGAAGATAGATGAAGAAATTTTTAAAATTTTTTATTGTTTGATATAAAAGAAATAAAGAAATTTTTTTAATTTTTTTGGTAAGTTTTATTATTTATTTTTATTCTATTTTTCACTTACTATTATTTACCTATCTTTCTTTCTTATTTTTTATTTTTATTTTTTATCAAACAACTTAAAATTTCAAATTATTTTTTATTTATTTTTTTCTATCTATTTTTTTTCTCTCAATCAAACAAACACGAGCTAAGTTAGGTAAACAATCAGCACACTTATTTTCTTCTCTAAAAATGTGCTTAACTTTAACGTGTCAATTGCCCTGTATAAGCTTGTTTATTTCACGCGCTAAGCTGCAGCCCACAACACTTCCCGTGGACCCTTCTGGATGCTGCAAATCACAGCTTCAGAATCAATGTGAAGCTCAACCGCCCTAAAACCTTTCCTCTGTGCCAACCGGAGTCCTTCCAGAGCGCCCCACAGTTTAGCAATGAAACCAATTGTGAGCCAATATTCTTAGCAAAACCTCCTAACCAGTTTCCATCTTCCCCCAGAATTAGGCCTCCACATCCAGCTTCCCCCAAATCACCTTTTTGCAGCACTAGTGTTGATTCTTACCCAACCTCTCCAACTGACTTGCACCGTGGTTTTCACCTTTAAAGGGTTGTGCACCTGAGTAGCCAAAGCCTTTCTGTAATTTTCCTGACTGCATAGAATACCTTCATGCGGGGTTCTAGGGCTCACAAAATTTTCATCATGGTAAGTTTGGTTCCTACACCTCCACAAAATAATAACATGTTGTA
Organism: Spatholobus suberectus; assembly: GCA_004329165.1. Taxonomy (NCBI): domain Eukaryota; kingdom Viridiplantae; phylum Streptophyta; class Magnoliopsida; order Fabales; family Fabaceae; genus Spatholobus; species Spatholobus suberectus. Next base: position 69,444,489 of record CM014731.1, read on the forward strand.
GCCCACACCTCAGTCCAATTCAAAGAGGCAGCCTTCCCCATATTCTTTGTGACATTCCAAACAATCCAGTCCTGCAGATCAAGGCTAAAAAAGACCCCAAAGTTTTTATTGCTGATCAAAGGGCTCTACACCAGCGAGGCCGTCAGGCAATCGCGCGCAACATGCAGGGAGGATTCAACTTGGTCAATGCAGTGTTTGCAGAAAGGTGCTTCCAAACACCATTTAGATTTTCGCAAATTAGTTAGAAGCCTATCATGTCTCAACAACCAGACGAAAGTTCGAACATGTTTAGTGATAGCAATCTTCCAAATTGATTTCCACACTCTACATTCAGCTGGTAGATGATAGCCATTGAGTCTTTTATAGGCACTGGCTATAGAGAAAACTCTCATTTTATCTCCAATCCACTTTCTACTATCCAACCCGTAGGCTTCCATTTGGGGGGGAGGGGTGGAGAGGCATAGTCAAATGGATGATGTCTTCAGTGAACAAGCTTCTAAGAATATCCATATTCCATTCACCCATTTCAGAAGTGAGGTCAATGACTCGAAATTCCTTCATGTGAGGGGGTATAGACCTGCTATGCTCCTCCAACTTGATTTCTGTCCCTACCCATTTGTCCGACCAAGCTTTCACATCCTTTCCATCACCAATAACCCATAATTCCAAGTCCTTCGTTGCACTCAAGATATTAACCAAAGACTTCCAAAGGGAAGAATTTGAATTTCTCATCGTGATTTCAGTGAGATCTTTCCCTCCTCTACCGTACTTTTTTTTCAAGACTTGGCACCACAGCTTGCTGCTGTTTGGCTTTAGTTTCCATCCCAATTTCAAAAGACAAGCCTGATTCATGATCTCCAGATTGCACATGGCCAGACCACCACTCTTTTTAGGAGCCATGAGGGTTTCCCAGTTTAAGGCATGGATTTTCCTACAATTATCATGTCCCCCCCCAAATGAAGCTTCTTTGAATTTTCTGGATCTCTTTGTTGATAGTTTTAGGAATCTGCACTAACATGATCGGATAGATGGGGATATCCTAAATGGTAGATTTTGCTAAGGTAATACGCCCAGCCAAGGACAGTTGATGCGCCTTCCATCTAGCTAGTTTGCTTCTATCCTTCTCCAAGATATACAGGAAGTCTTCCCTTTTTGGTGCCCTACCAGTGATGGGAATGCTGAGGTATTTCCCAAGATAATTTGAAGCTTTATAGCCCAAAATAGCAAGCAGCTGCATTCTCAAAGCTTCCTCCAAATTTTTTAAAAAATCACCCGAGTCTTGTCTTAGCTAACCATTTGTCCAAACATCCTGCAGAAACTGTTGAGAACTCTTAAAACACATTCCATTTGATCTTTGGAAGCTTGGCCAAACAAAATTAAGTCGTCCACAAACATAAGATGGGACAATTGTGGCCCGATCTCCCAGCTTTAATAGGAATCCAGTTACCCTATCCACCTCTTTCTGGATAAAACGTGTTAACTTCTCCATGCACATGACGAAAATACAGGGTGACATAGGGTCCCCTTGACGAATACCAGGGAAAGAAAAAATCATTTCTGGTACCATTCCACATCACATTGGTTCAAACACTGGTTATACACTTCATGGTAAAGCAAATCATTTCACCGGGCAGGCCCACTTCCTTGAGGACAGAGTGGATAAAGGACCACCGAGTCTGTCATATGCTTTGGCAAGAAAGACCTTGATGGTGAAAAAACCATTTTTTCCTCTCATACTCTGCATACTATGCATGAGCTCTTAAGCAACCATAATGTTTTCCTGAATGCTGCAGGTAGGAATAAAGCTAGTTTGAGCAGGGGATATAATCTTAGGAAGAAAATCTTTGAGCCTATTGACAACAGCTTGGTCATAACTTTATATGTGGTATTGCACAGAGAAATAGGCCGAAATTGAGAAATGAACTCTGGGTTTGGAATTTTTGGTACAACACATATATCAGTGGTGTTGATGTTGTGAATAATATCAGGATTATTCTAAACTTCATGTGCGAACTGACATAGATCACTGCCTACGAGGTTCTAGGCATTTGGATACAATCCTGCCGGAAAGCCATCGGGTCTAGGTGCTTTCCATGGCCCCTTGTCAAATAATACGTTGCGAATTTCTTCATTAATAAAGGGCTTCTTAAGGTCTTCCCCTCTATGAGGAGGCAATACAGGGAAGTGTACTGGGTTTGTTGCCACTCATTTGTTCTTCCTTCTTTCCTAAAGAGATTTTGATAAAACCTGTTTGCCAAGGCATGCAATTCTTCTTCCTCTTCGACCCAATCACCATTAGCATTATGCAGCATGAGGATTTTGTTCATTCTGTGCTTAGTAATGGTTTTTAAATGGTAGTACTTGGTATTGCGATCACCTTCAGTAAACCATTTGGCACGGGATCTTTGAAACCACATGAGTTCTTCTTGGTAGAGAATGGTACTCAATTCTTCCTGAAGATTTCTTTCGAGTTGGTGCCGGAACTTGTTTATGGGATAGTGGTTAAAAATGTCCACCCTTGGAAGAACTTTTACAATTGCTTTAGAATAATCCAACCTCCAATTTTTGTTGCACAACGCCCCTATGAAGGTGCTCATATATACACTCCTGGCCTTGGTAACAAGCCCTCTACAAGTATACTTGGGCCCCACCGAGCCCAAATCTAGCAACTTGTTGGCATGAATTCTGTCACTGAAAGTACTACATCTTCTATAGGATATTGCCATCCCACCTTTTTCTGATCTTGGGACAAAACATCGTTGAAATCCCCAGCTAGGAGCCAACTGCCATTCAGAGTGGTGGCTTGATGCTTTATACTTTCCCAAAGTTTAGCTTGAAGGCCTCATTGGGGCTGGTGTAAACAAGAGTAAAGGTCCAAAACCTACCATCTTGAAAGTTCACATCTAAAGAAATGCATTGAAAGTCAACAAGCCTTGTGTGAACCGCAACCACCTCAGTCTTCCAAGCCACGAAAATCCCACCAGCATATCCATGATTCATGGATCCTTCAAAACCATCGAATCCCAGCAGCTTAAAAGTGTGTCTCAGACTTGTTGGATCAATTCTAGTTTCCATAATAACTAGAATATCAAGGTGATAATTATCACAGTAATGCTTGCAGAAGCGGTAGAAGGCATTGCTAACTGCCCCACGGCAGTTCTAGAGCAAAATACCATGATTAGGTTTCTTCATCAGAAAGGCAGGTTAATCAAAGATCATATTTTCCTCGTGGTTCCCGTCACTAGTCTACAGTGAGCATTCAACTATGGTCTCCATATCTATGTCTTGACTATCATGAAAACATTCGTTTCCCTAGTCTTCCATGCTTTGTTCTGTATACCCAGGGTATTGAATAGGCTGGTTTTCTAGGGAGGTTGCGACACCTGGTATCTTATCTGGATGTCTTGTGTGTTGTGGAAGAACCTCCACATTGGCACGCTCCTCCATGTTTACTCTAGTGTTCTCCATGAATGAATCCTTAATGTTTGATCCTCTAACTCCTTCCATATGCTCCTTGTGTAGTTCTTCCTGAATATCACTTTGACTTTTACCCTTGCTATTCTGAGGGCTAAAGCTCAACTTGCCCCTCTGCAACATCCTTAGGTGAAGGCGTCTGTTTCTTGCTTTGGTCTCTCTTTCTTGGAGTCCCCATGTCACCCTCTGTACTCTCCACGTTTTTTTACCCAGATTTGTTTGAGGGCCCCTCAAGATTGAAAGCACCTTTATCTTTTCTGACTTCGCTAATGACCATCATATCTCCAATCTCTAGATTCCCATCTTTCTCCCCCTTAGCGTCCCGGAGAACATTAAATCTTAAACCTGAAGGATTCAATTCTTGTTCCCTTTTGCCTGCTGTTGCCATAACTTCCTTCCTAATTTCCTTTCTTGGTCTACGATTCTTTTTTACGACCGTCGAAGGACCTTTCTGTGGTTTTCCTCCGTTGTTTTCGTTCCACGTTGACTCTGCTCCCAACCACGTATTTTGGTTCCGTCTCTTTGGACACCCCTCTCCATAATGTCCAAACTGGCCACAATTGAGGCATAAAAGATGCAGCCCTTCATATTTGATTTTGTAAAAACGCTGATTCAGTTCGAAGGCTTTGTTAAGTCCACTTCTACACAAGGCCCAGCGTACTTACCTCTTTGTTACACCAAAGTATTCCTATCCACTCTCATAGTTGTCCCCGATTGTCTCCTATGGCATACAGTACCTTGGTGTCATAATATTCAATGGGTAGACCTGAGAATCTAACCCACAGTGCCACCTTCTCTATGATCGCCAAGGCGGTATCAAAGTTTGGCCCAACTCCCTAACAACCAAGTAGTGGTCGTAAATAAGCCACAGGCCTTCCATTAACGCTCTGTCTTTATCTTTTTTATGTGTGTGAACAAGACCAAGAAATAGTCTTTACCCATGTCTATCGAGTGGAGCACTCCGTTCCTAATCCACAACTATTTTAGTCGAGTTTCGTGTGCTTTGTAACCTATCTTTCTACCCAGAAGCTTCACGATTACCGCATTCCGCCCTGGCCTCCTAATCCCTGCTTCCTCTTTCTCAGACAGGATAAAGGATGGACAATCGTATTGACCCAATTTCTGCTCCACTACCTTGATCTCGTCATCCTCTTCGTCAATTGAATCTTCAATCTCATTGCCCGCTTCCTCCTACCAGTCCGGGATGTCCTCCGCTCCTTCCCCTCCCAAAACAGCTTTAGCGTACGTCACCGGCATCGAACCATTGCCGGTGAAGTCGTAGTCTCCGTCTTTGATCCTTTTTTTTTAGGTGGAGAGAAACTGAGTCTTCATATCACCCCTTATATGTTTAAATTTTTTTATTTATTATGAATTTTAATTTTAGGCTAAATGTATGATTTAGTCTCTGTACATGTTATAAATTCTCAATTTAGTTCCTATACGTAAAAACTTATTAAATCGGTTCTTATACATGTCGCAGATTCTCAATTTGGTCCATGCCTTTTTAACACCATTTACACATTCTTAATTTAGTTTACATGTAGTGCATTTTTAATTTGGTTCTTATTATAAACAATTATAATTTTTGGACTTTTTTCTAATTTATTATTGTATTAATTTTAATATGAATATATATTTTTTCTTTATAGTGTCTTCTCACCCAAATTTATTGAAGTTTTTTTTATCTAAGCAAATTTGAGTTTTTTTTTTTACCTAATTAGTTTAGATTCAATTACATGATAACATATTAAGATTAATCTATGTGTTTGTTTCTATCTTTTCCAAGTAAATTAAATTTGAACTCCAACTTGTTTGTGTTTTTAATAGTTTTAATGCACTGTTATAGTAATTAAATATAAATTTTTATATCTACATTTCCAATTTAAATTTATTTTTAAACTGAATTAGAAATTAGTTGTATTTTAATTAATTTTTAAATAAATTAGATAATTTCATCTGCTAAGTACTTGAAAAAATAAAAGCCAATAAAAGATGAATGATAATAAACATACAAGAGATAAGGTTATATTATTATTATAAAATATCTTGAAGATTTAATGGAATGAAATAAAAATTATCTATTAAGGATGAAAATATTATATTTAACAATTGAACATTTAATATTAGTAATTATTCATATCAAATAAGCTATTAAATCATACCAAAATGGTTAAGTTAAGAAGTTATCTTTATGTTTTAATCTTTATTGTTCAAGTTTAGATTTAGTGGTTAAAAGTAAATTTACTTGATCATCTAACTCTCATATTAATAAGGTCTTTTCATTTGGCATATCATTATTAATTTTCAAATAAAATTCTTGCAAAGTATGAATTTTGATTTTTAAGCATTTCTACCAACAACAAATAAACTAATTTAAAAACTAAAATAGAATTTGGCATGGGAGGCAATTCATTGTACACCTATTTACTATTTTTTCATGCAAATTTAATGTTTGAAATCTTAATAAGTTTTAAGTAAATCATTACTTAGTTATTATTTATTATTTTCATATAATTAATTTATAAAAGACTTTATTTTCATACAATGATAAAATTTCTGTGCATAGCACGGTAATATCACTATTATTACTATTTTACTATTAATGTTTTTATCAATAAAAAATGAAACAGGTGACTAATTTATGGGGTTGATGAGAATTTGTAGTGGGTGTGATTCTTAATTGTCTTTTATGTCCATATACCTTATAAAAAAAGTAGGCAATTATTATCACAAAAATATTAATTTGTTATTTGTTATTTTAAGTTTAAATATAAATTGTCTTTCAAAATAATAGAAAATAACTTTTTCACACAATTTATTTATACATCACATCAAATCAAATTTAATACAAATGAATGTGATATCGATATAAATTGTGCTGACATCTAATCATTTAAATATATGTTCTTAAATTTACATTGTTTCGTTCAATCACTTTATTTTGTTTCCAATAGTTTTATAGGATGCTAAATTAATGGACTCCATAAAAGTGGTTTTAATGGAATAATTTGAGTTCTTTTAGTTAAATTTAACTTTCTTTTTTTTGTTATGTAATTTAATTCTTCTATGTTCTTGATTTCAAGAATACAATGAGGAATTCAACTTTATACCTGTATTGAGAAATAAGCACATTCAATTATCTTCTATTTTTTTTATTAATGAATAAGTTCATATTTAATTAATATTTTATTATTTTACAATAATATAGTAAATTAAGTTCCTAATTGTGAAAATTTTAACTTATTTTAGATCCTTCTTTAGCAATATAAGAAATTAACAACATTGTTTATATATTTTTTTATACATACAAAAAATGACAAAATTTATATGTAGTTTCTAGGTGTTTTTGGTATTCTTCTCCAAATTAGAATTGAATTTTACCTCAGTAATTTGTGTAATAAAGATTGTCATTAAAGGTTACCATAAATTACCAAGGTGAAACTTCAATTTTGATTGAAGAAAAACACTAAAAATATATATGAAATTATATATAAGTTTTGTCCTCCAAAAATTACTCTCTTTATAATTCACCCGTGTATCGCACGGGTTCATGCTCTAATTTATTTAAAAATTATAGTTATGTCATTGATGTATTATAAATTTTTTTAATATCATTAAATGTTAATTTAATATCATTAGGATAATTATATTTTATAAAATCATTTTGAATTTAACTATGTATTTATAAAATAATTGATCTTTGAAATATATCTAACTTTTTATAATATTATGATATTTAATGTTATTATTACAATATTTATATATCTAACTTTATCTATAAAATCCTTATTTCTAATTATTATTGTTCATAAAATATATTTTAAAGTAAGTAAATTTTTTAAAAAATAAACTTAACACATATTCATAATAATTTATTTCTTAATTTTTATCCTTAATTGTTAATTAAAATAAAATATTATGAATCATTTTAAATTTAACTGACATATTTATAAAATCATTAGATTTGAAATATATCTAACTTTTTGTAATATTATAATATTTAATGTTATTATTTTGCTTTTAGAAAAATGTTACTATTATAGCATTTATATATCTAAATTTTCTTTTTGTCATCTTTTAGTTTTGAAATATATATTATTAACTTAGAATTATCAAAATTATATAATAAATAATATTAATGTGAGCAATTAAATTCTTCATTAATTGTAATTAGGCCTATTAAATTTGATTAGATTCGACGACTATTATAATGTTCAAGTTTTGATCAATGGTTGACATTTGTTCAAGCCTCATTTATTATATATATAAATATAGATATAGATATAGATATGATAGATAGATATATAGATATAAATATAACATAATTAATGTTGTCTACATTTTTTGTTTACATAGAGAATATAATGTTATTTTCAAATAAAAAAACATTACTTCATTTTTAGAAAAAAAAAAACCAATAGAAAGTGTGATAGATAAAAAAATCTGACATTATTTATTTTGAGTAAACTTACGACTTCATCCTCTATAAACTTTAGTTACCAATTTAATCTCTCAAAATGTCATCATATTAATCTTTTTAATATTTTATTATTAAATTAGTTTATAAAAATTTAATTTTTTACTAAATAATAGTGTCTTTTCAGCTAATGTAATATTGAGGATTTTTTTATTTAAGCAAATCTTTTTTTTTTTACCTAATTAAACCGTTTAAACTATTTTAGATGTTAGTTATATTTTAATTGTATATAGTACCATATGATCATATGAGTTTTTTGAAATTTCAAAGGTGTCATTTTTTCCTTCTTATGTGTTTTGCAATGATTAATAGAGCTCTCAAAGTGAGCCAACCCGGCTCATATCGGGTTGGCTTACCATGAGTTGGTCAAAAAATGAGTCAACCTAACCCAACTCACTTTTTAGTAAGCCAAAAAATGTTCAACCTGACTCAACCTATCACAGGTTGTGGGTTATATAAGTTGACTCATTTAAAATTTTAAAAATAAAAAAATAGAATATATAAGTAAAAAAAATATCAAAAAAATATACAAAAGTAAAATTGAGGATGATAAAAGTTGAGGCGCTCAATGAAAACTAAAACATCAATAAGTTTGTTACATTGTGTCTCACTTTTATCCTTAATATAAGACATTTGTAATAGAATAAAAATAGTTGGTTTTATTAGGTTTTTTTTATAAAAAAAAAATCATAACATACCAATTTTACTTTATTAATCATCATTAATTTGTTGTGGGTGACGTGAAGATGTTAAAGTTCAAATGCATTATGCACCATTATCAAATAAAGACATAGATACTAAAAGTCTTTAATAAGGGCAAATAATGAAAAAAAATAAATTAAATGCTTCATAAGAATTGTAAAACACCTTATAAAACGATCATCAATACCTTTTAATTAGTGCCTTATATTAAGGATCAGATGAAGTATTAATGATTTGAAAAGTCATATTCACATTCCAATTCTATGTTTATATATAAAAAGATAAGCTATTGTTCTACTATCCTTTATTATTATCATCATAATAAAGGATAGTAGAAAAATAGTTTAACTTTTTATATATAAATATAGAATAAAATTAAATACTTAGTTAGTTATAATTTTTTTTTAAAAAAAACTCAACAGTTGGCTCACCACAAGTTCAACTTGGATGAGCCGTAAGCCAAATGAGCCAGGTTAAATTTAACCCACTAGTTTAGGCAAGTCAAATTTTATCAACCCAACCTGGCTCGAACTTGAGGTGAGCTATATTAGATCACAAGCCATGGTCCATATTAATAGCTCTAATGATTAACAACTAAAGTCAAGGGCAAATTTTGTCTTACATTGTAGTTTTTTTTTTTCTATTTTTATGAAAGTCTATATTTTCTTATCAACAATTGTATGTTGCAGTTTTGTGAGTAAAGAGTAAGTCTATTTTAAAAATTTTGATTTCTAATGAAGAAAATAGAAGGTGTTCAACAATGAAAAATATTATATATAATTCAAAAGATATATAATGTGTCTTATGTTATGTATTTTGTAAATTTGTTGTTGTTTAATTTGTTACTCAAGCTTTATTCTATGATAGTAACAAATTATATTATAAAATTGTTAATGATAAAAAAATTATATTTAAATATATAGAAATGTTATGGATTTCATGATTTTTAATTTGTAAATGTAATTTTAAATATTTTAAATTAATTTGAAAAAAAAAATCTTAAAAAGAGATTTTATTCAATAAAACTTGATTGACTTAAATCTAAAATATTATTATCCTTATTTCAAACTGATATAAGTTTAAAAATTGTTTTCCATAAAAATAATAATAACAATCTTTACCCCCATGAGGCAATATTTGTTATTGTTAACTACATCGATTGCTAAGCATGTCCAAATTCAGATAGAGAATGGTGAAGCTTTTTTCACATGAAAATAAATAAGCCAAACATGAGTAATAAAAGTACTACATAAATTTTTTTACTATCTACATAAAAAAATTATAATAATATGTATTTTTATACATAACAAAGGGATAAATTTTATAAAACTATGTATTAATATATAAACTATAAGGTAAATGTTTATATTAATTGCTAGAAGTGAAAATTTTATATGTAAATGTGCTAACATATAAATGATTACATGTTTTTAAATAAATATATATTGTCAAATAAATAAACATATTTTTAACAATATTTATTGACTCATAAACATTATTAACATTCTAATAATTTATATATATTGTTTAATTGTTATAATCGTTCAAAGTATAATCCTTGCAATGCAAATTATACATGAAACTTATTAGAGCAACTTTAATGGTGTAGAAATAAGAACCAATTTTGGGTTTCTTAAGTGGGTCTCACAACTTTACATCATTTTTAAGCAACTCTTAAGTAATTTATACACTTTTTTCTCTAATGCATATAATTTAAAACAACTCTTAAGCAACCCACACTTTTATATTTTTTTATTTGCACTTCATTTTGTGTTAAATTAAAATATTAATACACCTATTTTAATTAATATGCCTAATTAAATTTAAATAATTATAATAAAAGTACAAGTTAATTAATTATTACCACAATAAATAAAAAAATGATAATTTCGTAAAATTCTATAATTAAAAACAACAAAAAATGCATAACATTATATTAAAAGAATAAAAAATACACAATGATGGAAAATACATAGCATTACATAAAAATTAGTCTTCATTAATGCTCCAACGTTCTAATTAATGTTCCAACGGTTCATTCCACATTTTTTTTCCCAATAATTTTTATTTTTTATTTTTTCTTTCCCCAAAAAGCCTACCCCCCCAAAATTTCTCATTTTTCCGCCTTCCACAAAGCTTCGTCTTCTTCCTCTCCTTCCCTACGGCTTCTCCTTTCCCCCCGCATGAAGCTTCTAATTCGATTCGCTCCCCCCCACCCCTCTCCTTCCCACAGCGCTTCTCCCCTCCCCCCACTCCTCTCCTTCCCCACAACTCTTCCCTCACCCCCAACCATGCTTCTCCTCTCCCCCAACCCCTCCAAGACGTTTCTCCTCTCCTCTCCCTTCTTTGTTTTTTTGTTACCAGTTTTTTCCCACCACTGTTGCAATGGTGGTTGATTCCATAAAATAATTTTTTAGTGTTAAGAAACTATATCTTGTAGAAGATGCAGTTTTTAATTTTAAGCGACTGATCGTGTCACGTCACCCGTCTCCATCGCTATTGTAATTTTAAGAAACGGTTGCTTAAATATAAGCAACCGGGACAATACCCCGTTGTAGTTGCTCTTAACATTTAAATTATAGAAGGTATATATAATTTGTAGCTAACACGGTCAAATAATTGAAATATGTCTGCCTTTTACTTGAAGGTACCGTCAATGGTAGTTAAAAAATTCTTTGAAGTTTAATGCATAATGTTAGCATTCACTTTTCAAAGATATGGGATGAGTGAAACTGATAACATGTTGAAGTACACTTTGATAACATAGAAGCTAAATAAAAGTAATATTAATCAAATAAAATACGGTTATGTGTACGAAGTTAGCTACTCTATAAGTATATATATATTTTTCTATGTAACGAAATAAATAAACGAGGTAGGTTTTTTTTTTTTATTCTTCACTGCAAATTATAACAAAATAATTAATCTCTTCCTATTGTTGTTCTTAACTTCATATGATGTCAAACCGATTATAGGAAGTATAATCCATATTAAATACCTTATTAACAATGTATTCATTTATTGAAGCCAAAATTATTTCATTTAACATAGATAAAATTGAAAGGAATAAAAACCGCATGTGTTGTACGGGGGAAAATCTAGTTAGTTTTCAATTTGGATTCAACTAAGTTAAATTAATCTGTAAGTCTCTAAACTATTTGAAAATTTTTAATTAGGTCTTTAAATTAAACAAAATTATAATTGAGTCCCTAATCTAAAAAAATAAGTCATTAAGATTAGTTTCTAGCAGCTTGAATCTGTCAAAAAATGATTATTTATGACAGTTTTAAAATTTTAAAAATTTAATTACAAAAATTTTACAAGATCAAAATTTAATTACAAAATTTTTTAGTTTAGAAACCTAATTAATTTTTTTAAATAATTTACGAATCTACAAATTAATTTAACTATTCAACTAATGCATTTGTACGGTAAAGTGGAAAGAGAGAGAGAGAGAGAGAGAGAGAGAGAATTAAAGTCCAAAAAATATTCGGGAACAGGATAACAATTTATTCTGTGTAAGGCGTAAGCAACTCCCACCGGCTTTTCTAAAAGCTGTTTTTTTTTTTATTCTTTGTCTAAAAGCTGTTTAGTTTAATAATTAGTATTTTTGCTTTCAAAATCCATTAATTGTGATAAATAAATAAGGTGTTCATAAGCTTATCTAAACGAGACTTTTTATTTTTTTTAAACACCTTTATAAGCTCAATGAGTTATGTATCTCTTTCAATTTATCATTTTTTTTAAATTAACAATAATTTAAAATAACTTTGTATCACAATATAAATTATTATTATAAATCTAAAATATAATTTTTATGTTAAAAATATTTATTTATTATAAATTATACTTATAATATAATTTATATATTTAAAAATATTTATTTATTATAAATTTTATTTATACAAAAATAAACATTTAAAATACTAATTATTTTTTTAAAAGAAAAAATACTAATTATTAAACTAAAAAGCTTTTAGAATAAAAAAATAGTAAAGAAATAGCTTTTAGAAAAGCCAGTAGGAGTAGCTTATGCCTTAAGCAGAATAAAATGTTATCTTGTCCTGTCCCGGAATATTTTTTTGACTTTACTTACGCCTTAAGCAGAATAAATTACCCTATAAATGCATTGGTTGAATTCCAGTTGAAAACTATCCTTCTCCCTACGCAACACTCGTCATCTGAACAACTTTCTCTCATCTCCCTTACCATGAGTAAGGTTAGGTTCTCTATTTTATTCTTCATTTCTTTGCTCTTTCCCCTTTATTTTGTTTTACTTGGTTTGTAATTCACTTTGACTACTGCGTTATGTGACTTTCCGGTTTTACTTTTTTTATCGAATTAGCGGATTTTGAAGATTGATCTTGATTCCTTAAGTTTGAGTTAGCATCGAATTAGTGATAATTGGGAAATCAATCCGCGTGTAACAGTATCGGGCAAAAGCTTTTCAGTTATAACTTTATTTGGAAACTCTAACATTTGCTTCGGATTTTGGAAATCTATGGTGACATTTAGCATAGACCAATGCTAAAATGTGATCATGGTGGTCACATGTCCCAAAACCTGCAATAGGCAGTTACAGCAGGTTAATTGCATATTTGTACATTCCTCACCTAAAGAAAATAATTTTATATCACTCCTCCCCTAAGGAAAATAATTTTATATTAGGTTAATTGCATTTTTTTTATTTTTAAAATATGGCAGGGTATAGCATTCGAGATACATTTTGTTTTTAAAAAATTGGGTAACTTCATAAATAATAATAAATATTAGGGTCATTTAGAAATTCGTTACTTTTATGTAGGCAATTTTTATAATTACAAAATTACCTCTATAACAGGTCACTTAAAAACATTGTGAACCATCCATTTATAGTAATAATATATCTATGGTTTTAGAAGCATTGGACCATCCATGGAGACATTTTTCATTGGTCCATCCAATACGTCACCGAAATCTATAGGCTAGTTTTCTTGTTAATTTCTGGCTGTGGGAAAAGTTTTCAACTTTTGGGAATTTCCTCAGTCTCGGTTTTCCAGGGAAATAGCTAATTCTTCACCAAGGTCTATCATCACCGTGAGATTAAAAGCAAATAAAGAGTGAGAATAGACAATAACTCTTTTAAAGTAAATTTTGGGATAACTTGATCCCTTATATATATATATGTGTGTGTGTGTGTGTGTGTATTTGTTTGTTTAGCCAATTAGTCAATGAGTAGTTTTGCAACGTGATATGGCATCTTATAAGCTTTTGTACAGTTAGAAATCAGCAGCTAATGATACTAGACATGATGATATGGTATCTTATTAAGCATCAAGGGAACAACTTTTGTTTGATTAGCCAATTAGCAGTTTTGCAACCTATTGTATCTTATAATTACATGTTTTGCTAATTTTATTCTTAACTTTAAGTTGGTAGTTATCTTTCGAAAACCATATATAGTTCTTTATTTTCTCTCTCTTGTTTGCATACCTCATTATTGATGATGTTGTACCGTGTATTTTACTATAAGACACTTGCTTTTCATGTGTCACTTGAAGGGCATACATAACACCATGTGAAGTAGTAGGCATCTATGACTGGAATTCTCTCATCTTTCATCAACCTTTGGCTAATGAATTGATGAAATTAACAGTAATAAAAGAATGTTCCTTGAGCTCCTAATATGAGTAAATAATATAAAAGTGCAACATAAATTAAATAGAAGGAATTTATAAGACCATAAACCTTAATGAAAAGCAAACAAAAAGTAGATGAGAAACGACCAACTCATTTTGCCTTTTGTATTTTTTTTTTAGTTGATAGGCCATATGTGTAATTTTTTTTGGTTGATAGGCCAGATGTGTAAAATTTTAATTCAGATAATATGCAGTCATTGATGCACTACTATAACCAGGATTTGCATCCTCTCATTGTAGCTCTTAAAATGATTTTATTTGTGTGTGCGTATATTGGTAAGAGTTATTTACAATGTTGTAATCCACAGCAGCTCAATCCACTTGGTAGGAAAAGCTTAGCAAGTCACAATGAAGGTGAGAAAGATGAAATTGAAGTCAAGTCTGATGTCCATGGAAAATATTGCATACCAAATTGCATTGCAGTCTTGCAACATCTAAAGCGGCAAAGATCTTTGAATCTTGGAAGATTTGGCCTTGCTGTTGAATTGGTTAAAGACCCTCAAAATAGAATCATAATTATGTGCTTACAAGATTCATTGATTGATTTAGAAGATTGGATTGAACACAAGTATACACGTCAATGATAGAAGTGATTAAGTTCATATTTGGTTTTATGATTGTTATTGACAAGTGGAACACTGTGACTATTAATTTGTGTTTGCGAACTTTGTATTGACATTTATGTTTATGAATTTGAATTATTAATATAAATGTGTATTTGTATTTTGTAATATTAATTCCTTGTTTTCAAATTGTCCTATAAATATTATAAAGGAAAATTGTCCCATAGATGACTTCTAATCAAACCAATGGACATGTGAATATCACAAGAAGTACTCTGTAGGACAATTTCACTTGCAGTATTAATTTCTTGTTTTCAAATTATTCTATAAAATATGCTATGGTGTAGTAACAATTGGGTGTGAATATCACATGAAGTATTTGATGAAACAAGGTAATAGATTTCTTTGTTCTCAAGGACGAAATTAGGTTTGACAAACTCTTAACATTCTAGGTGAAAGTTACATGTTTAGGATGAAAGCTCATGCAATTTTGAAATTAGAAAAGTTATTGGTCAATAAAAGATGGTTACATCCATATAAGGAAATGACATTGTTAAAGGCACTTTTTGTGTTTCTTTGGAATTGTGCACATAGTTAGACAAAATAAAATTGGAAAATTAGAAGAAACTATAAGTGGGAAATTTGTTTGAAGTTAGGGATGACAATGGGGCGGGGCGGGCACAACTAGTAGCCCTCTATCACCTGTCTCGCAGGTATTCTTGAATTTTATGAATATCTACAGGTATTCGTTGATGTTTATTAAAATATAAAATTTAAAACAAAAAGTAAAAAATAAATAATTTTAAAACATATATTTATACTAAAAATAAATAATTTAAAACATATATTTATAATAAAAATAAATAATTTTGTAATATATATTTATACTAAAAGTAAATTAGAGAAAATTGCTTTATATATAATTAAAGAAATTTAAATAATTTCAAATTGCAGATACCATACCCCACAAATACGAGTACCTTACTGCCCGCCCTTTCTCCATTAATGAGTGGGTACCCACTAAGCTATTCATTTTCAGTTCATAACGAGTTTTACCCACGGATATGAGTTTTTTTGTCATTCCTTGGAGAAGTTTTAGATAGTTTATGTTTATTAGATCAGGAAATAGTAAGGCCTAAGAATTTTAACTTTATTGAGGTTCCGTCCAAAGTTAAGGATGATTGTAGATATTGGTCTCATTTTGAAGAATGCATTGGTGCTATAAATGAAACACATATTTCTATCATTGTTCCTACTACATAGCAAGTTTGTTATATCAATAGAAAGGGATACCCAGCACAAAATGTGATGTTGGTATGCAACTTTGGCATGTTATTTACTTTTATTGTTGTTGGTTGGCCTGTTATTACACATGACACATGTATTCTTTCATTTGTGATTGAATAAATGAAAAATGTGTTTACCCACCTCTCCAAAGGTACATATATTCCTTTTTCAATATAATTTGTCATGTATGTATTTTTAAAATTAAATTTTTCATATAAACTAACAATATTTGTTCATCTTTTAAGAATTTACTATTTAGTGGATGTTGAATCTTCAAACATGAGAGAATATCTAACATCATACAAGGATGAAAGATATCACATTCTTGATTTTGGTATGGTTGTCAAGTGAAAAGTTTATAAGAAGTATTTAATCATCATATTCTTCATTTAAAAATGTCATTGAAAGAACAATTGGAGTTTGAAAGAAAATGTGACATATCTTATGTGATATGTGACCATATCTATTGATTAAAAAAATAAAAGATCATAATTGCAATAATAGTATTACATAATTTCATTTGAATATGCAGTGTTAAAGATGTGGAATTTAATAAATGTGATAATATTCCAAAATATATGACTAAGTGTAGAGAAGAAAAGAATACTGATGAATAAATGAGTTCATATAATCACATAAGAGTAGCAGACAATGCTTATATGGATAGAGTTTGAAATCAAATACCAATTAAATTGATGAGAAAGAAAAATAACTGACTTATTAGTTATGCATCATTTATGTATTAGTTGTGAATTACTTATTTTTACCATAATTTGATATTATTGAATTATGTCTACAGAAACTATTTTTTATTTCTTTAAAAATATTATTGAACAACAATATAGCTAACTTAAACATTTTATCATTTGTAATCAATATTTGAATTTCTTCGATTAATATTATATATATTATTTACAACATCATTAAATAAAATCTTATTAATTAAAATAATTTTTGATATTTTTTAAATTAAAACTAAAACTTTCAAATTTTTGACATTTTTTAACATAACTAGTTTTAAATAAAACTAAAACTTATTTTAAAAAATTATCAAATAACTTTTAGCTTAAAAAGAGCTTTTAAAGTTAAAAAAAATGAAAATTGACAACTGACTTCTACTTTTTTTTAAGCTTTTATTTTTAATTTTAACTTAAAAGTACCTTTTAAGACAAAAATAAGTTGGGTCAAACACTCTTATTATTGTTTAAAATTTGTTGAAAACTATGAAATTATGAGTGAAACTCATTAAATAAGAAATGCAACCCAAAATATTTTGTGATTTCTAATAGGATTTGACTCCTCTAATTTTAACAACTTACTTTAGAGACTAAAGTAACAAATCTAAGTTATTGATGGAAAAAAATCAATCGATGATATTCTAATACATCTTTGATTTCTTATGCATGTGTATGTAATACTGGCCATTAATTTTCTCGTCAACTATTTTAGTTTATGTATCACCCGAATTTGGCACGGTTGTTGTTGAAAAGATCCTTAGTCAAGCATCACTTTATGGAGGAACTAGTGCTTTTACAGTTTGGCCAGGACACACCTCGGGCCTTCGATCGAGGTGTCACTTCTGAAGCTTACTAAGCATATATTGTAACACCCCCACTTTTACTTAAATAAGTAATTTTCTATTTATTCTATATTTAATTCTAAAAAATCAAGAAGAATTTTCAAAATTCTGATCTTCATGGTTAAACTTAGAATATCAAAAGCTATCTAATTATGATTTTTAATAATTTTTTCGAGTCGAAGCCTGGAAAAATTAGAAAATAATGATTTTGTCCTTATTTCTCAACATTAAAGGCTGGCATGAGAAAATGATCCAATTGACATTAAATGTCAACATGAGCTTAAAATTATGTTACATGTATTAAAATATAATTTTGAAAATTTTCTGAAATTTCAATGCAAAATGACCAACATACCCCGAAGTGTTAGATAAGCCAAACTAGTATTGGCTTAACATCCATAAATGATGAAAATAATATTTTTAGTAAATTTTTAGGTAAAATATGTAATTTTAGAATTTGAGCATTTATTGAATTAAAATAGATTTAATATGAATTTTCTAAGCTTAAAAATGCAATATTATATATATATATATATATATATATATATATATATATATATACATAATAAAAAATTAAAATTTATTTTTAGAAATTTATTTTTGATGAAAAATGTTTTGGTAGGTTACCCGGACATTGAGCCTTGAGTTGGCTTACTTAGCGCCTATCTCGGCTAATATAGCCATGTACATCCTAGACGATATGACCTTGCCATCTTGGTCTGAGTTTATGCCTATCTCAGCAAGGCATGGAAAATGCCTAATGGCAAGAAAAACGTGTAATGAGACACCTAAACGTATGCTGCCACTTATTTTCCTCCAAAATACTATATATAAAGGACTCCACACCTGTCAAGTACACACACTCTCTCTCATTCTCACTCACTCTTACACCCATACTAACTTAAGCATCAGAGTCCTTGTAGGTGCCACCATTGGAGATGTCAACAACCACCGTGGGAACTTACTGGAGACCTTTCCTCGTGTTCACACAACATTGGCGTCATTTGTGGGGATTGTTTTCTAATTCTCTTCACACTCTTCATTGCTTGGAGATTTGTATGTGATGGTTAGCACGAGAAACCGCAAGTTTGTTGTGGCACCTTCGCCACCGAAGCTTCCGCCACCATTGCTTAGGGATGGTAAAGTCGCTTCCATCATGTCTGAAGCGGTCCTTAAGGCGAACTGTGTTCTGGCACCGTCAATCACTTTGGCTGATCTCGCTGCGTTACTACAGCAGCAGAGAGAGACATTGAAGGACCAGGAGAGGATCATTGTAGAACTTCAAGCTGAGAGGGAGAATAAGAAAGTTACGGAGAATAGCTACGACCACATTAAGAGGTTAGCAGCATCAACTCTGAGACTAGGTCACACTGCATAGAAGGTGCATGATGTGCACATGGCTGTGGAGGTGAACAAAGACGATAAGATGATTCTGTTCAACCTTCTTTTTTTTGCTAGATTTTGAATTTGCAAGTTCCAAAGTAGCTACAACAATTACATTCGCTGGAGTTGTATGATGGATCCACTGATCTAAAAAATTATCTCTCGGTGTTTGAATAGGCAATTTCATATAAAGAAGCTTCTACCTCGTTGACATGCAGAGCGTTCTCACTCTTGTTGAAGGGAATGGTGCTGAAATGGTTTCAATCTTTGGAACCAAGATTTATTGACTCATGGATGACGCTTAAGGAGAAGTTCAGAACTGCCTTTGCAACTAGCAAAGCCAAGCCTAAAACCGAGGCAGACCTAAGGAGAATTCGCTAAGGCGCGGATGAGCCACTGAGGGATTATATTAGCAGATTCAATTAATAAGCAAGGGTGGCAGAGAACTTACAGCTCGGAGTAGTGCTGATGCTGGCAAAAAATGGGGTGAAGGAAGGTTCATCTTTCTTTATGTCGATTGCAAAAATGCCTCTGACATCAATGGAGGAGTTCTTGAAGAAGGAAGAGAAATATATTAACTACGAGAATGTGCTTGAGGCCGAGAAAGTGAAAATAGTTAAGATTGCAACGCAGAAGAAGAATTTGGCATCAAAGGCTGACAAATCGCCGCATCATGAGGACTGCAGTTTGTATAAAGCAGGACTGAAGTTTGAGGAGTACACGCTGTTAAACACCTCAAGAGGAAGAATTTTGAATGAGGTATTCAATGTTGAGTTTGTTGAAGAAGGGATAAAGCCTTTGAAGCTGTTGAAAAATAGAGAAGGTGGGGATCAGTCTAAGTATTGCCGATATCATAGGGTGTTGGGACACGATACTAACGAATGCTACCAGCTGAAGGATGCCATTGAATTGTTGATAAGGCGGGAAAGACTCAACCGCTTTGTGAAATAGAATAGAGGTAATCGCGGCAGTTTTTGACATTCCTCACCACTAAAGAGGGAGAGAACAAGCAGTCCTAGAAGAGGGCGCTCTCCCCCAAGAATGGAGAGATCATTGCGAAGACATAATCCTTTGAGGAGCCACTCCCTACTTCGGCCATCGCAAGATGGTGTTGAGGTTCAAGTTATACGACGATAGCCACCACGACGATTGTCATCCTGGCGACCCACAAAATCCCCCACACATTTCCCTACGAGGAGCCACGCGATCATATATGTCATAGCGGGTGGATTCTTTAGAAGGGGCCCGTTGAATAATGCAAGAAAAAGGCATACCAAAGAAGTATTGACAACCTTTTATGGGATTTGTGCTGTTGATAATCCTGCTAAGAGGAGGGCATCGCCGTTAACTTTTGACTATTCTAACTATGTTGACATTATACCAAACCACAATGATCCTCTTGTGGTAAACGCTTTCATGGAAAATAAAGAGGTTCATAGGCTCTTGGTAGATATTGGGAGCTTAGTTGATGTTATGTTTTATGAGCTTAAGAAGTTGAAAATTCCAGAATCTGAGTTGATGCCGGTGTGCCAACGAAGGAGGAAGATGGCCTTAGAGCGCTTACAGGAGATTGAAAGACAGGTAGATGAGCTGTTGAAGGTTGGGTTCATCCGAAAAGTAAAATATACCACTTGGCTCGCCAACATGGTTCTTGTTAAGAAACAGAATAGAAAATGGAGAATGTGTGTCGACTACATTGACCTCAACAAGCACTGCCCAAAAGATTCATATCCTCTCCTCGACATTGACAGGTTGTTTGATGGTTGCTTTGGGTATCATTACTTGTCCTTCATGGATGCTTACTCCGGATATAATCAAATTCCACTATACCCGGGTGACGAAGAGAAGACTGCCTTCATGACTGATAAGGCCAATTATTGTTATAAGGTTGTGTTATTCAGGTTGAAGAATGCCAGCACCATGTATCATAGGATGATGAATAAGGTATTTGAGAAACAAATAGGGAGGAACTTAGAAGTATATGTCAATGATATGATTGTGAAAAGTGCTACTTTTGAAGTGCACCTTCAAGATTTAGAGGAGACTTTTGCTAAATTAGCAAAGTACAACATAAGGTTGGACTCCAATAAATGCACATTTAGAGTTTTGGCGAGAAAATTCTTAGGGTACATGCTATTTGAGAGGGGCATTTAGTTGCCAGGCTATACTGGAGATGGAAAGCCCTCAGAATGTAAAGGAAGTCTAGAAGTTGACAGGATGCCTAGCCGCTTTGCCAAGGTTCATTACCAGATCAGCACAAAATGCCCTTCCTTTCTTTTGGCTTTTAAAGAAGGCAAACCATTTGAATGGACAGAAGAGTGCAAGGTCGCATTTAGAAAATTGAAAGAAACTTTGTTATCTTCTCCTTTACTCACTGAGCCTGAATTAGGTGAAGTGTTGTACTTGTATTTGGCTGTTGCTGATGAAGCTGTGAGCACTGCATTAATAGGGAGACATTAGAAGGACAAAAGCTGGTCTATTTTGTAAGCAGGGCCCTCTAAGGTGCTGAACCAAGATATCCAAAGATGGCAATAAGGTGGCTCAGACCGTATTTTCTGTCGCATCAAATTGTGGTGAGGATGAATTAGTCGATCCGACATATTTTGCACAGGCTTGAGCTAGCTGGAAGGATGACAGCTTGGGCTATCGAATTATATGAATACGGGATTCAATATGAATCGAGGCAAGCGCTTAAAGCCCAAGCATTAGCCGGCTTTATTGCTGAGTTAACTCCAACAGATTCTGCCTCTAAAGCCTTGACTTGGACTTTCTTTATTGATAGGTCATTTAACGAAAAGGTAGCGGGGCCGACATATTGCTGGAGTTGACGAATGGAGTTTTGTTAGAGCAGTCCTTAACTTTCACATTTCCTACCTCCAACAACCAAGCATAGTATGAAGCATGTAAGCCAGGCTGGTCATGGCATTCGACATTGGTGCAACCTCGCTACATGTATGTAGTGATCATAGTTGATGATCTCGCCGATCAATGGGACATATCAAGCCAAAGAGCTAATGTTGTAGAAATATTTGGCAAAAGTCAAGATTCTCATCACAAGTTTTGACAACATAGATTTAGTTTATATCTGCCGTAAGAAGAATGTGAGAGCCGATATCTTGTCCAAGTTGGCAAGCACAAAGTCTTCCGATAATAATAGGTCTGTCATCCAACAAACAATCCACGAGCCTAATCTTGTGCTGATAGTAGAGTTGGAACCAAGCTAGATGACATCTATTATTAGTTATCTAAAGGAAAACATCACCCTAGAAGATAAGAAAGAAGCAAGGAGGTTAGAAAGGTTGGTTGCACATTTTTGTATTATTAATGACAAGCTTTATTGATGTGGATTTCTCAACCTTTAGTCAGATGCTTGAAAAAGTCAAAATCTAAATACGTAATGGCGAAAATACATGAAGGATGTTGTGGTCAGCACCTAGGAGGCAGAGCCTTGGCTAAGAAAATACTTAGAGTTGGTTATTATAGGTCGACGCTAGAAAACGATGCTATGGAGTTTATTAAAAAATGTGATAGATTTCAAAAGTGCTTTGACATTCATCTCGCCTCTCCTAAAGATTTTTCGAAGGCTCTCAGTCAAGTAAAGTATCTAGTAATAGCAATTGATTACTTCATCAAGTGGATTGAAGCAGAAGCACTAGCCACCATCATGGCTAGGAATGTGGAAAACTTCATATTCCAACAAATTATATGTAGATTTGGTATACCGGATGTTGTGGTGTCAGATAATGGCACACAATTCATAGATAAAGGTTTTTAGGAATTCTTGGCCGGGTTAAAGATAAAGCAACACTTCACCTTAGTTGAACACCCCCAAACAAATCAGCAAGTAGAGGCGGCAAACCAAGTTATTCTTCACGGACTCAAAAGACGTTTGGATGAGGTAAAGGGGTGTGGGGTTGAGTAACTACCAAACATACTCTAGGCGTATTGTACAACTCCCCACTCTTCCACTGGGGAGTCTCCTTTTTGCCTTACTTATGGCATGGAAGCAATGATCCCAACAGAAATTGGAGAGTTGACATGGAGAGTGGCCAACTTGAGATTAGAAGACAGCAACAGACTGCTTCGAATTGAGTTAGATGTTGCTGAAGAAAGAAGAGAGGTCGTGGCAATAAGAGAAGCCGCTTTGAAGAGACAAGTTGCAGCAAGATACAACAAGAAGGTCATTCCTTGTACCTTTGACCCAGGAAATTTGGTGTTAAGGCATGTCAATATTGGAGGGAAGAATGTTAGGTAGGGGAAGCTTGTTGAAAAATGGGAAGGCTCTTATCGGGTTACCTCAAAGACTGGCACAAGAGCGTATATGCTTGAGACGCTACCCGGGGTTACCATCCCTCGGACATGGAATGCAAGCAATCTTAGATGGTATTATAGCTAAAGCACAATTGGTAATGAAGGTTAAATGACCTTTTTGGTTTTGTATAATGTAGTTTTGTTTAAAGTATAGTGTGGCTAGGCTGAGTTGCATACTACAATTTGTAGCTCTTTTACTATTTTTTTCCCCACATGATTAATGAAATGAGTGTTTTTCTGTCCTAGAAAGCAAACTGTGAGTCGAAATAGATTAAAGCAAAGAAGAAAGTGTAAATAAGAAAACAAGGGCTCTACCCTGTGTACATGGATTCTCTCCAACCGGGGTAGGAAGGTTACTACCTTGTATATGTGGATTTGCTTCAGCCGGGGTAGGAAGGTTACCACCCTGTGTACGTGGATTTGCTCTAGCCAGGGTAGGAGGTTATCACTTTGTGTACATAGATTTGCTCTAGCCGAGGTTTGAGATGAATAAGCAAAAGTTCATTGAGATAACAAAAATGAGGCAGGAAGGTTATCACCTCGTGTACGTGGATTCACTCTAGCCAAGGTTTGAGATAAACAAGCAAAAGTTCATTGAGATAACAAAAATGAAGCAAGAATGTTATGAACTTGTGTACGTGGATTTGCTTCAGCCGAGGTTTGAGATGAACAAGCAAAAGTTCATCGAGATAACAAAAATGAAGTAGGAAGGTTATCACCTTGTGTACATGGATTCGCTCCAGCCAAGGTTTGAGATGAACGAGCAAAAGTTCATTGAGATAACAAAAACAAAGCAAGAAGGCAAAAATGAAGAAATCAAGTTGCGCGACAAAACAAAAAACAAAGAAGTCAAATTGCGTGACGATAAACAAAAGCGAGAAGGTGAACTCAAATATACAAAATACTTAATATGTACAATACACGTGAAGGAACAAACCAAAAAGAGATAAAACAGGTTAAGCCATAAGATATATATATATATATATATATATATATATATATATTATGTTCAAACTGTTCAAATTACAAAAGTATATAAATCGTCAAAATTAATCAAAATACAAATTGTTCAAGCAACTACAAGCAAAATCGGCATCCCGATCCTTCAACATCTGGCGTCAACAGCATTAGCGTCGGCATCTTCGTTGCGAAAGGGACTAGCAATCTCGGCGTTAGGATCATTGCCTAAAATTGCGACTTCATCTGAAAAAGGGATTGTCGGCATCACCTGCGGCGTTGACATGAAACTATTAGCAAGTTTCCTCTTAGCATTTTGCCTTTTAATATTTGGATCAGAGTCAACCCCAACCCTCAATTTCTCGGAGTCGGCTCCGACTTCTTCATTAGCATCACCCTCTGAGTTAGAACCAACACCGGCAATAGTAGGGTCTGTCGGGACCATTTCACCGTCAATGTTCACATGCTAAACACCGTTGATGACCTCGCAATTTGCCTTGGCTCATTTAATGTCCATATTTCACTAGAAGAGGTAACACACTGGCTCTATAGTGTTTTTACAAGAAAGCTAGACGGACCTATCCAGCGTCAACGCATTTGTTGAGATTTTGCTTGAGAGAATGCCGCGTCGGTTTCTAGCTCCTTTACCTTAGCTTTAAGATCTTGAACCTTGGACTCAAAAGCTCTAAGCTGGGAAAATAGGTTTAGCTCTAATTGTACGTATTTGGCATTGGCAGCAGATAACTTCACTTGAAGATCCATTTCAACTCTCTCCAACTGCCTTTTTTTTGACTGCTCATCCGTCAATTGTTCCCGTAGATTGCGCACGCTCCCCTCCAGTTTGGCTATCCGGCTACCGAACTCTAGTTTAGTTTTGTGCGCCCCTTCCTCGGCTTGCTTCAGCTGAGCTATGATAGCATCCTTTTCGACTAGAACGTCCATTGGGCTCTTTTTGCCATAGGTCTCTCTCATTAATACATACTTAGAGTATCTAGGTAACATGTGGCTAAAGAGAGAGACCATCCCCTCCAATTCACCCTGCATATCCTTTAATTCACCAAGCACGGCAGCCTTGATAACGGAGGAAAGGCCAACTAGGACTTGCCTTCATGCCCTTTCACCAGCAGTGGTAGAGGAATGGGCACTTCGCTGTTTCTTGGGAAGTGGCTCCTCGCACATCTGATTATTTACAGCTCTTTTTTCAACTGCGGGGCAGCTTGAGATATATTGGTTGGCACAATATGAGAAATCCCAACCTCTTTAGCATCTTCGAGAGGAAACACCTCGATAGAAGCTAGGGCAAGGCCTTGCCTCGGCATCCCAGATCACAATCCTTTTGCTTACGGGACGAGTAGGAGAAGCAGAAGCATTGGTCTTCTCAGCAGCAACACCCTTTTGCTCGCCCTTAACCCTTCTTGGCTCCTTCGGCTTCGTTGCCTTCTCATGTTGGAGGGCTAGTGCAAAGTCAGCCATTTTGGACTTCACCATATTTTCTACAGGAAGATTAGTAAACTCAGTTAGTACACCAAGTAATGCATAAGACAAAAGACAACAACAAAAATCAAATTGATAAAATTCACATGCAAACATACCAAAATTTTGATAGTACTCTAAAGGAGTAGTGCCAATAAGCCATTGATAAGGAACCGGTCTTACAAATTCCTAATTAAATCAGAAAGATGATCCCGGGCCCTCAACTCATTTGGGGTTAAGTCACTCTCCTAAATTGTAAACCAGTTGGAATCCAAGTAATAATGGTTTTATGACCAGTACAAGAAAAACCTAGGTTTCGCAATATTTCCCCCCACGCCCTGTATAACAAATAAAGCCTCCCAGCTTTCTGCGCGAGGTTGAAGGAAGAAGAATTTGTCTTTGTATTCTTTGTAAGACTCCTGGAAAGGCTTCAGTAACACCCTACCTCGGACGCTACAGAGGGAGACTGAGGAGAACTTACTCTCGTAAGTTTGGTGGATAGGGGAAAAGAAATACAAGAACAAGTTCAAAGTACAAACGACCCCTTCCTTGCTGCATAAATTTTCAAATGCTACAATAAAAGCCCAAGAGTTGGGACGAAGCTGTGAAGGGTGACATTGGGGATGTTCATAATAGACGCTTGGAAGTCAATGAGTGGGAACCTAACCTTGAGATGCTCAAAGAAAGTTAGATACATAGGTAGGAAGTCGGGGTACAGATAACTAGCCGCTGCGGCCATAGTGTTGTCTAAAGGGTCCCCTTATTTTCTTTGGGCCCCTAAGAACAGATCTTGTCGTCGTCTCCCAGTGCCACCACATCAAAGGTTATGCTGCCAGCATCCTAGCTCAACTCTAAACGACTCGACAATGCGTCCAATGCCTCTTGGTTGAAGCATGACTGAGTTCCAACGACCTCTTTATCTACCTAATCTACATGAAGATTCGCTACCTTATGGTAGGCCTCCGGGGTGGTTTCCACATTCCTTATAGTCTTTCCCCTCTCCTTGTCAAAAATATCAAAAGAATGGTTAGATTTGGCCAACTTAGATGAATGATTTGATGCAACCCAAGTGTTCCTCCTCGTTGACGTAGTCGCCCTAGACGTGCTCCCTGGTCAAAAAGGAATCCTCATCAAATTTGAAAATTGTACCTAAGCCTTGGCGTACTCCAACACTTCATCAGGGTCGTACGGCATCCCCATAACCTTTAGATGACTTCGGCATTTGTCAAGAACCTCGGCGCATATGATGATCTCTAGTAGAAGTGGTTCTTTCGGGTTAGCCATCATTGGCCGTTCATCTCTCCTCCTTACGTTCCTTAGTCTATTGCCATTACCCAGATGGCCGTCCTCCTACGAGGGGCAGCAGGAGCAGCCGAAGAACCAACACTGCCTTCGGTGCCTCCATGACCCTCAGAGGACCTTCGCTGGTCAACAGGCTAAGACGAAGAGAGGGCCGGAGACCTGAATAGCCAGTTGGCGGCAAAGCCCGCTTGGCGATCGCTGCATGTAGAAGATGGAGTGTTGCATCTACGTGAATCCATCTTTGACGAAACAAAGAAAGAAAAAACATGTATACACACAGTGCAATGCAATAAAAGACTCAATAAAGACAAAGAATAGGAATAAGGACATTACCTTAAGTTGAAGGTTAAATGGATGTTGGAAGAGTGAACAGAGTTGATAGGTAACGCCGAAGCTTTCGCTAGAGAGAGGTCGTAGAGCAAATAGAGAAGTTCTTGTGAAGGAAAGAAGGTAGTAGTAAAAGTAAAAGTGAATGGTCAAAATAATAGTATATAATACATGGACACATATCATTGTTGGGCCCAAATCCATAAAAATTTACAAGCCAGTGAAAGAATTCACGTAATTGCCAAAATCTCTTGGAATTCGAAGGGCCGTGGATTTCAAAATTTCAAATCATTGCGCATTTAATGCACCTCGGTTGTCTCAAAAATGCGACGAAGCTGTCTAATAAGATGAAAAGACACAGAACCATTCGACTCTAAATAACCTTAAGTTGGCAATGTGTCTACCAAAAACCTTACCAGCTTGGAGGCAACATCATCTTGGAAGCCGTTCCAAACTCTTAGGCCGACTATGCTTCTTCCAAACATCATCGGTTTGGGGGTAACCGTTCTGGTGATTACCCGGACACTCAGCCTTGAGTTTGCTTAATTACCGCCTGTCTTAGCTAACATTGCCATATATATCCTGGACAATATGGTCTTGCAATCCCGATCCGAGTTTATGCCTACCTCGGCAAGGCATGGAAAATGCCTAATGGCAAAGAAAACATGTAATGAGGCACCTAAATGTATGCTGCCACTTGGCATCCAACTCTAACGGTATTTTCCTCCAAAATACTATATATAAAGGACTTCGCACCTGTCAGGTACACATGCTTTCTCTCATTCTCACTCACTCTTACACCCATACTAACTTAAGTATCGAAATCCTTGCAGGTACCACCACTGGAGATGTCAACAACCACTGTGGAAGCTTATCCGAGACCTTTCCTCGTATTCACCAAATAACAAAATATAATACATTTGTTCACATTTATCTTTAAATTAATTATTTTGATATTAAAAGTTAATTCTATTGGTACAGGTTAATCCTATTATCAGTAAAATTTACATTAGAGAGCTTTGGGACAGCTTAACCAGCATGTCCCTAATCTACAAGGAGGTGATTCATCACCCAAGTTAATATATGTCCCTAAATTTGAATTAAAAACAAATTAAGATTTGTATTTTTGACATAATGGCTTATGTCATTTTAAGGACACCTATACACCTTCCCTCCTTTATAAATAGCAGGCTTCTTGGACTAATTTTTAGCACCTTCTCCCTCCCCAAGCTGGACGACCACTCCTCCATAACCACCTTCATCCATAATTTTTTTTCTTACACCAAAATTCTACTAGCTTCCATCAAGTTTCCATTCTAGGAATTGTGCACCAACCATTCTTTCCTCTTCAACAACTACTTTAGAGGTAATGGGGGGAGTGAGGTGGGTTCTAAATTTCAATTACTTTGCATGTTGGTAGGAAAGGTTTTCCTCTCAACCTTTCAATATTTAAGTTTATTAAGTTTTATAATGTTATAATGTTTAGTATTAAATTTAAATTTTTACTAAGTTATTATGTTGCTCAATTTTAGATAATTAAATTACACTTATTAAGTAGTTATACTGCTTAAATTTAGATAACTATAGTATAATTATTAAATTTTTATACTACTCAAATTCAAATAATTATAATAAAATTATTAAGTTGTTATATTGCTCAAATTTAGATAAATTTTTTACTATAATATTACTCACATTTAGATAATTAAATTGTTATGTTGCTAAATTTTAGTGAAACTCAATTAGTTTAGTAAAAATAGTAAAAGAAATAAATTATTAAGCTCATAATATAAAATAACACGTAAAAACTATATAATGAGCTATTTATGAATTTATTTTTGGAAAACTATTATAGAAATTTCAGTTTAAGTTCTTATCTTCAGTTAAGGTCTAAACACACTAATCGACCATGTGTAAAATTTTCATAATTTTTTAAGTTTATTTTGTACTTCTAATTGTGCTTTATAAGTGTCTATGGACACATTTTACTTAAAAATACTAAATTTTAAAAATTTTCAAAAAACTTCTAAAAATTCATAATAAAATTCTAATTATTTTTCTAACCATAAAAATTATTTTTATGAAAATTGTTGACCATTCTATGATTTATTTCTTAATTATCAATCTTTATTTTAATTTTTATGTCTTTATTTTTTATTGAATTATTGATTATATGTTTTAATATGAATTATGAATTATGAATTATGTGAATAATATGTATGTATCAAATCTCTGTAATACAAAGCAGAGGTATTAGTAGAAATTGTATTGGTGCTTAAATTTAAATCGTTAGAAATTAATAAATTAGTGAGTAATGTAAAGCAAGGGACATGTAGTGGCATGACACCCTATTAGGGAAGCTTCTGTTTGATATGCTGAGGAATGAAAGGCAGGGACCCATTTGAGGAGGTCTTGGGGGTAGGTATTGAGTGGCAAAAGTTCCAATGGCCAAGGTAGTGTCTGAGAGCTAGGATATTCACCTGACTAAGCTCAATAACCCCGACAACTGCTCAACATTCCAAGATTGGTATGAGAGTATACCTCTATAAATGGACACCCTAACTGATATTTATTCTCATTGATGATGAGGACTGTACCATGTGATGATGTTGAGAGAGGTATATGTACTCCCAATCACTTTCCGGTTCTGTTAAGAACTATTACTCATTAATGGAAAGTATGGATCCATACCAAGTCAATGATAGTTTAGTACAACTTAAAATAAACCATATGTTCTCCTCTATTGCCAACTGTGTTTTATTTGTATTTTATGGTAGAATTCCTACAATACATGTGAAAGTGATTTTAGAACAAATCATCTCACTTCATTATTTTTCTTCCATGTATGATCGCGATTGTTGAAGACATCCAAAATGCCCAATGATGCTGAGAACAAGTTAGAGAACACCCTACAGATGAAAATCTGTAGACTTAATATCTCTTTTTTTTACGAGGGGTAGGGTAGACAATATTGCTCTATATGGGA
Organism: Spatholobus suberectus; assembly: GCA_004329165.1. Taxonomy (NCBI): domain Eukaryota; kingdom Viridiplantae; phylum Streptophyta; class Magnoliopsida; order Fabales; family Fabaceae; genus Spatholobus; species Spatholobus suberectus. The sequence goes on from CM014731.1 coordinate 69,474,988, forward strand.
TCTATTTGATGTATATATTGGGTTAGGTGGTATCTTTTGATGTATTTTTTATGACTTTCACTTCTATTTCTAAATTATGTTAAATTTAAAACTTTTCTATTACGAAAATAAAAAAAAATTTACCTATATTTTCATCAACATGACTTAATAACTAATTTAATACTTTAAAATTAAAGGGGTGTGTCGTATGTTGTGTCCTAATGACACAAGTAATGCGAATAGGTTATTAATGGAAAGTGACCACTATATTTGATACTCCGTAAATCGTGGATTATGAGCATATATTGATAGAATCAATAGTAATATTCTCTTGAAATAAGGTAGGCAATCAAGTCATAATCTAGCAACTATATCCACCATTAATGCCAATACTCTTTATATAACAAGGTACACTATATAGGTAAACCTAACCTAATTTCTATCAAAAAAGGCCCTAATAATACACTCTCCTAACTTGAGCGTCAGTGTGTTTTTATAGGTATCACCCTCGCTGGCTCAAAGGAATAGAAAGATAACAAATGAAGGTACATCTTTCATCTATAGAGGACATAGAAGCATTGCTCAAGAAGCAGAGGAGGAGGATTACCAAATTTTGTAGGAACATTTTGGTGCCCACTGTAGGGCCAAGGTAAACTTTCCTTCGGCCACCACAAAAGATGATACATACTAATAGCAAAACGAGTGGAGAAGGGAAACAAAGAAGAACGAATGGCCTGATCAATCAATAAATACGGAAAAGAATACCTGTTCAAACTGAATTTTCTTATCACGAAGAGATTTAGGGAAAAAATAACTTATTCCTCTTTTTGCTCATACGATATGAAAATAATTTTAGCGTTGGATTGTTGATATTGTATGACGATTAATATTCAATTTTTAAGTTCCATGGATTATGCCAATCAATATTTAATCCCTAATGCATGATTTGGAACATTCTATCCCATGACAAAGGTTGATTACGTGATATTTGGATTGCCGAAATCAAATTGCTATTTTTATAATACATTTTAGATACGCAACGTGAATTAATTTGCTGTCTACAATATGGCATTAAGCTAGTAGTATAATGTCATGAATCATGATAGCATGATTATTGTCGATGCATGATGATATAATTTGTAAAAAGGATGATATAAGGTCTCAATATGTATAACCACCTACAAATTACACTTATCCCCTAATAATTATACTATTAAAAAAAAATACACCTCGTAAATATCTTTTTCTTGTTCAAATTTCGACAAACTTTTATTGATTTGTGATTTAGCAGAGTTACTTTCAATTTACCTCTGATCAGGTGGAATTACTTTTCTCTGCTGGTACACTATTATGACCAAGTCATATCTTGAATTGCCTTGCATAGCCACCGAAGAGGAATCCCTCATTTTCGGCATTGGCACCCAATATTACTGTCATTGATATAGATATTAGTAGGTGGGATGTTTCGGGGAATAGAGGTGGACGACTTGCCTATTAACCAGAAGAAGGGCAGAAGTTAGCGATAACATCCTATAAAAGTTAATACATCAACACCACGTGAAGGTCAAATATGAAAGGATAAAGGCACTCACATATCCTCCTACGCTTGGCCAAGTTACAGCTCATACATCACCAACATCAGGTGAAGGTACCACTTCGGTTTTGAAGGCAAAAAGGTACACTTTGCTCATGAAATATAATAATAGAAGCCCATGTCCACTGCCGACAAAAAATTAAAGTTTGCAGCCTCTTTCATAATATGAAAATAAAAGACCACCGAGGACATAAATTTTCACAATAGGTATGATTTACGTGGCGTGTTAAATATAACTTATATATGCACATTCAGATGTTTCATGTAACTTATACATGCTTGGATGTTATGCCATTATAATATATCATATTTCCATGACATCACGCTATCATTAAACAATTAGCTTCCTACTTACACTTAATATTATGTCAATGAACAATATGTGACATGATAATGGCATAATTAAGAGTTTTCGCTGATAATGGCATGTTTTCAAGCATATGACATGAAAGATCAATGCTAATATTTCATGATCGTAAGGCTTGTATTTGGTGCATGTGCGAGGGAGCACAATAGGTATTTGGTACCCGACATGTAGTTGATGTTGGAAGTATTGTTATTAGTAGCAATGAAATTAACTGGATTCCTGGTCCTTGGAGGAGATTTAAGCCGAGTGACGGGCAACTCACTACAATCAATATTTTTAAAATTCAGCAATTTGGGCACCATTAATTTGGTGATTATATACTTCTAAGAATGAGAATAACTTATGTTTATTTTCACTTCGGCAGAACCGAATCGAGCCGTAGAGACCAGAGAGCAAGTTTTCAACATTTCTATTTATCACTACTTTTATGGTTTTTCTTTCCTCATAGCGTTTTTCAGGAATAGCGTAAGGAAAATTATAAAGAAAAATTGTAAAAAGAAAGACAAGGCATTTAGCATGGCTCACCAAAGCAGGAGCCTGGCTGGTGCGTCAGTGCCAGATTCAGCAACGGGAAAGTCTGCTTTGGTGGCAAGTATGCATGGTAGCTGCAGTCGCTAGTGCCAAGTCTACGTTACAAGGTGACGAAATCAGGAGGTGGCATTATTGCCGCCGAATCTGTGCAGGTCGTTGGTGCGGGGAGGAATCCGGCCAGATCTGTTGACGCCGTGTCGGGCATTTGTGACGGAGGAGGTGGGAAAGGAGTATGGGGTCAGAGGGTGTGGAGGTGTGTGTGATGAGGTCGTCGAATAACGTACGCAACGAATCGGAGGAAGACGATGAACATGGCAATGGCAGCGCCAAATAGAATACTTCATGTATGTTATATGACTTCAACATTTTCTCTCTCATGAATCAAAAACATGTAACTCCAATATTTGAAGTTAGTGGTTTGTTGCAACAACTGTGACACACTTCTACAAATCTTAAACTATTTCTAAAGGGATTCGCATAACCAAGTTTGTTTATAAAAGCAAAGGATAGCAATCAAAATTCAGTACAATCTTGCATTGCTCTATTTTTGTTCAAAAAGAAAAGTGTAATGCCATGTTTTCTTAATTTATGATTTAGTGCTTTAATAACTAAAAGTGGAAATTTAATGTGTGATCTTGGTGGTCAAAACGAATAAATAGGTTGTTGTTATGTAGTTGCGGTTTTATGTTGTTTGTCTTGGAATTCCTGTCTAAATTTAGGAAATTTGTGAAAAATGTGCTTGGGCCAAAGTGAGAGTATTGGTTGTGGTTATCTAGGTTATTGAAGGAAACAGCCATGTTGAGCTAGTTTTGGGTCGTGGGGAGTGTTTAGATGCATTGTGGACTTTAGTGGGCCCGAAACCTTTTGTGAGGCCCAAGGAGGTTTAAGACACCTAACCCCTCTCCCCCCCCCCCCCCCTTCCTTTCCTTTCATTCTATCATTCTCCCATCTCATTCTCCCAACTCTCTCATTCTCTCAATCTCTCTTAAACCACTAAGAGTGTAGCACGATTTCAAGCCTTAATCCTGTGTTCTTGTGTTGAGGAGGGCGGATTCCTTGAAGGGTTGGCTCAAGAGCTTGTTTTCTCCACATCTTCCTCTTCCCCAAATTTGAAATTCGGAAGCTCTAAGAGGTAAGGGAAGCTTACATTCGTTGAATACTTGTTGTATAAGAGTGGTAGTATGTATATGTTGTTGTGGATTGAACTGTAGAACGTGATTTGGTTGAGTTATGTTGAATTTTGTTGAAAATGGGTTTGTCAATTTTGTGGGTGATTTTTGTTGGAATGTTGTATGGATTGTTGAATGTGTTGAGTATGTTGTTGTGGTATGTTGTGTGGTTGTATTCGACCTCTATGGAGTCGATTTGGGGTGTGAATGAGTGAAAAGTTTAGATTTTTGGATTTTTTCGACGAGAGTTGTTGACTTTGTCATCTGATAGTCGTTGAGCGATTAGGGCTCTCACTGAGTGAGAATGCCTCTCAGACTGGAAGGAGGCTGTTAGGTTGATGGTTTGCTGAGTGACCCATAGCGTCGCTGAGCGAGTGTTCTTGAATCATGGTAATGATTGAAAAGTAAGGGGGATTTGCTGAGCGAAATTCACTGAGCAAGTGTTCATGGAAATCTGAAAATTTTTCAGAAGAGTGTTCGCTAAGTGAGTATATGGCTCGCTGAGTGAGTGTTGGCATTTCAAAATGTCTAGGAGCAATTCGCTCAAGTGCTGAGCTAGCTAAGTGAATTGGGGCCCTAGAGAGTTGTTGCTCTCTGTTGCAAGTGTGTCGCTAGATGACTATTAGGTTCATTGGGGGAGGAGTATGTGCAGTTTCTGGTTACTCTCTGGAGTGGCTAGTTGCTAAGTGAGTAGGGGACTCGCTGAGCGAAATGTTGTTGATGTAGATTTGGGAGAAGCCCTGGAACGAATTCACTAAGCAACCCCAGTTGTCACTGAACGAGAGACTTTGGAAACAGGATATTCACTAAGCAAGACTTATAGTCGCTGAGCGAGAACCTTCGTAGGGGAAAGTTAGTCCTCTATAAGGAAGGTCTTCACTGAGTGAGCATATGGGGCGCCGAGCGAATGGAGTGTTCTGTTGTTGATCAATCTTGAAAGTGTAGCTGTGTAAAAACATAGTTGAGAAGGACTCCTAGTATGAGTCTAAGGGCGAATTGTTGAGAATGTGATGTAAGTGGTGGGTTGCTTGGATAGGACCTCCATTGTTGTGAATAAAGTTGTGGTGTGAGAATCCTCACGAGGTATGAGCTGCTTGGATAGGGTCTTACCTGTTGACCATGCTTGGGGCTGGTTTGGGCCTGCATGGTGTTGGCAATTGTCATTGGGCCACGTGTGGCGCTGGTCGGGCCCACATGGTGTAGTGTTGATTTATATGTGTGTGTGTATGTGTGTGTGTGTGAGAGAGAGAGAGAGAGAAAGAGTGTGTGTGTGTGTGTGTGTGTGTGTGTGTGTGTGTGTGTGTGTGTGTGTGTGCATTGTGTGTGCTAGCTTGTTGTGGTTGAGTTGATGTTGTGTTGTGATACATGCATTTCATGCATATGTTATTGGCTAAGGCTGTGTGATGGGCCTCATGTCATAGTGCAGGTAAGCATGTAAGTTGGATGGTTGATAGGAGCTGCAGCTCAAATGGGCCTCCAACCTAGTGCTTGGATAAGATATGGGGTCTTAAAGATGGGCCTTTGGGGATGAGTGGATGAGTAATTCTGTAGAGGGCCAAGGTAATGCAAACTGTTAAGATAAAGGACGAATTTATAACCCTAAAATATTTTGATAATAACAAACAGTTAAAATTATATATGTCCTCGCATAATCCTCTGATCATTTGTTCGCATTGCAATCGTCTGACGTTTTTAAAATTGAATATCATCTTATGATTGAATAAACTTCTTAACTAACAAGTCTTACAGACGATGACAACGTTCTAAAATGATCTGCACATCAATCAAAGCGTAAGCTGCCTCAAAACGTATAAAGCCTATACACCTACTTTCGAGGAAAGTCAACGAAAAAGAGGAATATGTGTGCGAATGTCAGAACAAGAAAGTGGACATGACAACTGCTACAGATTGAGTACAAGAATAGAAAAGATAAGCAGACTGCTTTATCTTATAATATGACAAGTTGGTAAAAAGCATTAAATGCTGCATTTAATGATCCAACGACTTTCTTCATCAGACGAAGGCTGTCTTCTACAAAACACTCAACGGATACTTTCAGAGAAGCCTATAAATAGAAGAAGAGACCTCCTTCGAGCAGTTGTTGTAATCATAATTGTTGTTGATATAATTGCTACTAATTCTAAAAATTCATATCTGCTTTAAGAAAAGAAAAAGCCCTTCTAAACTCTGTTTGTAAAATTCTTTTTGTACTTCATTGTATATTCGTCTGATAAGACGTTAAACCCAGTAAGGTAAACTCACACGTAAACCTTTTTCTTAACGAGATTGGTGGAAGCCTAAAGAGGCTTTGATTCAAAGAACACTTGGGTGTTTGCTTGGAGAGGCAAGTGAAAGACTACTTGGGTTGAGCCTGAAGAGGCTTGTGAAAAGAATACTTGTAACTTGTGAAAGTTAGTGGAACTTGGTTGTTGCCAAGAACTGGACGTAGTCTCTGGGGTAAGACGAACCACAATAATTTCTATGTGCTTTCTGGTTTTGTTGTTTAGCTTTCGTCTGTCCTTTAAAACGTTTTTGAAAATCATTTTGATCTTATTTCAGACAATACGTCGTTAACAAAAGAATATTTTTTTTATATATAACACAATTCAACCCCCCTTCTTGTGTTATTTTTGTATTCTACACAAACCTTGAGTCGCGGTGAGCCATCACCCACATACATTTATCTTGACACACCACTAAGCTTGTCTGTAGATCAGAGTTTGACAATCCTTGAATGAGTGCTGGATCTTCATGGTAGAGGGTAAGACCTGACTGATCGCTCGAATTATTATGAATCTCTCGAGAGTCGTGTCTTCATGTATTGACATAGTTGTGGTGGATTTGTTGTAACGTGGGGTTCTGAGTTGAGAATTCCTTATTGTATGAATGTATGTCACATATATACGTACGTGGATGCTGAGAACTCTGGATATATAATGGTATGTTGTGTACTTGTGATTGAACATTGGGAATGGTGAATGATATCTCTAATCATGTATATTATGTCGTTGTTTTAGTAAGCTTACTCTTGCCTTGTGTTTTGTTGTGGCTGTTCTGTTGTTGTTGTTGTGTTGGTGTGACTCTAATGATCACGTTCTACGACATGGGAGCAGATGGTGAAGCTTTAGTGGACCCAACTTACCAGAGTTGAAGAAGGAGCTGTAGGTTGGAATGGTGTGATGCGAGGAGTCGCGCTTTTGTTTTCTTTTGATAGGGATGTATAGCGTGACCAGCTATAGGGAGTGTGTTTTGTACCTTTCTCCCCTTGTTGATATATTTGTTTATTTTATTTTGTTATATGGCTTCAAAGTTATTCCCCTGTTCTTTTGTTCTTTGAAAGTTGTAAAGACAAGCATGTATGGCAATAGGAGAAATGGATAGATCTCTTAGGATGACTGTGTTTCCTTTATATGCATGTGTTGATTATATTCATGCTTACATGAGAAAGTAGAGGATAGAAGTGTTGTTGTTGAGTAGCGACAGTTGGGTCGTTACAAAAAATGTAGGGAAAAAACACACAAAATAAACACAATGAAAATTGAATTGAATGTGATCTCTCCGACATCCCCGCTAAAACACTGAAATAGGTTCAATCTATAATTGCTTGATATACTGAGGATGTTATTATGTTTCATGATAATTGCATACTTCACAGGGATGTTACAAATATTTTAATACCGAAAGCCATCACTCTTGCTAACCATTTTTTCTTGTTGGTTTGGTTCTTTCACTAAAAAAAGGAAACAACACACAAAAGATCCAACATTCATACACTAACCCACTCATTGCGATCAGGCTCACCTTAATTCCTTGACCTCACTTCATTACCGAAAACTGGAAAAACCATGATACCCATTTATAATCCTCCATAATAGACACTCCATCACTCTCTTAACTTTCATATTCACACATATTCAGCTTCAAAAAATGTCACCCTCCCATTCTCTTACCACCATGCCCATGTTAGAAATAACAATTAAGAAAATAAAAGGTTATGAGTTATTGTTAGATGGTGAAGGGTTGTGAGTTAATATCCAATAAGGGACATTATTCATATGTAACCACTAAGTATTTGAAGGGTTATTGACATTATATCCATTTAGTGTGTGAATTGAAAAGTCATGTAATGGTTATGGGTTGCTCTACTATAAATAGAGTACCAATCCATGTAGTTTGTGTTCCAAATGCAATACAATCTCCTATATTTCCTATAGTCTCCTCTTTATTTTTCTAACAAAGTGGTATCAACCCATTAGAGGTCGTGGAAGAGGAAGAGGTAGAGGCAATGTTGGTAAAACAAATGAAAGGAGGTCTGATAAATCTAATGTTGATGTCATAATTGCCATAATTATGGTCATTTTTCTTAGGAGTGTAGAACTAATGTTGAAGAAAGGGCCAATCTTGTTGGTGACAAAAAAAAAGGTGAAGAGCCAACACTATTGCTAGCACTTAATAATGAAGAGAATGGTGATAAGTGCTTATGGCACCTTGATAATGGAGCAAACAATCACATGTGTGGTTACAAGGAGAAATTTGTGGAGCTTGAAGAAAAGGTAAAGGGAAATGTTTCCTTTGGTAATTCTTCCAAGGTGCAAATCCAAGGGAAAGGTACCATTTTAATTTCCTTAAATGATGATACTCACAAATCAATCAAGGATGTCTATTATGTTCCCAAACTAAAAAGTAATATTTTGAGTTTGGGACAACTTGTTGAGTAGGGGTATGAAATTCTCATGAAAGATAATTGTTTGTGGCTTAAAGATCAAAATTATAATTTGATTGCTAAGGTGTTTACGTCAAAAAATAAAATGTTCACTTTGAACATTAAAACCAATGAAGCAAAATGCTTAAAGGCTAGCATAAAAGATGAAGCATGGTGTTGGCATATGGGGTTTGGTCACTTGATTTTTGGAGCACTCAAGACCTTAGGAGATGAGAAGATGGTGAAGGGGATGCTTCATATTAACCATCGTAATCAATTGTGTGAAGCATGTCTCCTTGGCAAGCATGCAAGAAGAAGTTTTCCTAAAGAAGTCGAATAAAGAGCAAAGGAGCTTCTCCAACTTGTGCACACCGATGTATGTGGTCCAATTGATCATCCTTCATTTGGTAAAAATAAATATTTTTTGTTCTTTATTAATGATTTTAATAGGAAGACTTAGGTGTATTTCTTGAAACAAAAATTTGAGGCATTTGTAGAAAAGAAGAGTGGTTATGTAATAAAAGCTCTAAGATTCGATAAAGGTGGCGAATTCACATCAAAAGAATTCAATGATTTTTGTGAAAAAAATGGGATTTGTTGCCCTTTAATAGTTCCTAGAACTCCACAACAAAATGGGGTAGTGAAGAGAAAAAATAGAACCATTCTTAATATGGTTAGATGTATATTAAAAGCCAAATCTATGCCTAAGGAATTTTGGGCTGAAGTTGTTTCATGTGCAGTTTATTTGTCTAACCCCTCTCCTACAAGGAATGTCAAAGGCTAGACACCTCAAGAAACATGGAGTGGAGTGAAGCCAAGAGTTAACCATCTTAAAGTCTTTGGGAGCATTGCATATGCTCATGTGCCCAACCAAGGAAGATCTAAGCTTGATGATAGAAGTGTGAAGCATGTATTCATTAGGCTATAATGCAAATTCAAAAGGCTACAAGTTGTATAATCTAAATAGTGGGAAGATTATAATAAGCATATATTTAGAATTTGATGAAGAATAGGCATGAAATTGGGAGAAAGAAGAAGACACCTATGATTTTTTTTCCATATTTTGAAGAAAATGATCAAAAAATTGTAGTACCAAATGAGTTTTCTACTTTATCTCCTTCACCAACTCATTTGATTCATGAAGCCTCATCTTTTGAAGGGAGTTCAAGTGAAAATCCAAGAAAAATGAGAAGCATTCAAGAGATAAATGATGAAACTAAAATTATAAATGATTTGTTTTGTCTTTTTATTGATAGTGAACCTTTAAATTTTGATGAAGCTATGGAAGACAAAAGGTGGAGACAAGCCATGGAGGAAGAAATCAATGCCTTCAAGAAGAATGACACTTAGGAGTTATCAAATCTTCCTTAGGGTCATGAAGCAATTGGCTTTAAGTGGGTGTTCAAGATTAAGAAGAATGTTAAAGTAGAGGTGGAAAGATACAAAGCAAAGCTCGTTGCTAAAGGATATAAGCAACAATATGGAGTTGATTATGATGAAGTGTTTACACCAGTTGCTCGTATGGAGACAATTTGTCTTCTTATCTCTTTGGCGGCTTATACAGGGTAGAGAATTTTTCAACTTGATGTCAAATTGGCTTTCTTAAATGGTTATCTTGAAGATGTCTATGTTAAACAACCAATGGGTTTTGTTGTCAAAGGGCAAAAGGAGAAGGTCTTAAAATTGAAAAAGGCATTGTATGACCTAAAGCAAGCACCAAGGGCATGGAATAGTTGCATTGACAAGTACTTTCAAGACAATGGGTTTGTTTATTGCCAACATGAGTATGCTTTTTATGTTAAAATTTTTGATGATGGTGATATTCTCCCTATTTGTCTTTATGTTGATGATCTTATTTTTATCAGCAATAACCCAAATTTGTTTGAAGACTTCAAGAAAGCTGTCTTGTGAATTTGAGATGATAGATATGGGGCTTATGTCCTATTTCTTGGGGATTAGAAGTGAAGCAAATGGAGAATGACATCTTTGTTTCTCAAGAGAGCTATGTAAAGAAGGTGTTAGAGAAATTTAAAATGTTTGATTGCAATCCTGTGAACACACTAATGGAAGGTAACTTGAAGTTATCAAAGTTTGATGGTGGAAAAAAGGAAGTTATCAAAGTTTAAATTAAAATAATTATCTTGACATTTTTAAGAGTTATTCTTCAACGAGAACATTTTTAGGATATTTTCTTAATCTTTTATCTCTTTCAATCTATTATTTTTATTTTTAAATTGAATTTTAATTTTTAAAAAAAATTATCAATAGTTAAAAATAATTTTGTATCACAATATAAATTATTTATTATAAATCTAAAATATAATTTATATGTACAAAAATATTTATTTACCTATCATTTTTATCTTTATTTCTAAATTAATTTTTAATATTTTAAAAAAAAATTATCGATAGTTAAAACAATCTTGTATCACAATATAAATTATTTATCATAAATCTAAAATAATATTTATATATTTAAAAATATTTATTTATTATGAATTTTAATTGTAATATGATTTATATATTCAAAGATATTTATATGCTATAAATTTTATTGCATAAAATAAATTTTTATTTCATACATATTGATAATGTATATAATTTTTTTTAATTGTTGAAAAAATATTTTTGCCTCTTTTCTAAAAAAGGATAGAAGTAAAATGAATGAAGTAATCAAATATTTTTGGCTCTTCTTTAAAAAAATACTTTTGCTTTTAACTTACAAGCAATAATAAAATGAAGGAGAAATTACTACTTGGTATAACCTCCCCTGAAGTCTCTCAAAATGACATTGACTACCCTACCCTTCTATTTTATTAGTTGACACTTACCTTATTTTATTCTTTACCATTCATATTTTCCTAAACTCATACTTCCTTCTCTCTTTTTTGACTATTTTACCCTTCTTCTTCTCTTAAAAAATTCACGAGGCCATTTTAAGATATTCACAAAAGCTTCACCACCTTATTCAACCATGACACTACCTCTTTATAGTGCCACTCAGCACACTATGCAATACAATGCTCTGCCACCTTAATGCTTCTTCAGGTTGTTTCCTCCTTTACCTTTAATGGAATTTTGCTAATGTTCCTTCTTATTTCCTAGAATCAAGAAGGATGAATTTGTTGTTGGGCTTTTGCGTGTGTTTATTAGAAACCAGAAAAATAAGAGAGTGATGGTCTTGTGGGTGAGCTAGACTTGAAACAGTGCGAGAGTGAGAATATGTGTGTGTGAAAAAATGCAGTGCTATGTTTGTGTATTCAGATGAGGGGTGGTGAATGTGTGTATAGTGTTTTGCTGTGCGATGAAAAAAACAAGAGTGTGCTTTACTGTGTGCGTTTGTGTTTGCTAATGAGTGAAGTGAGAGTTGGAAGAAAGCCCTCAATGTGTGTAGTGTTGGTGCTTCCCTATGAGTGGTTGTCATGAGAAAAGGAAAATGCATTGTGTGAGTGTAGTTTGTTGGAATTTTATATTCCAATAATTGATGTGAGCTAATATTATAAGACAATTATATTAACTATTTATTATTAGTGGGCTTTATTTTATGTAGTCAAATTAAGTGAGTCTACTAAATAAGATGATATAAGCTTAAATGAGTAGATGTTAGTGTTGGTCCATTAAGGATAATGAGAATCTTTTTAGGTTAACATACTATAAGAAGACTATGGTCATTCATATATCGAACACTAAAAACTCATACTATCTTCTCCACATTTGAAGAGAGGCTAAGGTCCCATTAGAAACTCAAGAGATTCGGTTGAGAAAGAACCATAAAACCACCAATTCCCTTTGTTTATGTTTGTGATCAATTGCAACAAAGATTCTGTGAAGAATTCTTAAATCAAGAACAAATAATGGATCTAGGTGGTATTATCCTATCCTTAATAATTTAGCATGATGTAGATCCTATGTGTACAAAAATAGATTGCTCTGGATATATGCATGCTTTTGTGATTATATTGCTTCTGCTAAAGGTCTCTTAGATTAAAGATTGAAAGCATGTCCTTAAGAATTTATTTCTAACATAGTTAGCTACTGGTTTGTGCAGAGGTTAATTTAATAGCCTTTCTGGGTTCGTTCATGGAATAAGGCTTGACCAGAATGATGCAATGGTGGGTGAGCATGGTTTTTGTGAGTGACGAGAATACTGAGTGTGATTATAGAGGTTCATAGCTTAGGAATGCCATATGATCACTGTGTATGTGTGAGTGGTGAGAGATTGCTAAACGTGAGTGTGGGAAAGGGATAAACGTGAATATGCGTGAGAGTAGAGGTAAAGGATGAGTGAGTGGTCTAGTTTGAGTGCATGTGTGAGAATGTTTCTTTTTTTTACATTAATGAATAATGTTTCTTTTTTTTTTTACATGAATGAATGTGTGTTGTGTCAATATTGAGTGAGAATCAATATAGGTATTGTGTGGGAAAAAGTGAGGAAGGAGGTGAAACGTGTATGAGTTAAGTGAGTTATTGTTGTCGAAGTGAAAAAGAGTGAAAACGTGTAGTGATGAAGAATGTTTTGTGTGAGGGAAATAGAGAGTGACAAAATATGCAAGCTTGAGAGTGTTAATGTGTATTGTGAGTGATTTTGTTGAGAGTAATTTTGAATGTGTAAGGGAATGTATGTGAATCTAATCGGGAGAAAGAAAAGGAGGTGAAAGTTTATACGTGAGAGGGAGAGTATTGATGTGTGATCCCCCATGTGTGTGTGAATGTCTCCCTTTTTGTTTTTTTATCTTCAATTCATTTTTCTGCTATTTTGCAGTTGATCTATGGAGAGACAAAATTGTAGGTGTAGCTAAGAGGGACATGATTAGGTTAATGGCTCAGGCCTCAAGGATGGGTGGTGTCTGCAAAGCTAGGTTGTCTTAGCAAAAATGTGGAGAGGGCAGGGGACAACCAATAACGATTTTTGGTATACCTAATATAGGAGTTGGCTATTTTTATTTTATTTTACCTTTTTCTTCTTCTTTTTATAGTCATTTTTTTTTTCAAATTTTTGCTTCGTTTCTTTTGCTTACTTATTATTTACATTCTTTTTTAGAAAAAAAAAGGGTAAATAAAATATATAAAAGAAAATCATTTTTTTTAAATTAACTTTTTTGAAAAGAATAAATTAAACTGAGAATGAAATAAGAATTGAACTCGTGTTTTTTCTTATAGTTTCTTTTGTCTTTTGTTTTTCTCTCTTTTTATTTTTTATTTTATTTATCCTTTTTTAACTTTTTTCAATTTTGATATTTATCTAAACAAAATTAGATGTTCTTACCCTGTGGGCTCATGCTGTGCTGGCCCTATCAATAAAAGAAACTAAAAAAGTAATAACTATTAACCATTAAGTCGTACTCATGCCATTCTCACTCACATAGACGTTCCATTGCTCGCTACGCTCCCCCACCATAATTGCTCTACTCGTGCTCTTTGTGAGCTCCATAGTTGGTCGTCCCTAACCCTGCGCAGTTGCGTTCTTAAGGTAATGTTCTCTTTCTTTGATTTTGGTGTGAATAGACGATTGAATGGCCATTGTCCCTATGTGAATGGCCATTGATTCTTGCACGTTCTTTTTACTAATCAACTTTTGCTCATAAACTGTTTGATAAAATTTATGATTCAAGATTTTATACCTATTTTGCTTAACTATGTATGATGCTAAAAATGTTTAGGTTCAGCTCCTGTTTCAATTACCTTTCCCTTCTATACATAACATGTGTAACTATGGTATTAAACCTGTAGGGGCCGTTTGGTGGTTAGGATAGGATAAAATAGGATAGAATATGAGAGTAGAATAAGAACGAGATAGGATAATAGCAGAATAAGTTATAATTTTATCTAATATTTGGTGCACACCAGATAACAATAAAATAAAATATTAATTATGTTTAAATGACAAAATTACTATTTCTTAAAATTACATATAATTTTCTAAAAGTTACTTTTAACTTAATTTTTTAATTTAAAAAAAAATAATTTTAATCAAACTATATAATATTATTTTTTATTTATGTAATTATTTTTCTTAAAATTATAAAAAAATTATATAAGATTTTTAAAATTATAATTATGATTCAAATAATTTTATTTTAAAAATATTAGAATAGTAATTTTTAATATTTTAATTAATAATACTCATTTAAATTTATATGTCAAAATAATAATAATACTTATATATATATATATATATATATATATAATTATTAATATTATAATATATATAGAGAGAGAGAGAAGGGGAGGAAGAGAGCTTATCTTGTCTTTTTGCTTCCTAACCCAATTTTCTTCTCAAAATAAAAAATATATTAAAACAACAAGATAAGATAAAAGATAAGATAACATTATCATATATTACTAGTGCAACAAACAACGGATTACAAAATAAGGTAATTATCTTATTCTAGCCTTTGAATGGCCGTACAAAGTTACTTACTGGATGGGACACAGATCCTCTCCCGTATTTGGCACCAACTGGAGGTGCAGTAAAACAAGTATCAGCCATTCAATTGTATGAATGACTCTGGTCGTGCCACGTGTCCTACAATATTCTTGCTTCTCTTTCTTCGTGGTTTTCTCTCAAATAAAAATTAAAACCCTTTTCTCTCTCCAATGGAGGTCACCGTAAAATGGCAAACTGTCATCGGAACAATGTCGAAAACATCGTCCTCGCCACCACCCCCACCCTTCCAAGACCGCCATCGTCTCCGGCCAGTTTCGCCTGTGGAACTCCCTCTCGGTGGCATGCAGAATTGAAGTTCACGACGTACACATCGTGCAATCGTTCGAGTAATCAAATAGTCCCAAGAAGAAAGGCTATAAGCTTTTATTCTTTTTTCTTTTTTCGTTCCTTAACTGATGTAAACGTTTGATTTTGAAGGAAGCCGTAAAGCGGTTGCGAAATTTGAAGTATGATTATTCGCAGTATAAAGAATCTCTCGGTGCTTGATCCTGAGGTAGTTAATGCACTTCTTGAAGTCTAAATTTACGATTCACACTAAGGTAGTGGAATTTGCTATATTGAATACTCTTATTTTCTTTAATTAATAAATTTGGGCATTTATTTGTAACTTGCGCAATTGGGGTTTTGGCTAACATGATTTTGACTTTTGTGAATCATATTACTGGAGTTTGGTTTTTCCTTCTTGGCTTGATCATATCAAGCAATGTCAATCATGTTCTGAGAGTGTGTTTGTGTATTTAAATTGAAGAATATTCACTTGTGAGGTTTTGTCTTTACTTGGATTGTAAGTTTTTGACAAAACTTGAATGAGAAAAAGGTGCTATTTATCTGTTTCAAGCTGTCACTGGTCAAGAATCAAGACGGAGAAAGAAAAGTGGATTTTTTTTGTATTTGTTTGTATTGTACTTAATTGTGATGCACCATGCTTGAAAAGGCTCGTTGTTTGTTTGCTGAAGTTATTGTGGTTAATGGCTGTAGGTATCTAAATGGATGTACAAGAATGGTGTGTACATATTTTCTCCAACTGAACATGCAGTGCATTTGGATCTGATTGACAAGGTTCATTGGGATTTTGATATAGATTTTGGTGCAGAATGTGCACCTGTAATTGAGAATTGGCACACTACTGGGGATTCCATGTCATGTCTTCAGGTCTAGAGTGTACAAAGGCACTCAACAAGTCCAAGTCCCAACTTCTAGCACTACTGCTTATACTATCCAAGATGATAGTGCTCTCTGTAGTGGCAGCAAATCAAACAATGGCAATGATTTTAATTTTTTTTGAAAGGCAAAGCACATTTATTAAACAATATCAAAAGGCACAAGTTGTACAAATTTGGGTAGTGGGGGTATAGATTCAAAGTGTTCAAATTAGTACAACTCCACCCAAAATCAATTTCATGCTTCCCAATACAATTTCACCACTCCAGCTAAATATTTGTCATGCTTGACTTCACCTCGTTGAAAGGGATAGAATGCGTGTTTAACTCAATGATGGCAAGTCGTGTAATGGCATGACTATTGACCTCTGTAATCCTTATTTCTATATAGAAAAATCTTGTCTAGCATAACATTGATGATCTCCAAAGCACCCTAGTATTTCTCATCATTGAAACATGGAATATTGCAAAGCCTCCAGTATTTGACCAGGCCTTCAACAACTCTTATATTTGCACTCTGCAGAATCCACCATAGCCTCAAATTTCACTCAGCTTCATGCAACTACAAGTTTCAAACCACCTCATATTGTTGTCCTGTAGAATTGCTGACAATTATCGTGATTCTCTCATCTTAACTAAGTCTCTAACACTGCAGAATTTCTGTTAGAACAAAAATAGAATATTAGTGCAATTTATCAACAAAAAAAAACACAATAGCAAAGGCAACAACAATATTTAAAAAAAAAAAAAACTACTCTTGTTTTGTAAAAACAAAT
Organism: Spatholobus suberectus; assembly: GCA_004329165.1. NCBI lineage: Eukaryota > Viridiplantae > Streptophyta > Magnoliopsida > Fabales > Fabaceae > Spatholobus > Spatholobus suberectus. Next base: position 69,491,714 of record CM014731.1, read on the forward strand.
TAAAAACAGAACAGAAATTATAAAGGAGATGCTAGTGTGTGTTTTAGAGGTAGCAAAGAACTTCCGTATGTTTCTACTCAAGAGAAGAGATATTTATAAAGGCCAAAAACCACAACATTCAATGCCAAAAAAAAAAAAAAACTGAATATGAAATTGGCACAACCCATTCTCAACATGCAGCATATTGCACCTAGTTAGCAAATCCCAAAAAATTAGGAACTAACAAAGAGGATAAGTAAAGAGTGGATAGAATTTAAAAACTGATGCAGAAAAAAAAAAGATTTTTCACTTAAAAAAATCTTTGAACATTTGAACTTGCTATGTTACTTGGCAATGATCCTTGATAAACATTTGAACTTGCTGTGTAATTAAGCCTACACCACACGCCCTGCTTAGATACACGTATCTATGTCAGTTAGTCTCCTATGGGCACAAATGTAGGTTGCAGAGAGGGAGTTCCATAGGCAGAAGTGGCCATCTCGGCGACGGTGGTGGTCTTGGAAGGGTTGGGGGAGTAGCTGACGACGAGGTTTTCAACGTTGTTCCGTTCCAGTGACAGTTTGCCATTCTCCAGCTACCTACATTGTACAGGGAGCGAGGGGGACAGTAGAGTGTTTTATAATTTTATTTGTTGTTTGAGAGAGAACCTCGATGAGAGAGAACCTCGATGAGAGAGAAGCAAAAACTATGTAGGACACGTGTCAAGATCAAAGTCATTCATATAATCAAACGGTTGAAATGTTTTTAACTGCACCTCCAGTTGATTCCCATACGGGAGAGGATCCGTGGTCCGTACTTCTATTGACATATTGATAATGGATATATTTTTTTAATTATTCAAAAATATTTTTGCCTTTTTTCTAGAATAGGATTGAAGAAAAATCAATGGAGTAATCGAATATTTTGGCTCTCGTTTAAAAAATACTTTTGCTTTTTAACGCGCAAGCAGTAATAAAATCAACGGGGCAGGAGAGAGAGAGACAGAGAGAGGGAGGGAGGGAAAATGGAAGAATCAAGGAAGAAAGGGACTGTGACCTCACTCGCGTCCTTGTTCCCCGTCGAGGAGGCGCAGAAGGCGGCGAAGCGCGTCGAAGACGCCATTGCCGACAATCAGAACGAGCTCGACCGCGTACGAGGTTTCATCACCGACAACAACAACCTCATCAACCTCGTCCACAAGCTCCCCGAACAACTCTCCCACGACGTCATGGTAACCAACAAACAAATCCCTTTTCACGATAAATTATTACATGGTTCATGTCCCGGTCAATATTCACATGACACATAGCCGAGTTTTTCATTTAAGAGAAAGAGTTAGTAAAAAGAAAAAATTTAGATACAGGATTTTTGGTACTGTTAGTGCTGTTTTTCGATCAAAATTAGAGTTTCACATTAGTAATCTGAATAATAAAGATATATATTAAGGAATTATATAGATTATTAAAGTGAAACTCCATTTTTTATTAGAGAACAATACTAATAGTACCTAAAGTACTGTATATAAGTTTTATCTTTCATGAAACTCAATTATGTGTTACGAGGAGATTCTCCGTGACTATGGTGGTCCAGGACCAAATAATAATTTCTTCCTTTTTACTTTTCAACTTTTACATTTCCCCTTCGTTAAAACGTTTCAATCTTGGTAATGGGTTCTTAGGTTCCGTTTGGGAAAGCAGCGTTCTTCCCCGGTCGTTTGATTCACACCAACGAGTTCCTGGTACGCATTTTCTCCCCTTCGATTCTTCAATTGCTTGTGCGTTTTCAGTGGTAAGAGGTTTTGTTTTGTTTTGCTTGTTAGGTTCTTTTGGGAGAAGGGTATTATGCAGAGCGAACGTCAAAGCAAACCGTTGAGATTTTACAACGGAGAGGGCAGTCCTTGGATTTGCAGGTTGATTCTCTCGAGGCCAACATCAAGGACCTCGAAGCAGAGGCTTCGTTTTTCAATGCCACGGCTTCTCAAGTAGCGGTGTGGTTCAATTCTTGTTTGTTTTACTCTTAACCACTTTAATGATGACATTGAATTTGATTTGTGTGGACGCAATTCTGATTTTGGCATTGACATTGACATCTGTGCTCTGTTTTGAAATGATATGTTATGAATTTGTGGATCAATGTTTTAGAAATCGAGCCAGAGAGATGTTAGGATCCAATAGCTTATGACTCCCATTGGCTATTTTTAGCTCATTCCAATTAGTTTCATGGTTAAATTTATGGCATATGCCCTCATGTGATATGGTCTTATTGAATAAGTGCTTAATTAAGTTGTTTATCCAAACACATCCTAAATAGATATTACAAGTTTATTGTTTTTGACTGAACTGTTCATCCAAATTAGGATTTTACTCTATCTTCACAGAAGTTCACACTATGCTATTTTTTTTTTTTTTTAATGATGTTCTGTTTTTGTCTTTGTATGCTTTTGTTAGCACTTGATATTAATATTTTTGAAGTTTGTATAAATTATTAATTGCTGTGATGGCTTAATTTGGCATAGGAGGGTCTTGTGGAGATAAGGGAAGATTATGTGGAGAAAGACTCTAACGAAGGGGAATCTAAATCAGGCATGTTCTAGCCTTCTATTGTTTTCCTTCCAAGATTTAAGATTGATAGAAGATGATAATCGAAGTTCATTATAAATGGAAGCTGGTAGAGAGAAGGCTGGAAAGTCTAAATAAGTCAAGTCTTTTGTCGAAGATTTTGAATTTATTAAGATTATTCAAATAACAGTAATTGTCATCCTCTGGCAAAATCAAATCTAATTTCTACTTTACGTTGATTTTTACATTCTACTATGATTTGTTGGCATTAGCATGTATGATTAATTATTTTGATGTGTATGCAAATATTTTGTTGGATTTGCAATTACAAGGAAGATTAGAAATTTTTTATCTTTCATTTTAAACACTAAATTTTTGTTTTCTATTTTATGATACACAAATTGCAATGCTACTTAAACTTTTTTTTTCCCCATCTCTTACACTTTTCTCCAAGCTACCAGCTTTCAGATAATACTTATAGTTTCATAGATATCTATTTATATAAGTAAGAGTGGTATGGTATTTAATAAATAAATTTATGTATGTGCATATAATTTTGGTTTGGATTGAATTGGTTTTCAGAATTAGATTTGAAGTCTGATTTAGTCCAAATAATAAGTTTTTGCCCCCTTTTTTGGGGTCTTCCTTTTGTTCATTTCAGTTTTTGCAATTCATATTAGATTGGATAGGTTTATGAACACCTATAGGAATTAGGCACTAAGGATTTCTTCAGCAGGCACTGGTTTGTTTCTTCTCAACAAGTTGTCTGTGTCCACCTGTGTCCTAGCAGTGTCCAATGATTGTGTGATGAAAAACATGAAAAAACAAAGGCAGACCCTGCACAGATACATATCCCTGTCTCTGTTGGTGTCCTGGTGTTGTGTGTTGAGACTGGTATAGCTGCCTTCCTTCAATGGAATTAATTGACAGATTCACTGGTCAATTAAAAACCAGCAAATTCATGCATAGCAGCTGGATGTCTAAAGAGTCTATGTGATTGTACAGTGGTAACTTTGTAAATCTATTTTTTTCTCTTTAATTAGGCTAGGTATATGTATGGTAGTTTAGCTATTTTATAGAAAAAATATTGGCTTGTATTAAAGCATATTTGCACGAGAATTCTCCAGCAGAGCAGAGTTTTGTCTACACTTTCTGAGCTTGACAGTTCCTGCTATGTATGTGTTGTTTAGATCATGTCTCTTCTGTTTAAACTTTATTTCATATGTTAGTGTAGAGCTATGCACCAACCAATGACCATACTTGTAAATTTGTTGGCAATTTCAAAACAATGATTGAATGAAATGTTAATATCCTTTTTCAGGTCCACAGCAGCAAGATGCTCCTAATACGCGTAATGCTACAGCTGATGATGGGGAATATGCTCGCATGCTGGCAATAATGGATGAACTTGAGAAAGAAGAGCTTGCTGCAGAAAGTGGCAATCACAGTGATCAAAATGATGTAAATACTGCTGATTTTGATGAGATATCATATCAGGAACATATTGATAACAATCTCCAAAATTCAAAAGTAATATCTTGATTATTTTGTTGAATTCTGGTTTAGAAATCTTGTTTAGAGGCTATGAGCACAATGACTGTGATATCTTATAACTAATTTTCTATGACTGCTCGAACAGGATTTTCATCAAAGTGTACTACTAGACCAGGCTAATAATGATATTATAGCAACTGAGTTTCCAAAAGAGCACGATCATAAAGAAGATATAACTGATCAGTTGAATGTAAGATATTATCTTCCTTTATCATAGTTCAGCATTAAAGTTGTTTTTAGTATGCTATGTAACTCATCAGCTGAAGAAGCATGCTTTTGTATTCTATTTTTCAAAATGCAGTTTGCTAGCCTGGCCGTGCAATCTAGGGTCAGAGGTTAGTCCTCAATAACGTACATCTCATTTTCTTTGTATATGCACATTTTGTAGTTCTGTCTGCTGTTTTGCATCCATTCTGAAATTAATTTTTCTGTTGGGTCTGAACTATCAGAGAGGGAAAATCTTGCACAGTATGGAGAATCCATTGATCCTAGTAAAAAGATTCCTGTTCTTTCTAAAGAAAAGACAGTTCAAGCAACTACTGCATCAAAAACTGAGGTATGCTGTTCTTATGATGAAATTTCCATCATAATTCTCTGGTTGTTGTGTAGTGGTTATACCGCTTTAAAACCAAATGGAAATACTGCCATGCTTTGCCTTGAGATAACAGACTAATGTCTATTTTTTAGTTGGAAGCAACATGCAGCTTTATTAGTATGTCTTCTCTCTTAAATAATACAAACTAGATTGGCTCTTGGTATCCCTAAATTCCCTGCTTCCTTATCAGCCTGGTCCACAAGGCTTCAACAGTATCACCATTTGTCAAGGTTGGACATGATATCAGAAGAAAGCAACATAAGGCCTGCAAATCTGCAACAAGTCAGTTGTATTGACTTTTGTTTATAACCATAGCATAGCACAGCTCTGAAGGACCCAAGGCTGTAATCTAATTGGAGGATACTTAGGTGTCAAGTTAAAAGTTTTGAATAAGAAAGGTAGAGTTAGGAATCAATGAAGACTGAAATTTTGATATTTGAAATTTAGTAAACATATGTTAGGAGTAAGGTTGTATGGAAACAAAAAAAAAAAGGAAGATATTTGTTGAGATCCTACATCGACTAGAGATATGACCAATATAGTTCTTATAAGGCTTGGGCAGTGTCACTTTACAAGCAAGTTTTGTAAGGTTGAGTTAAGCCCTAAGCCCAAATTCTAAGATGGTATAAGAGTTTATCCTAAATCTGTTATTGGGCTTCCTGTATTTGTCTACGCTCTAAATGTCTATTATTAGACAAGGTTGTCAAACTCGAGAGTTTACGTAAACTCGTGGAGCTTTCGTAAACTCAACTCATAACTTGTAAGAGTTTACTTATTATAAAAAATAATATTAAAAAATCTATTAATAATACAATATTCTTAACACAACAACAATTCAATATTTCAGCTCTATAATAAAGCAAAGTAGCAAACCACAATAATAAAGTGTGATAGCACATTAGTATTAAATAAAATCAAAGTACAAAAATGACCAAATCATACATAAATTTATAAAACATAAGTTCCTAAAGTGAAAACATTTCAATAAGGGGTTACTTTCTTCAAATCATTTGAGCCATAGTAAAACATTGGTATTGCGGGGTCAATAGGGGGCAAAAATTATATTTGATTTCAAACTCACTAACTCACTTTTTGACTTGAGAGTTTATGCAAGTTTACACGAGTTTATCTAGAAAAGAGTTTGACATCGAGTTAACTCTTTTTCTCTACCCAGAATCATAAACTTGTAAGAGTTTGCTTGTTAACTCGAGAGTTTGACAACCTTGTTCCAAGGCTTGACGGGGTGTGTTGAGATCCCACATCAACTAGAGATATAGCCCATGTAGCCTTTATAAGGTTTGGACAATTCTCATCTTACAAGCTGGTTTTATAAGGTTGAATTAGGTCTTAAGCCCAAATTCTAAGAGAATTAGTGCTTTGATCATTACTCTTGAACAGTGATTTAAAATGTTTCAGAGAACTTGATGGAAAACTATTCAGGTACTTTCACCTTACAGCATGTTGATTTAGGAGAATTGGTCTTGACATGTACAATTATTTCCTTTTCAGGTTCGACACCAAACTTCACAACCATCATTTGACAGTCACAAGGTGTGTTTTACACATTGTAGTTTTTGCCCCTCCTTAGTCTTAATGCCCTGCAACAAGCAGCAGGAGATAATTTTGTCGAATAAATATTTTCTGCAGGCTTTTACAGGCTCCATTATAGAGCATGCTGAGAATATACAAACAACTTCAAGAGAACAAAGTTCAGCTACATCACAGGTAGATTTAATTTACTGATTTATGTGGTAGTATTGCCCATAAATAAAAAGATAATATAAACATGGTTTTTAAGATGATGCTTTGTAATTTCATCATTAACTTAATTCTATGCTAATCATGAGTTTGACCTTCACAGGGTTCTAGTTCTCATTCAAAACCAGTCTCCAGATTCAAAATGCAAAGAAGATAGCTACAAGATGAGAAGGTTGAAACTTTTTGTATTTGGCGATCTAATGTTGTAGCATCTATGATTCTAGGATGTGCTGCTTGAGCTCAAAAGTAGAAAGAGCAAGGACCAAAGGGAAGATGCAATAGGTTATTGATTTTTTTTCCCCTTAGCAGCATCTCTTGTATTATGTAAAGGCAGTGATAATTATAAAATCTCCATTAGTCCTTTTTCTCCTCCTTCTGGCGGTACAAAGGGCCATGAAATGATACTAGAGCTATAGCAGTGGTTACAACTAGATTTTTACAGCTTACTACTACAGGTCTGTTTTTGTGGTGGTGGCTACTTAGTTTGCTGTTGACGCATAATGGGAGAGGAGCTATATTATCTACAATAACATTTTCACACTTTTCCTGTTGTAGCTACTGAACATTTTTCTCTGGCTAATAACGTGTTTTGTGTTGATAATCTTTTGTTTTTCTCTCGTACTTTGGATATTAATTACTATTTTTTTTTAAAGTTATAATTATAACAATAAATAATAAACTTCAACAAGCGTTAAACTAAATTGAGTTGTTTATGCATGGTGGGGTTATTTGTTCAGCCTTTAGCCCTTATTGTCGCAGTTCTCTTGGCGAGGGAAATGACATGCAAAGTAAAAGATTCTTCTGTCGAGTTCAGTAATACAAGGAAGCTGAAGCAAGAAAACACAAATGTCAGATTATTCCGACGAACACAATTATGAGAGGGAGAAAAGCACTATTCATTAGCCGAGTTAGTAACCAATTGTGATCATTATTTGCCTTTGTTTAGAAGAATGGCTAAAACGGTAAATCCCTGCTATTTATAGGATTAACTCTAGAGTTATTGTCATAAAATATTTTAGCCAAAGAAAAGTTTAAGTAATAATAAACATTCCTAATTCTTAATATCCAGATGTTTAGTTATTCCTGCAGCTCAAGGTAATGATCATTTGTAAACCCCTCCGGCCCCCCCCCCCCCCCCCCCCCGGCCCCAAATGCATGAACTCACTAAAATTAAAAAAGAAGTTATATTCATACAATTTGTATCATTTTTTGTATAACAAAAAAATAGGAAAAAAAAGAAGAGAAAACCATAGGATAAGATGGTTAATATGATAAAAATATAGGGAAAAAGTAGTATTAAAAGTAATGTGGAAAATAATTGTATGAATAGTATAACTCAAATTTAAATCATATACCTTGAAGTAACGTTTCAAATACCATTTTTTATTAGATAATAATTATTTCATCATGCCATAAGGCTCAAAATAACATCAAGATTCCTCAAATGTAAACGTTACAGTGTTTGGAACACAACTACACAAGCTACAATTAACATATTCAATTTTTGAAAAGGAAAATATCTGACTATACATCTGTATGTACAAAATGTTACACAATAAATGTTTTAGTACTGTAAGTAATGCTACATGGAAGACCTTTTGCCATCCATAAGAACCACCCTTCAACCATTGGGTATCTTTTTTTTCTTCTTGTAGTCGAGAAGAACTTTCTCTCTCTCCAGTGGAGTCGCCGATAGTAACCATTTGCTAAAAGCAAGCTCTCCCATGCCCGTAGACTGAGCAAGGAGCCTATATTGGGTTCTCTTCCTTTCATCAATCAAAGGAACTTTCTGTTTTTTAGGTACACAATCTGGTTTTTTTCTTTGGTGATCCAAAGAGATGCTTGGATTGCCTAGGCTGGCATTTGAAGGTAAGCTTATTTTCCCTTGAATCCCTGGTCCGAAGTTGACAACGTCTTCATTGCGATGAGTATAGACAATACCTAAAGATACGAAACATCAGTAGACTAAATGGAAAATCCACTATGCCATTTCCCAAATTAAAAACAAAGATAAATTTGGAAGCTTTACTCCCATTTCAAGTGCCACCATAAAGCAAGGATTCAATGGGCTGAAGCTGATGAATCCAATTTCTAGTATTCTTTTGTCATGAAAGGAAATATAAGGGCCCGTTTACTTGTGTTTGTATTTCCTGTTTTTATTTTTTGTTTTCACTTTTTAATTACAAAATTGTCATATTGTTTTTAATATGTTTCTTGTTTTTAAAGATTTGTACAAGAAACACGGAAAACAACTTTTTTTGTTTTTTCTGTTTCCTATACAAATCTTTGAAGACAAGGCAACAGTATTGTAATTACAAAATGAAAATAGAAAATGAAAACACAAGTAAACAAGCCCTAAAGTTTTATAAAATGCCAAGAAAACACTTTGTTTTATATGTTTATGTATATGTAGACATGTCCATGATCACCCAACAAAAATGACTGCCAGTAAAAGTCTGCCTGCTATGATATATTAGAAGGCCGAGAGAAATAGAGTTTGGTTTTCAGTCGAAATGATAAAAATTCACGTTCAACGTGAAAAACAGAAATTTTTGCTTCTCCATTTCATGCTTTGGAATGCATGAACGTCAGTTTGCACTGTTGGAAACGGATATCCAAACATGCTATTAACTGTTTTCTCATTGACAATATGATAAGAGAAAAGGAATTTCATAATGGATAAGATTTAGGATATATGAAACATACCAAGGTCCTCTAGATCTGGTTTACTTGTTGCATCGCCCGCAGATTTATTACATAATCTGGTTTCTGACTCTGATACTGATGAACTTGTTTCTTCTGACAGATTTACGTTTTCTGGTTGTTCTGTTTCATGCCCAGGTTCTTTATGCAATTCAATGATCTCACTGGTAAATAGCTTATCAGATAAATCTCGAAATAAATTGGAAATCCCAAAAAGCTCTCCTTGAAATTCCTTGCAGTCCTGCAAGGAAAGTAGTTATTATTTAGAATTATTTTAAAAAAAATTAAGAAACAAATGAAAAGAAATGCAAAACCAAAATACATAGAATTTGGTACCTGGACACCTTCAAAATATCGTTTTTCCATCTTTCCAGAGACGGCAATGTTTGAGAGCTGCTGCTTGTACACCTGACGAGAGTATACAAGTTCTTCAAGTGAACCAGCTGCAAGAAGACGGAACACCACGACATGCCGCTTCTGTCCAAAACGAAAGGACCTGTCCTGAGCCTGTAAGTCTTGTGCAGGGTTCCAGTTGGGATCAAATATTACAACACGGTTAGCACTGACAAGGTTCAATCCAAGCCCACCAGCACGAGTTGATATCAGGAATACCTAAAATAATAAACAAGTGCCCAATCGCAAATTGAATTGGAAAAATGCTTAATCAACTATTAGGTTTGAGTTATACTTGTTTGCTTGGACTTGAGTTGAAATCATCAACCAGAGATTGACGTAAATTAGTTGGAGTGGACCCATCAAGTCTTGAGAAGCAGTAACCTCTTCGTATGAGAAATTTCTCGAGTATGTCCAGCATCCTAGAAAGAGTAGCTCAAAGTTAAACAGCAGAAAAAAGATTTGTTTCAGAAAAAACAAGCCATATGCAGAGAGCAGTTTACTAATGCCAACAAAGTTCAGTGCTTCAGTCATCTTAAGATTGAAAGCCACCATTAGGTCATAAAGGCAATAAATAAGAGGAAGTTCTCTACCGTACAACCTAGACTCGTGCATTTAAGTTTGAAAGCAAGAATCTAAAAGGAAACATATTTGAGTAAAATAACTTGAATTTCAATTACTATTGTGTATAATCCATCCTAACATAAAAGGCAACCAGAAAAATTATCAAACATGATCTGAAGGGTACATTACTTATTCACCTTACAGAATAGCTAAACAAAAGAACTTTGTCACCCTGTGAAAACCATGAGAACAATAGTTTTTCAAGTGCTCGCATTTTGCCACAATGTTTCACATCACTGAGACCCATGAAACTTTCATTTTGTGTGTTCCCACCCACTAAATCAATATCAGGGCCAAAGACAGCAGCAGCAAACTCTGCATCTTTACTTTGTTTGTCAGGGTCATCTTTGGGGTTTGGCTTAATCAGCTCAAGGTGATTGCTTATCTAGCAAAAAGATACATAAACAAGTAACATCAAAATAATGTAAATATGCATCATTTGCATGATCATAAATAAGTTTGTTCATGGAAGTAGACCATTAAACAAAGCGTCAACTGCAAGGCAACAGTGCTTCACATTTTTCAGTCAAAAGTTAAGTGCAGATTATAATTGCTGCAAAACTAACAGTGCCTTGTACAACCGTACCTTAAGGATCTCACAACAAAAGCATTAATGAAATTGGCAATTCAAATCACAAATCCTTGGTTCACTTACAAGTTCTTTTTCCTATAATATTGTCAGTAAGATTGGTTTTGAAAGCCACTTTTATACAAAATCCTGAGACCCCTGTATACATTAATTTCTCCACAGACTGCATAGATCTCATTCAACATTATTCAATGTGAAAAATAAAGAATCCTGTACATAAACCAGATCTAGAATGGTGACCAATTAATTACCTGTATGCAAAAGGGAAAAAAAGGAAACATTTTTATAATTATGCAATGTAACACAAAGTCGATATAAGGCTGGCAGTATGGTGGCATTAAACAATGAGCACCATCCATCACCATGTAATGAAGAGTGCTTGAGTTTCACTTGCAAGATTTAAATTTATTGTCAAACCATATCGTTTTCAAATTGAATATTCATATCCTTGTCATCATCTATTTTTATCTTTATAGATAACAAACATATATTTTCTCACATTAAGCCATTGCCTTCTCTTCTCTTCCCTGTTACAATTATTGAGTTGAATCATAATAAATATTTTCCTACAATTACAAAGCAGAAACTCCTACAAATAAAAAAAGTTGCCACAGATATCCAGTGCTATGAGCAAAGTAGCTCTTAACAATATATTTTGCAAGGACAATATAATAAAAAATAGAGACAAAGAAATTTCAAAGATCTCACTTAACCTGTTGGAGCTTGACAAGGCATGGAAGGACAAGGCAAAAGGGGCATGAATCACAACCATCAGGGTTATCTCTATGCAGATAAGGCCAAATAACTCCATCTGGTACTGTCCTCTTGCAACATTCGACTTGAGTAAGAGGGCTACCACAACTACAAGGCAGGTTCTTATTTATAAGGCATTGAATGTCAGGAAGCTGTAACATTCTCCTGTAAACACGTTTTTGCACATCACTCATTGCACAAAAAATGATGTTATCTTCCTTCCCCATCATAAGATGCCCAATGGTCTCTTCCTTTGTCCTTCTCAACATATATTTATGAAGAACGGTCACAAGATGTTGTTTTCTCTTATTAGCAATTTGGACAAACCTATCAGAAGCAGTTGATCTCTGGCCATGCTTAAGAGGTTCATCATAGAACTCACGAAAGTGTTCCCGTGTTCCAAGGGATCCAGGTGTAACCCAGTCAAAGAGATTGAACAATTCCATGATCTTATTTTGCATTATAGTCCCAGTGAGACCATAGCGTCTTAGGGTTTTAATTTCTAAACATGCTTTATAGAGTTTGGATTTCTCATTCTTAAGTCGATGAGCCTCATCAATAATCACAATGTTCCAGTTGACATCTGACAAGGAACTTCCATGAATCCTGTATGTGTCAAAACTGGTAATAAGTATCTCCACTCGATGTGCTTCCAATTTATCATATATCAGATCCCGGTTTGCACCATGATAAATGGAAACACTGAAGTTAGACCACTTGGAGAATTCGCTCTCCCAATTGTGGATAACAGAAGTTGGGCAAATTATTAATGCAGGATCTCTTTTCTCTACCCGGTTTTCAATTAGAGTAGAATGTCCTTCTTTACCAAAGACAGCAGCAAGAAATGCTATTGCTTGAATGGTCTTTCCAAGACCCCTGTTTCAAATTTTGATATCTCAAAAATGAACTTCAATTTGGTAATTAACTAATTACAGCTGAAATTGTGATGAAATGAACCAAATTTCACAAGAAAACAGAAGTATAAAAATATACCAACAGATAATATAAACAAAAAACAGAAGAAAAGTCCACAAATTTATAGGGCTCAAATAAGATCAGAAGATGCAACTTGTGGTTCTATAACGTTCAGAAAGAATAACTCAAAAAAGATATAAAGATGAAGAGTATAGACATTTGTTGAACTGGTGAAAAGGCCTAAGAAACAAAATAGAAAATTTCTCATTATTGAAATGCCATTAAAATTTTAGAACAAGAAGCAGTTGACCCAAAAATTAAATAAAACTAAAACATTAACCTTTACACCTTTTTAGTTAAGTTGAAACATTAAATCTTTTTGGGATAGTAAGTAAAGATATTATGAACATTGAATTCCATCAGTCCATGTGTTGGAGCAGTAATATCATTACATGACCCATAATAGTATGGTAAAATGGATTTTACCCCCTTAAACATAACCATTTTTCAACTTATTTCCCTAAAGTTTATTTTTTCCTCAGTTAACCCCCATGTAGTTTGGTTTTAAATGCAAAAGTTACATTTTCCTTTAAATGAAATCAAATGGAAGTAAATCTACAAGCTCTTGAAACCAAACTTCAAAGGGATTAAGAAATATATATACACACTTCAAGGGGTTAAGTGATAAAGAAAAAAATTGTTTTTGAAATGGTAAGGATATGGGGTGTAAAAATGTCTCATTTTCAGTTTTATTTAACCAAAAATGTAACATTTCACTTAAAAGTTAAAATAAAAAATCAAGGGGCTTAAGTTATAAAAATAAAACTTCAGGGGGTTAATGAGAAACCATTATATATCAGGAAGGTAAAAAGTATTTTACCCTAATAGTATGTACCACAGTTAGTGATAATGACAGGGTTCTCAAGAGTTCCAACAGTATATTTTATATAAGCATGTGGCTAAAAATAGCTGGAAAAACCCTCATCATAACTGTGTTCTACAAGATAAAGCTCCATCCATTAGAATTTTCAAAATTAGACAAAAGTCATGTTGTGCTTGAGATCGAGATTGAGAATTACAGAACATGCTGATTTGTCAGAGACACATGTCAGCAGATATGTATATACACATGTATAACACTAAAATAACCGAAGGGAGTACCCAAAACACAAAAGAGTAGAAATTCAAGAAGATAGAAAGATGCCACAAGCCAAGAGGGACCAAAGAGAGAAGGAAGGAGGATATAATTCGCAACTCACATGTCATCTCCAAGTATGCCTCCATGATTATTCTTATACAAACCATACAAAAACTTCACTCCTTCTCTTTGATGCTCAAGCAGTCTACAGTTTATAGATGCAGGAACCTGAAACAGCGAACAACAACATTCAATCTTGTTTCAAATTTCAGCACTTACAATCATCTATCAAAATCATTCAATTTACAAAACCTAAACATCTGCCAATAGCGCACTGTGCTAACCACAAACAACAATTTCTATAAAAAACACATCATTTAATAAATTCATAAACATTGTGCAATCTATTCAGTACCAGCCCCCAGGAATATCATTTCTCATTTTTAAATGGAATCGAATCATCCTAAGCATAAATGCAAGGATCGAGATTCCCTACGGTCAGGGGATTCCCACATTCACACATTCAGCTAATCACAACCGTTAAATACAGATCAGACTACTTTTAGTTTATCTGGATAAATCTAACTTAAAATATTATTCGAAATGAAAACAGGCAATATTCATCCAACAAGAGGAGTGTTGGCAACACATTCTATCTAACACACTCTATTATTGTTTGAAATTTATTAAAAACTACAAAATCATGAGAGAGAATCATTAAATAAAATGTAAGACCCACAAATTTTTGTAATTTCCAAGACATTTCAACCAATAAGAGAGTGTATTCAAAAGAGTGTGTCAGAGGCTAGTATTTCTCCATCCAACAATTCTGATTCATGAATGTGTGAATACAGCGAGACCATTTCCATAAATGCAATCATTGTGGTGACTATTACGCATTCACACAATCATAAATTGGCGCCACTGAATGAAGATCACACGGTTCAAATCTCGGATACATATTTTAAGTCTAATTCACCGAGATAAAATATGAGGCGTCCGATCTTCATGCAACGGTCCAGTCTGAATCTGCTGACTGTGTGAATGCGTGAAATACTAACTAAAGGGAACGAGGGATTAGCGACCTGAACGACGGGAAATTCTCCGTGCGAAGACAAGAGGAGAGGCTCGAAAGGTCCAGTGTGATCAAGTTGAAACTGTGGCAATTTGGGTGAAGCGAATTTCGCTCTCTTTATCTTCGGCTCTTCTTGTTGTTGTTGTTGTTCTTGTTCTTGTTGTTGTTGTAGGGTTTTGGAGTGTGTTTGGGTTAGTGGGTCGTGAAGGCGGCGAAGCTGGTGGGAAAGAGAGGATTTAGGGGGTTTTCTATGGATTTGGAAGAGGGAATCGCTGTCGCGGAGAATTGAATTGGGCTGTGTTTGGGTAATTGAATTTGATGAAGAGGGTTTTTGGGTTGAGCAAGGTCGCAGAGTTTCCTTCAGAGCCTGTAGTGACATGGGTTTGTTCCTGATGCCGTTGCTGCGCAGAGTTTTGAATTTTGACGAAGCCTTCGTTTTCAATGCTGCGATTGTTAACCGTCAACGTCATTTTCGCCTCGCAATTTCCACTTTCCGGTACCGTTTTTTCTCCAACGTTGCCCAAGGTTTTTGGCTAGAATTGATTTTAATTTTCTTTTTTTAGCATTTTCCTTGTCATAAGTAATGATAATACTTAAATATTTAAATATATAAATTATATTTTAGAGTTGTAATCAATAATTTAAATTATAACATAAAATTATTTTTAATTATTGATATTCTTTAAAATAATTGTTAAATTTTAATTTAAAAAAAATAAAAGAAATAAAGATAAAATATAGTAATTTAAGATGATTGAGATTTTTTTTTAACTAGTTGTAAAGATAGTGCGTGAAATGCACCTTTAAATAAGAGAAAAGAGAAAATGTTGAAAATGCCTAATTAAGGGCATGTTTTGGATAATTTTTAGTTGTACGTTTCAAAAATTTCAAAAACTACAACCAGTTTATAATTTTTAAAAATTAGCTTTAGTTTTTTTTTTCTCATTAATAAACTCACTTTGAACTTTCCCAACTTCTTAAAATTAGTTTAAGGGCGCATTTGTGTGGTAGCAGTAGCTAGGGCTGTAAGTGGGTTGGGTTGGGTTGGATTGTGTTCGCCTTTTTTTTTTTTTAAGCAACCCAACTTAAACCAACTCAGCTTTAATTGGGTTGGTTCGGGGTTTGGTAATCGGGTCGACTAATTAAAATATTATGGAAATTTGAAAAAAAAAACTAAAAATTAAAAAATAGAAAATAAATAAAATAAATAAAAATGATGTATACTGATAGGGTTATGAGTCTTCACAAAATTGTATAATGATACGCATTAAAAAAAATAGAAGAATTATTATTTTATTATTAATATTATATTTAGATTAGGTTAGGTTGGGTTAATCAGGTTCATAACTCATTAACTCAATACCCAACCCAATTATAATTAGGTCAGCCAAACTAAATTCAAACCAACTCAATGACCTGACCTAACCCAACCTGCTAAAATGTAGTTGGGTTGATAGGTTTGCAGGTCGCTCTCGATCGACTCACTTACACCCTTAGCAATGGTAATGCTGACAACACAATGGTGGCAGGAAGTAATAATAGTCGTAGTGGCAGTGAAAAGAGTCAATGTCAAATGTAGCAATAATGTGTTTTTTTTTTTAACCAAATTTACAATTTTTTTAAATGGATCTAAAAATGTTTTGAGATGTAAGTTAAAAAATATTTCAGCTTCATTTTAACCAAATATATTGTAAAACACAAAGATAACACAAGAAGGGGGGGTTGAATTGTGTTATAGCAAATTTTCGCAAAATCTTTTCAAAGATGTATCATCTGAAGGATTATTCAAAAGATTTTTTAAAACGATACAGAGAAAAAGACAAATGCTAAAAGAAAAGCAGAAAAACACACAAGATTTATATTGGTTCGTCTCACCCCAGAGACTACGCCCAGTTCTTGGCAACAACCAAGTCCCACTAACTTAAAACAAGTTACAAGTATTCTTTCAACCAAGCCTTTTCAGGTTCAACCCAAGTAGTCTTTAACTTGCCTCTCTAAGCAAAAATCCAAGTATTCTTTTAATCAAAGCCACTTTAGGCTTCCACCGATTTCTTATAGAAAAAGGTTGAGTGTGAGTTATCTCACTTAGTTTAACGTCCTAATAGATGAATATACAATGAAGTACAAATAAAACTTTTACAAGCAGCGTATATGAATATAACAAGATGAGACCTTTTCAACAATCAGAGATTTTCAAATAGCCAGCTAACTTTTGAGACTGAGGTCTCTTCTTCCATTTATAAACTTCTCCAAAAAGTATCCATTGTGAGTACTTGCAAGAGACAACCTTCGTCTGTTAAAAAAAGTCATTGAAACATTAAGTGTAGCATTTAACATCTTTCCCCAACTTGTCACTTGATAAGATAATGCAATCTGCTTATCTTTACCATTCTCGTACTCAATCTTGTAACAGTGGACATATTTGTTTTTCTGTTCTGACATCCGCACGTACATTCCTTCTTTTACGCGTAAAGTGATCTTTCCTCGAGAGTAGGTACGTAGACTTCATTTGTTTCGAGGTTGTTTTACGCTTTTACAACTAGGTAGTGTGCAGATAGTTAGAACATTGTCTGAAAGCCATTAGTTACTGAATCTTTTAAAAGAAAGATAAAGATGGTATTATATCAAGTTATCAGACGATAATGAATATACAGTTACAAGTAACCAGACGATTGCTTGAAAAACCCATTTTAACTATTTATTTTTATCAAAACATTTGAGGGTTATAAATTTGTCCTTTGTCTTAACAATCTCCCCCTTTTTGATGATAACAAACATCTTTATTTTTCAAAGATCGTCTTTATATGAAAAAGCCTTTTGTAATGTAAGTTTTAGTTTAGAAAGCATTTTTCATATAGGCATACTATAGTTAAACATATGTAGTATTTTAAAGAATTATAGCTAAGTTCAGTAAAAGAGATATAACTGAGTAAAATCAATATTCATTATATAAAAAAAAAACTCCCCTTAAGATTGATATCTTTCATCTGTTTATTCTTCTTTTTTCCCCTTTACGTTCTTTGAGTTCTCCCCCTTTTGGCATCATCAATCAGAAGATTCAGAGTCTGAAAGTGTAGATGATGAGCCGAGGTCACCTTTGAAGCGATTGGCCAGCTTGGAAAGTAGAGCTTCCGCATGTTTATGTTTCTTGTGTTCCTTTACCAAATCAACTTCAAGACATTGTACAGTCTGCTTCAATTCGTTGAATTCTTGTCTTACGTCTGAAGATTTTGGTGCAGGGGCAGAGCTCGTGGCTTCGTCTTCATTGGGTTCCTCTACAAAACATAAGTTAAAAATATATGGGACAGGGGGTCCATAGAACCAAAAATCGCCGCAAGGTAGGAAAACTTCAAAAGTGTTTCTGTCTAAGGAGAAGAAGATGTAGGTCTTGGGGTAATTTATTGTGAGTTGATTATTGAGATAGGCTGTATAGGTAGAAGGTGATGGGGAGATTTGCATCCAGTGACCTGTTGGACGAATGGCAGCTTGAAGGCTTAGAATGTTTTTCTCTTCTGCAGTCAGACTCGAGAAATGGTTAAGAGCTTCAACATGTTCTTGTAGCCTCTTCCGGTCTAAACTTCATAGAGTTTCTTTTCCTTTTAGTATAGCCAACTACTTAGGTGAAAGTGCTCTCCTTTTGATCATCAAGTGTCGTTTGGGGTTGCGTCTGAATTTTGGCTCCTTGCCTTTTCCCACAGACAGATTTTGACACTTAATCGTCTTTTAATAGCAAATGCAGAAGGTGGTCCATGGCTTCATCAGAAGTGGCATTTGAGTTGCCATGAGTCTAGGCGAGCCTAGCTCAAGGTCTGGACACCTTATTTCGTAAATTGCGTGCTGTAAGGAAATATGCATTTTTTCCTTTAGGAAGTTGTTCATCACCCTTCCCAATTCCCAATCATCATCACCGATCCGCCATTCTTCAAAGTTTAAACTATCTTCCGAACGGATGGCGAAAGGGTAAGTCTTAATCTTCCCATGGCAGAACGGATAAATAATTTTAGGCTTATAATTATATGCTATGCTCATGATCAGATACTCTGAATAATTGCATTCAATAATGAAAGGGGACGTATAGTAGTGAATCCCGCACTGTCTTTATACTTCTCGTCTAAGTGGAAATTTGGTTCTGGTAAAGGTAGGGTTGACAAAGATAGGAGCGTCTGATAAAGTACTGTACCCTTCCTCCTAGACATATGGAGTGATGTGGGGCTTATATGAAAGAGTTGGGGTAGTTGCTTCTTCAATCAAAGGCATCTTCTCAACATACCCATGGCGCACCAACAGTGGCCATTCTTCAGATATAAGTGTCGTCCACATTCTCGGGTTATTGACTTCGCCCAATTCATAATTAATGAGGGCTTGAAGGATCTGTGGGTCGAAGGGTTCTAGAAGCTAGTACTCATTGGTCTTTCCAACAATTCGAGACTCAAGTTTCTCAAAAGATGTGACTTGAGGCTTTTGAAGGCGTTCAGACGGAGGCGTTTCTGAACGGTAGAGTTCTGGTGAAACTTCGTTTATCATAAGTTTAGCTCCTCCAGACGATTGGCCTTCTGCTTCTGACAAGTTAAAGGAAACAGCCTTTGCAGGCTGATCGTTGCTTAGCCTAGCCGTTATGTCTACAGAAAGACAGTGGAAGACTTGAGATAAAGAAACAGATTGAGGAACTTCACAGAAAAGAGATATAGGTAATCTACTTCTTAAGGTAGCGATGATGTCCTCTTGAGTAAATAGCTTTTGCTTATCAGGCTCTGCAGGGGCTGTTTGCAATGAGTGCTCAATGACTAATTGTAACACCGCTTCCTCAATATGCTCTTGCGCTTGTTCAGCAAGCTTTTCTTCTTCTTCCTTCTTTTTCTTCTTTGCCCTTTTTGATTCAGCTCTAGTTCTCATGAGTTGCTTTTTCTCTTAAGCTTGAGTCTTGGGTACTAGAATCTTTTTGGATTTTTAGGGCTTTTTGGAAGGTTGAGTAGAGGCAGTTGGTTCAAGGGCAGTAGGTAATAGAGGTAGTTGTTCAGATGAAGGTTCAGGAATGGTTGTGCTTGTGGTTGTAAGAAGAGTATTAATAGGAAGGTCATCGTCTAAGTCAGGTTCTGGGGCTAGTTTGGATCTCAAATGGATAGTTAGGGGCTTTGGTTTTTTATGAGGGAAAGACGATTGAGGTTGTGTTTTTAGTTTAGAGTCTTGTTGTAATGGTCTATTGATGGGTAGTTTTGGTTTTGTGGTTTGGTCTGTTTGGGTTGTGGTTGAGAAGGTTGAGGTTTCGTCTGTGGAGGAGGTGGAGCAGATACAGTACTAGTAGAAGGATCAGCAGACGATCCAACTCTGAAAGCTGTTCCAACAACTTCTTTAGCGGGTTCTTCCTTGATTAGAGCCAACTCAGGATGTTTGGCTACGTATCCATAGAAGAGATAGGCTATCTTCATCTTCTTGGTTATTGATACGTCAATCTCAGAACCTGATTTCTTCTTTTCCCATCCAGCTTCATTGACGCCGGCCAATCTAATAATTTCATTGAAGAGCATAGCATAGGGAATAGGATACCTCTGTTTCCCTTTGGAGGTCTCTTTTGACTTGGTTAGGCAAGATCACCAGTTATCCAAGATGAGAGCAGGCAAGTTCACTTTCTGACTAGTTAACATCTTGTAAATGCAGAATCTATCCTTTGAGGATACATTATCCTTTGAGCCTTTTCCTGGCAGGATGATATGTAAAAGGACGTTGTGGATAAGTCTTCATTGGGGCTTCATGTTTGAAGAGTACAGAAACCTCTTCAGAACATCCTTATTGTCAGTCTGGGGTTTAGGGCCTGGGGTTTCCATATAAGGCCAAATCGACTATCTCTGGGGTTATAACTTTCTCCCAGACGCTGCTGCAATGGTGTCTGTTGAGATGATGATGACTTGTCGTCAACAGTTTCGGTGATTGTTCCGTTCACCTCAAATGCCGAAGCCCAAAAGTAGGCGTATGGAGCATGATACCAAGCAGTTCACTTTTGAACAAACGATACCAATCTGATGTTCTCAATGTACATACACAAAGGAAAATGTTTCTCTTCAAGTTTCTTAAGATCAACCCATTTTCCAGCAACATCACCTTCTAGGAATCTCTCCATAGGAGCAAGTTGGTTTTGAGTGGCCATGAATACAAGTTTGAGAGTAGAAATTTTGAGAGTGAAAGCGAAAGAGAGAGTTTAGGTGCAGAGAGTATGAAAGGTTTTTCAAAAAGTGTAAAAAGAAAGAAAGAGCAGTTATTTTGAATATAGGTAAAGTTTTGAAAGTACTAAAAGGACGTGTATTTATGACGACTTGATGTGGCAGAGAAGACGACGCACGTTTTGAGGGAGGTTATCGAGAGTAATCATGAGGGGGAAAGATCAGAAGAATAAATAAAACTTTTCATATTCAAAGAAGAGCGTGTTAGTAAGATGGAGTATAAAATGTAAGACGATATAGAGTAAGACGAAAACTAAAATGATTAATAAGACGATGCATGTAAGACATTTTACTCCTGCAAAGCTTTCATGTGCAAATTTTCTAGTATAAAGTTAAAGCATTCTTCAAGTAAAGCTTTTGTAAAGATATCAACCCATGGATGGTTTGTATTAGTAAATTTAATATCAAAAACACCTTTTTGAACATAATCACTAATAAAGTGATGTCTTATTTTTATATGTTTTGCTTTAGAATGCTAAATAGGGTTTTTAGATAAATTGATTGCACTAGTATTGTCACATAACATTGGAATATTATGCTCAAAGCTAGAATAATCTTCAAGTTGATATTTTACCCATAGGAGCTGCGAGCAGCAACTAGCAGCTGATACATATTCTGCTTTAGCAGTAGAAAGTGCAATTGAGTTCTACTTCTTGCTGGTTTAGGATATGAGACATGGTCCAATGAAGTGGCATCCACCACTTGTGATTTTTCTTTCAAGTTTGTCACCAGCATAGTCTGCATTACAGTATCCTACTAACCTGAAATCTCTATTTTTCTCATAAAATAAGCTTAGGGTTTTAAAGATACCAACAAGATATCTAAAAATCCTTTTAACAGCTTTTAAGTGAGACTCTCTGGGGTCAGATTGAAATCTGGCACATAAGCAAACGCTATGCATGATATCTAGTCTATTGGTAGTTAGATAAAGAAGTGAGTCAATCATACCTTTGTAGACAGATTCGTCCTTTGTCATGATTACAAACGGATGCATTTGTGTACTTATAGGCTTTGATTCATTCATCTTATACTTCTTGAGTAATTTTTTGGTGTATTTTTGTTGATAAATGTATATACCTTCCTTCTCTTGTTTAAGTTGCAAGCCAAGAAAGAGTTTTAATTCTTCTATCATGCTCATCTCAAATTCACTCTGCATCAAATTTGAGAAATCCTTACACAGAGTTTCTTTAGTAGCTCCAAAAATTATGTCATCTACATAAATGTGAACTATTATGAAATCTTTGTTGGATACCTTTCTAAAGAGAGTTGTGTTTACTTTGCCTCTCATAAAGCCATTTGTAATGAGAAAACTGCTCAGTCTGTCATACCAAGCACGAGGTGCTTGTTTAAGACCATACAGAGCCTTTTTGAGTTTAAACACATGGTTTGGGAGGATTGGATCCTCAAAACCAGGAGGTTGTTTAACATAGACTTCTTCTTCAATAAAACCGTTTAAAAAGGCACTTTTAACATCCATTTGAAAAAGTTTAATGTTTTTATGAGGGGCAAAGGCAAGCATAATTCTAATAGCTTATAATCTAGCAACAGGTGCAAAGGTTTCAGTGAAGTCTATAACTTCTTATTGATTGTAACCTTGTGCTACTAACCTTGCTTTATTTCTTATTACCTTTCCATCTTCATCAAGCTTATTGCGAAATACCCATCTTGTTCCAATGATGCTTTTAAGTTTTGGTTTTGAAACAAGGATCCACACATCATTTCTTAAGAATTGATGTAGTTCTTCTTGCATAGCTATCACCCAGTCATCGTTTGCCAGTGCTTCTTCAATAGTTTTAGGTTCAATTTCTGAGACTAGAGCGCAGGATGCTTGATTCTTCAATGATGACCTTGTCTTTACTCTTTCAGTCCTTTCTCCAATAATCTGATCTTGTGGATGATAGGTGACCAACTTCCAGTCCTTGTGAGATTCTTTCGTCTGATTATCAATCTGTCGTTGTTGAGGAATGTCTTCTAATTCTCTTACTTCGTCTGTTCTTATTAGATTAGACGATCCTATTTGTAAGCCTGCAAGATCATCTTCCAAATCTGATAGTCTCATATCAGGGGTTAGTGTATCATTGAATTTAATATGAATGGATTCTTCTACAACAGAAGTTCTAGAGTTAAATACTCTAAATGCCTTTGATGTGTCAAACTATCCTAGAAAAATACCTTTATCAACCTTAGAGTCAAATTTTCCCAATTTATCTTTAGTGTTGACAATGTAACATTTACATCCAAAAAGATGAAAATATGAAATGTTGGGTCTTCTACCTTTCCACAATTCATAAGGAGTCTTATTAATTAATTGTCTGATTAATATTCTGTTTTGAACATAACACGTTGTGTTTACAACTTCTGCCCAGAAGTACTTAGGAATTGAATTTGCACAGAGCATGGTTCTAGCCATCTCTTGTAGAGTTCTATTTTTTCTTTTAACTACCCCATTTTGTTGAGGTGTTCTCGTTGAGGAGAAGTTGTGGAAAATTTCATTCTTTTTACAAAAGAATTTGAACTCAACATTATTAAATTCAGTTCCATGATCACTTCTAATTGTAGTAATACAAAAAAAAAATCATTTTGAACTCGTTTACAGAATATTTCAAACACATTGAAAGACTCGTGTTTATGAGTTAGAAAGTAAACCCATGTATATATAAAATAATCATCAATAATAACAAAACGATAAATTCATTTTGAACTCGTTTACAGAATATTTCAAACACATTGAAAGACTCGTGTTTGTGAGTTAGAAAGTAAACCCATGTATATATAGAATAATCATCAATAATAACAAAACGATACTTTTTGCCGCCAAGACTAAGTCTTTGTAGGACCAAACAAGTCCATATGCAATAATTCTAATGGCCTAGACGTGGAAATAACATCTTTGGATTTAAAAGAAGTTTTGATTTGTTTCCTTTTCTGACATGCTTCACAAAGAAGATGAGTTTTCCAAGAAATCTCAAACAATCCTTTCACTAAACTCTTTTTATAAAATTTTGAAATATGTTTCAGATTGATGTATACAAGTTTTTTATGCCAAATCCATTTTTCATCTTCTTTGGTCATTAAGCAAGTGACATTTTCTTTGTTCAGATCCTCAAACTCAATATTGTACAGATTGTTATGTCTTTTGGCACTAAAAAGAATAGATTCATCATTTCTTTTGACTACACATGATTCTTTATTAAAGGACACAACAAACTCACTATAACAAAATTGACTTATGCTAAGCAGGTTATACTTTAGTCCTTCAACACATAAAACATTATCTATAGATGGAAGATGAGGCTTACCAACTTCACTTATACCAATGATTTTTCCTTTTCCATTTACTCCAAAAGAGACTGTTCCTTCATATGCTTAGAGGTCTAGGAATATACACCTTTCTCCCGTAATGTGACGTGAGCATCCACTGTTCAGGTACCAGAATGAATCCTTTCTTTTTCCTATTAAGGATATCTGTAGCAAGAATTATTTGAAATTTTGGTACCTAGATACTTTTGGGTCCTTTTGTGTTAGTCCCAAAGATCTTATTTGAACTTTGTTTCATTTTATGTTGACACATTTGAAATGAGTGTCCAGATTTCCTACAAAAGTTACAAGAGGTTGAATAGGATTTAGAAGATAATGGTTTGGAATCCTTGTCTTCTACAAAGCCTATGCTTGATTTGTCAGATGGAAATCTTTTATGTTTTAAGATCAATTGAAGTTTTGAAGATCCATTCACAAATTTAGCCAGATCATGTTTTAGACTAATGACCTCTTTCTTTAGTCTGTCGACTTTAGAGAGAAGCATTGTCTTTTCAAGATCTGAGGCTTGACTCTTATGCATTCTCTTTAGATCTTTCTTAAGTATTTCGTTTTCTAAAATAGCTTATTGATACTTTTCTTTGTATTTATTATACTCAAGAGCGATCATGTGAGAATTGGCAAAAAGAATGTCATATGACATATCTTCTTCGTCATCAGATTTAGATTCACAGCTATCAGACTCATGCAGAAAATTTTCAGCGATAGAGTTTACCTCAGATGTTACTTCCTCAGTGTCTGTCATAAGACAAATATTAACCTTTTCATCGTTTGAACTGCTACTACTGCTGTCTAGATCTTCCCAAGTGGCTAGAAGATTCTTCTTCTTCTTCTTCTTGGAATTCCATCCTCTTTTTAGTTTAGGGCATTCAACCTTAATATGTCTAGGCTTTTTGCATTCAAAACAGATAATTTCGTTGTTTTCTTCTTGAGGAGGCTTCTTGTATCTAATGTCTTTCTTTCTGGAGGATTACTTAAATCTTCCTTTCTTTTTAAGCATTTTCTTGAATTTTTTGGTTATGAGAGAGATCTTATCGTCTGTAGAGCAATTGGAGCTTTCGTCTGAGCTCTCCGATTCATCAGACTGAACCTTCAGGGCTTTGTTCCTGGCTTTCGTCTCAGTCTTTTGGTCTGCCCTTCAACTTAATTCTCCACTTTTTAGGGCAATAGAGTCATTTTTTATTTTATCTCTTTTAAAGAGATGAACTGCATGGATTCTTAGCACTCCCAACAACTCATCCAGAGTTAGTCTTCATGTCCTGTGCTTTAGCTATAGCTATAGCCTTAGGTTCCCACACTTTTGGAACAATATCCAAGCTTTTAAGATTGTTCTGAGCTTTAGAGAACTCAACACCTAAGCTTTGGAGACCATTGAGAATTGTTTGAAATCTTCCAAACATCTCGTCAATAGTTTCTGTTTCCTTTATGGTGAACATCTCATAGTGTTTTTGAAGAGTTACTGCTCTTCTGAGACGAACATCTTCTGTCCCTTCATGTGTTATGCATATAGCATCCTACATTTCTTTTGCTATTCTGCAGCTGCAAAATTTGTTACATTCAATTTTGGATAAGGCACAGGTTATAATATACCTTGCCTTTGCATTTTGCTATAGCATGTTGTAGTCATCTTGATTGTATTCATTTTCTGGCTTGGTTACAACAAGATCTCCATGCGTTATGATTCTCCAAATGCTATAATGAATGAACTTGATGTACATCTCCATTCTGTCTCTCCAATATGCATAATCTTCTCCATTGAAGGCTGGAGGCCTTGACAATGAGGCTTCTCCAAGAATGAACTGTCCTTCAAGGTTTGCCATGCGGATCTTTTCCTCTAACACTCGTTAAGGTGCTCAACCCTTAGAGGCTGAACTCTGATACCAAACTGTAGAATACAAAGATAACACAAGAAGGGGGTTGAATTGTGTTATAGCAAATTTTTGCAAAACCTTTTCAAAGACGTATTGTCTGAAGGATTATTCAAAAGATTTTTTAAAATGATATAGAGAAAAAGACAAATGCTGAAAAAAAAAGCAAAAAAACACACAAGATTAATACTGGTTCGTCTCACCTTAAAGACTATGCCCAGTTCTTGGCAACAACCAAATCCTACTAACTTAAAACAAGTTACAAGTATTCTTTCAACCAAGCCTCTTCAAGCTCAACCCAAGTAGTCTTTAACTTGCCTCTCCAAGCAAAAACTCAAGTATTCTTTGAATCAAAGCCACTTTAGGCTTCCACCGATTTCTTATAGAAAAAGGTTGAGTGTGAGTTATCTCACTTAGTTTAACGTCCTAACAGATGAATATACAATGAAATACAAATAAAACTTTTACAAGCAGCGTATATGAATATAACAAGATGAGAGCTTTTCAACAATTAGAGATTTTCAAATAGCTAGCTAACTTTTGAGACTGAGGTCTCTTCTTCTATTTATAGGCTTCTCCAAAAAGTATCCGTTGTGAGTACTTGCAGGAGACAACCTTCGTTTGTTGAAAAGAGTCGTTGAAACATTAAATGCAGTATTTAATGTCTTTCACCAACTTGTCACTTGATAAGATAAAGCAGTCTGCTTATTTTTACCATTCTCGTACTCAATCTTGTAATAGTGGACATATTTGTTTTTCCGTTCTGACATCCGCAGCACATTCCTTCTTTTATGTGTAAAGTGATCTTTCCTCGAGAGTAGGTACGTAGACTTCATTTGTTTCGAGGTTGTTTTACGCTTTTACAAATAGGTAGTGTGCAAGTCATTAGAACATTGTCTGAAAGCCATTAGTTACTAAATCTTTTAAAAGAAAGATAAAGATGGTATTATATCAAGTTATAAGACGATAACGAATATACAGTTACAAGTGACCAGACGATTGCTTGAAAAACTCATTTTAACTATTTGTTATTATCAAAACATTTAAGAATTATAAATTCATCATTTGTCTTAATATACATTTTATTTTAAAAATTACATTTAAAAATAAAAAACTAAAAGCTCACAACCACTTTAAACGGGTCCTAAGAAAATAAGTGGGAGTTCCCAAATAATATATTCGTACTATAAAGTGTAAGTAAATTATTAAACGATAAATTGACTAATAAAAGTTGGAAAAGCAACTTTCTGTTACTTGAATAATAAATATTAAAATGAAAATATTTTAATATAAAAAATTACATAAAATATTTATAATTTAACTAAAATAATAAAGCGAATGGATTGAATGTCATATCAAAAGTTAAAATTTAACTTTACAAATTCTTTATATATATATATATATATAAGTTTAATGGTCATGCACTGACAGTGTAAAGTAATTTTACACTATCATCCAATCACAAACCACCATTTATTGTAAGTTTGTTGACTTTTATAATAAATAGTTTAAAAGTTATATCAATGGTGATTTTTGATTGGTTAACAGTGAAACTTTTTACACTAACAGTGCATAACCATTAAACTCTCTCTCTCTCTCTCTCTCTCTCTCTCTCTCTCTCTCTCTCTCTCTCTCTCTCTCTCTCTCTCTATATATATATATATATATATATATATATATATATATATTATTTTTTATTTTTAGTCGAGACCACATATATCTTTCACATCAGGCAATCCTCCTCAAATCGGGTAGGATTACTATGAGTAACAAAGCTCTCCTCCAAATATTTAATGCAACTGCATATTCAAAAATTTGAAACAATCCTACGTCAGTTGATCCACGCTCTCTACAATAAATATATGTTTTCTTATAAAGTAGTAGGGGTGAGCATAAAACTAAGAATTGATCTGAATTTGAAGTATCTGACTTCACCAAAAGTTAATCAGATGGATAGAGGTGGGTTATCAGATAGGGTGGGTAAAAAATCAGTTTATTTCGAATTAAAACAAGCGGGTTCGGATGGAGGTGAACAACTTCATCGATGACTGAACCCGACCGACGAACATTGCAAATTTGTCAAACGTTGCTTCCTTTCCGATGTCTATACCCCACTGCAAGACCTCATTTGCTATGCTGCCTTTCATACCTCCTCCTCTTGCCACTTTTGCGCCCTCCGCTCCCTCAAGGGACTCTCCGCGCGAGCTCTCCAAGGCTGCAGAAATCATCTCCATCTTCACTTTTCACCTGTTAGTAACAACGACCTTTGCAAGAGGGTCTTCAATCTCTCCATGGAAATGAAACTTGCACAGTTGCACAATTCAAAGTTCATATGTGTAAGAAAATAATCAAAGTTGTGTAGGTGTTGGTGAAATGAGAAAAAGAGGTTTGAAATTCACGTGTGATAGCTTGGAGGGAGAGTTGGTGAAGTGAGAACAGTGAAAGCATGTGAAGCTTTACGTGTGACAGAAAAAATTCAGAAATAATTAGATTGGCATTTACCATTTTGCATTAAGCCCTTCACTATGTCTATCTATTGTCATATCACGGTCAGTTTATTATTAAAATAAGATAATCAAAGATAGAACAGTAAACACAATTGAGTAAATAAAGGGTGTCCAAAATGGAATCTCATCTGTGAAAGAGAAATCCAAAATTACCTATCCGGTTTAACCAGCTACCTAAACTATCAGAACCCAAATTATCCGATGATATAAGTGGTTGGAAATGGGTTATATTTTACCCCTTTTTGGTTTCGGTTGGTTGAGCACATTTGGGCCAAAAACTAATCGTAACCAACCGATGCTCAGGCCTACCAAAGCAACATCAGGTCTCTTGATTATAGTTGGCAAGATTAGAAGGGTTGAATTTCAGTTATTCAAGAAAAGTGTTGTGTTAAAAACTTGAAATAAAATATTTATCGCCCATGTGTAATGGTTTTATTGAACGCTACCTAGATTAATTAGTTACATTACTAATGCAATATTCAGATACAGTCTTCACCTACAAAATCACATTCGACTTCTCAATATTAAAGATTACCTTCCTTACCGATAACTTAATTATGTGTAGAACAATTTAGAGGGCCAACGATTAATATTTTAATTTATATAGCCTTCAATAAGAAATTATATATTTATTGTTTATCATGCATAGATAAAATCATTGAT
Organism: Spatholobus suberectus; assembly: GCA_004329165.1. Lineage (NCBI taxonomy): Eukaryota > Viridiplantae > Streptophyta > Magnoliopsida > Fabales > Fabaceae > Spatholobus > Spatholobus suberectus. Next base: position 69,520,916 of record CM014731.1, read on the forward strand.
AGTCTCAATCTCACATTAACGTTGACTTTTCATGATTAGCATTAACTTTTAACTTATGTTAATATATATTTTTCTTGTAATATATTCAATCATATATTATTATATATTATAATTTATTGACTTTTAATATTTACTTTAAAAAATAATATATGAGATGATTATATTTTTTAGTTTATTATTAATATAAAATTCTTTATACTAATTGTCCGTGAAAATTAAAGTCTAGAATTTTGTGTTGTATTATTAACTGATTTTTGTGTAGGTGTTGATAGTATTTAGCTTACGAAGGTGTTATCAGCAGCTATTTTATTGTCAACTGACCGTCGATAATTTTACGTTGATGACACTTTATCCATTACTCTTGACCTGACTTATTTTGTTATAGTCCTTTCAAGTCTTAATTCCTCTTCTTTTTTTAACTCCCAATCACATCTCCTAGTTTCACTTTTCCTTTAAACAAAATAAATCAATCCATTTAGATTCCCAATCAAATCCTCAGTCATTCCATCTTTCCTCAGACAAACCATTCAACCTAATTTGATTTCAAATCATATCCTCAATAATTCAATCTTTCTTTTCTTTTTTCTTTTTTTGAGCTGGATAATTATTCCTTCTTTCCTTAAGTCAATCAAATTTGGTTTAATTTTCCTCAACAACAAAAAACATGCTAAAAAAATCCCACGAACCTAAACACTCTAACAAATTTTATTATTTTCTCAATTTTTTTACTTACTATTTTTCAACTATTTTATTATTATTTTTTTCCGTCTCCAAGTGTTTTTTTAATTATTTTAAAATTATGTCACTTACATATTTTGCGTTTTAGAGTCTAACTCAACATCACAAAACCAGTTTGTAAGGTAATAATTATCCCCCACTTATATACACTACTTTGGTCTTATCACTAGTCAATATGAGATCTCCAACATACCTCCTCACGCCGAAAACTAGATATCTCGAGTGTGAAGTTTGCAAGACTAGACATCTGTGAATGGTTTGACAACGACCCAATAACAGGTGGCTGATAGGCCCAACAACAATCGCTATGACAGACACTAATACCATCTTATAATTTAGGTTTTGGGGCCTAATTCAATCCCACAAAACTGGCTTATAAGGTAAGGATTGTTCCCCACTTATATACACTAGTTTGACTGTCACTGGTCGATATGAGATCTTTAACAATGTCAAAACAAGAAAAATTAAAATAAATGTTTCGAATCAAAATTAAGTGATAACAAATAAGTCTTATAATTTACTCTTTTTTAAAAAAAAAAAAGAATTTTAAAATGTTATTATGTGTAATAATTGACCAGGTTAAAACAATTTAAAATGTGTTCTAAACATGATTCGGGAACTAAGGAACGGAGCAAAATAAGAGTGAATTTAGAAAAACTTATTTAAAGTTTATTTTTCCATACCTTATAAAATAAACATATACAAATGTTTGAGAAAAATTACAAAAATATTTGATATATTTATAAACAGATTTTAACTTATTTTAATAAATATTTCATAATAACTCATGAAAATAACTTATAACTTATATGAAAATAGTTTGATCTTATTTTCCCTTCAATTATAAAAACAACTTATATATAAATACTTATGTAATAAACACTTATTTAATAAATAATTAATTGAGTTATTTACTCAAACACATCCTAAGTCTAGCTTACAAGACTGAGTTTTATATTAAATTTTATTACTAACTTATTTCTAGAATAAAAACATACAAACATAAATAACATTATTTCAAAATTAATTTTATAAAATCAATTTTATTCAAAAATAATTTTTTAAACATTTACTCAAATACACACTTATATATATATATATATATATATATATATATATATATATATATATATATATATATATATATAAGCAAAAAAAAATAATCTAAAAAAAAAAAAACACCTCCTGTTTCAAAACTTTCATCGTTCATATCCATCACTTTCATTTTTCTTTCAAGCCCATGCCTTTTTCTAAAGGTGTCTGACACTTTACAAGGATGTTTAAGCATTAAGTAAATATAAACATGAATAAACTATATTTTGCTCTCTTAAAATATCTTGAAATTTAATTTTAGTCTTTATAAAAATTTAATATATTTTTAATCCTTACATTTTAATAGGAATACATGTTCTTAGTCTAACCAGAGACTAAAACCATATCACTTTTAATAAATATAGAAACTAAAATTTTTTATAGAGATTAAAACTGAATTTTAAAATATTTTGAAGGACAAAAAATATTTTTTATCCATGTAAATATATATTTATTTTTTCTTTCATCTTGTTTTTTATTCTACCATTTCTATCACTCCTTTTTTTTTTTGTTACATCACTTATGACATATATTATTTTTTCTCTTTTATTTTTTCTTTTTCTTTCTTCTATCTCATAACATAAAATGGAGCCTAAGTTTATCAATATCCCTTAAAATAAAAAGAAAAAAGATAAAGATTCTTGGACACCCTTGAGATAAAAACACCTATAGAGAGATAAGAAAAAAAAAAAAGATAAATAATTGATGTGATTGATTATGTGACGAGACAAAAAGAAAGAGAAAGAGAGAAACAAAGGATATTATTTGGATATTAGTAAATTTTGGGTGTTCAAATATCATTGCTGTAAAAATAAATAAATAAATAAAGTGAGGGAAGTATTACCGTTGAGTCTCTTGCATGTCGCCATGTGTAGACGTGGTGCTGCTCTAGATTAACCACAGAACAGAAACAACCTCTCGAAACGCCCACTTTTTAAGACGCTCTGCTTCCTATATAATGCCAGCAAATACATTACCCATCAAAGCATTTTCCATGCTCTAATCCCCAACGGTTACCTCTTCTCAATCCCCATTATATATATTACCATATTCCTCTCACACATTTCACCTCTCTAACGCTCTCTTTGAATAGTAATACAAATTTAGCCAGCCCAGGTTTTTCAAATGGCAGCAGAGACAGGACAAACACCCCACAGGTTTCTCGGCCTCTTGATTTTGATGATTCCGATGCTGCTTCTTAGCTCCTCACCCTCGTCTCAAGCTGTGGCAAGGGAATTTGATGTTGGTGACAAAGATGGGTGGGTGGTGAAACCCGCCGAAGACTACGATCACTGGGCTCAGAGAAACAGATTTCAAGTCAATGACACTCTCCGTGAGTCCAATCTTTTTCAACATTAAATTTAGATTAAACTTAATTACATCAAAGTCTTCTCTCTTTCTTTGACAAAAAAAATCAAAAAATCAAAGTATTTCATGAACTCCTCTTTTCATTCCCCACTTCTCATACTTTTTAAAGAAAAAAAAAAACCTAGATAGAGGCATTTTTTCTTTCAAAGAAAAAAAATTCTTCAAAATTTCTTGTTATAGATTTTTTTACACACTTACGTAGTCACCAATTTGGAATTTACGAAGATGGATGACTCATATCTTATTTTGATAATCAAATTTAAAACACATTTAAAATCCAAGCCATCTGATCTTCATTCAACATTTATACTAACTGCGTAAATGTGTGAAAAAGGCACATGGCACCAAGTCTAGTTCTAAATTACGGCTATGTTCGGATAAAAGTTTGAAAAGTATTTTTGTGAATTAATGCAAATTTACGAATTCTAATACACAAATGAAGAAGAAAAAAAATTATTGCTTTGAGAATAAAAATATTTTTGAACTCTTTCAACTAAAATTTAAACATGTCATAACTTCTTAAATAAAGAATAATGATATATCATAACTTCCCTTTTAAGACATATCATAACTTCATAAATAAAGACTAATGATATTGGTACTCTTTATTTTTTTTCTATTTCTTCATTTTTATCATATCATTTATTACATTAAATTAACACTTTTCTCTCTTTCTCTGGGCATATATTGACAATGGGCATTCGTAGATATTTTGTTAAAAAAAAATAACAAAGATACAGGAAACCTATGTATTTTTCTCTCAAAACAAATTGATACTGATTTTGTTATTACATAGAATCAGTGATATAAAAAGGGTTAATTAATTAATTAATAGAATAGTTTTGTTGCTATTTTGGGGTTGCATGCAGATTTCAAGTACAAGAAAGGGAGTGATTCGGTTGTGGTGGTGAGGAAGGAGGACTTCGATTCATGCAACGCCAACAACCCCATACAAAGATGGACGACGGTGATTCAACGTTCCTACTTTCCAACCCGGGTCTCTTTTTCTTCATAAGTGGCAACCTCGACAACTGCAAAAACGGCCAAAAGCTTGTCGTTCTTGTCATGGCCATGAGACGCCCACTTCCTCGTGCCGAGCCGCCGCCGCCGGCAAGCTCCCTACCTCCCCAGAAGGGTCCGGCGGCCGGTTTGAGTGCTCCGGCGCCGCCTCCGTCGGACAAATCGGGCTCGGGGAGGGTTGGTCTGAGTGTGGGTTTGGGGGTTGTTTTGGTGTTCACTGGCTTTCTTGGGCTGGTTTAATTTGTTGCTATGTGGATGAGACTTGTGGTTTGAACTAATGGTCAAAAATAATGATTGTTTTCCCCATGATTCGTACTTTGTATGGGGGTTTCATGTTTGAACTTTGTTCTTTTTGTTTAGGACTTTTGGATTGATTGAACTTTGTTTTTATGTGTTGTGGACCTTGTGGGGGAATGATATGCATAACTCACAAATTTTATATTATGTAAATTGATTGGACTTATGTACTCTTTATTCTCATCTTTCCTCTATGCTATTTTCACCAAATCAAGTGGTTAATAAAAAGTTGATTCACAACCTTAATGGTTGTTTGGTTGGGTGGATGGAAAATATAGAAGGAAAGAAAAGTTTGAAATTTAAATTAAAGGGAATGTGAAAAAAAGGAAAAGTTTAAATTTTTATTTCTAAAAGTCAATTTTTCCTTTCCTTTTTCTTTCACTTTATCTCCAACCAAACAAAAGAAAACACTTTGTTATTCATGTTTTCTTTCCTCTCTCTTTTCTTTCTTTCCAACCAAACATACCATAAGAGACGTTTGATACAAGTAGGATTTTAACATTACATGAAAATAAAAAATTTCTATGTGGTAGAAGATAATAAAAATATTCATCAGATATAAAATATTTTTTTAAAATATTATTTTATGAATAAGTAAGAATACAATGTTACTCCTTTATATAAACAACAAATGAGAGTATTTTTTTTTTTTGTCCTAATTAAGAGAAACAAATACCCATTTTTAAATATATTAATTGTTCAATTTTTTTATGTTCTTAATTTATTAAGAAATCTATTTACAAGACATTCACCAATTTTTCATATAAGTGAATGCATTAGCCTTGTTTTTCAGTAATTTTGGAGGAAAAATTATGATTTCTAGCGATTTTAATTTGCCTTTTTGTTTAAATTAAATTTTGCAATAGCTCGAGTCACGAGCAATGATATTAAATACAATCAACGCTTAAATCATTTAATTTCAAGGGTATTTTTTTGAACAAAATTTAAATTTATATAATCATTAATTAAAATTAGCTAACCTAACTACTTTTATTAGTTTTGATAATTTAGTTATTTATTGCTTATATAAAAGACCGGATGTAATATCACCTATTAAGGGAATAAAGGTGTGTTTGTTTTCTCGTTTCAACCACGTTCAACAGAAGTTTCTCACTTTTCAAGACAAAAAAGTAGAAGGAAGGAGTATGATGGATTGACGTTTCGATGGGTTTAACCGAAAAACAAACACACAATAAATCTCTTTATGATAAATATGAAGTTTCTAAAATTTTCCATAATAATTGACTCTAAACACATATGAAGGGAAGGGACGTCAAAGATTAGTCTCCTAACTAGTCTAAAGAATTGAAGCTTGTGAAATATTTCAAGTGTTGTTGACAAGTCAAAGACCCTAATTATGATAATTAAAGAAAAATAGAAAGAACCAAATTTTTTAAAAAAATGGTTTAGTTAGTTCCTATGCCAAATGTCATCTTAAAAGCTTTAGTCTATTCATTACAACAAGGACTGGTCTTATCGAAGAATTAGGCCATTGCTCAGAGTCATCTGTCAAATTAGTTAAATTATATATATTTAAGTACGCAATAAATACATTAATAAAGTGTTATAATTAACATTAAATTATAATGTAACAGTTAATCTTACTTAAATTAATTACCAGGTCTTTGTTTGAATGCCATAAGAACTTTTATATTATTTTCATATTTTATTTATAAGATACAATGAAATGAGATATTGATTTTTTAATTATCAATAAAAATACGAAATAAAGCCAGATTAAATACCCCATAGAGTGTAGGAGTGAAATTTTTTTGGTGAGGTCAATTGTAATCAAAAGGAGAAAATTGAACACATGAGATAGTAAAACGCAATGAAATCCTTTTGATTAAAATGAGATATTAATTTTTTTAATTATTAATAAAAATACAAACTAAAGACAGATTAAATACCCCATAAAGTGTAGGAGCGCGCACACACACACACACACACACATATATATAATGGGATTTACTAATGTATATTCACTTATTTTTTAGTTAGAGTACGTTAGCAAATTATACAATTAGTGTATTTTAAGATACCTTATAGATATAATTTGCTAACATACTCCAACTAAAAAACAAGTGTGTGTATGTTAGTAAATCTCGTAATCATTTGCTAATGAACACACACTTATTTTTTAGTTAGAGTACATTAACAAGCTATACTATTAATATATTTTAAGATATATTGTAGTTATAATTTGTTAACGTATTCTAACTAAAAAACAAGTGCGTATACGTTAACAAATCTCATATATAATAAACACACACATACATATATATATATATATATATATATATATATATATATATGGTGAGGTCAATTGTAATCAAATGGAGAAAAATTGAACATATGCAAAATGATGTACGTGTAATTGTGTGTAGTTAGCACTTAGCAGAGATGGGTAAGTGAACCGACCTAATTTACGTACATCTCCAACCCAGGATAAAGTGGGTTACTCATATTATGAGTCAAATCAGATTGGCCAGTACATTTTAAACAACTTATTAAGGATCCGTTTATTTTAAATTTTAATAAAATCAATTTTTTAAAAATAATTTTAATATAATTTATTTTAAAAATAATTTATATTTAAATATACTAATTTAAAATTGAGCTAAAAATATTTTATTTGATTGATAAAATAAAATTACAGTTAAAATATAAATAAAATATAATTTATGAGTCTCACACTAAATTAACTCTTTCTACCATAAAAAGTTATTAAATTTTAATTCTTTCATTATCGATTCTTTACATTATAGAATTGATGTTAAAAATAGAAAAATTTTATTAAACCAAATCAATTCTATTAGAATTGATTGTTTTCGTCACGGATCAAGACAAACAGGTACTAAAATAACAACGTGGGTTCGACACTTCGACGTGCGGTATCTCACATGTTTGTGGACTCCCACAATCCCACCTACCTGTTAGTTGTTTATTAATTTGTTCTTGCTTTTCTTTTAGATTTTTTAAATTTATTTAGCATTTGGGTCATTTAAATGATTTAGCGATTGTACATTCTAAAAAAATATCATTGGACAAGAGAGTTAGGTGAAAATAGAAAGAAATAGAAATATTTTTTTAAAATAAATAACTAACAAGATAGTGAATTGACTGTTGACCTGTAGATTGGTAAGTTATATTGCCAGTAGGTTAAATGGACAGCGCTTACAAATCAGAGTCTAAATAATTGAGTAAATTATATTGAAACCATATGAAGTTTCGTTAAATTTCGATACTTTTTCTTTTTTTTCTTTTACACTAACATTTTTTATTATTTAATAAATATTACACTCATATTCTTTATACATTACATTAACACTTATTGATTGTTTGAAAAACATTCGTGTACCCTTATAAGGAAAGTTATTGTAAATGTTAAAAAAACAGAAAAGTTATGTGTAATCTCAAAAAAATTTAGGGGGTGACAATGTAATTTACTCCAAATAATTTTATGTTTGGGAACATATTACTTTAAAAATAATCATTTTCTAAAATTTTCTTAAGAAGTTGAAAAACGTAATTTTTAAAAAAATAAACTAAACCAAATACTAAAATGCATATTAAATCAAATTTCTAGCTCTAAAGACCTGATTGGATATGCTTGGAGTTCAGAATACTTTTCAAGGCAAAAATTCCCAAACAAAAATTTATCTAATTAACTAGTAGTTAGACCAAAATGGTAAGTGGAGGATAGGAAGGCTTATGATATGAAAATGTGATGGAATATTATGCTTCGAGTGAGAGCCTAAGATAATTTAGTTTGAGATAACTTTCAATTTGATATTCTGAATTATTAGTTCTTTAGAAATTTAGTTTATCAAATTAATCTCTCAAATATTTTTTATTTCCACTTTAATCTTCTAAATATTTTATTATCAAATTAATTTTTTAAATATTTAATTTGTCACCAAATTAATATTTCAAATTATTTTTGTCACCAAATTAATCATACATAAAGATTCACATGGTAACATTTTAGATATTTTTTAAAATTTAATTTATTACAAAATTAGATTCTCAAACTTTCATTTATTTCCACCATTTTAATCTTCAATAACAATCAATATTGTGACATTTTATATATTTTGGTAAATAATTTGATTTTACATTAAATCCTTAAAGGATTAACTAAGTGAAAAAATAGCTAGAAAACTAATATAATGAAGATTCAAATTTTTTATGATCAATTTTTTTTAAAAATGAGTATGTGATTTTCAATTGAATGTGAGGAGTGCGGGCAACACACTCTCTTACACAAATTTTGTTATTTTTAATAAATTTTAACCAATAAGAGAAAGTGTGTTCAAAGGAGTATGTAGTGTATTGCTAACATTTCTCTCTCTCTCTCTATATATATATATGGGCACATGTAATACTTGTAATCACATAAGTATACGTGATTATAAAAGTTATTTTAATATTTGTAAGTTATAAAAATAACAAGGCATGTGATTTTCAATTAAATGAGACAGGGATCAAGTTAGTTTGGGTAATTCTTGATCTGTTGAAAACAAATTGTAGCAAATTTTAAATAGTCGTCGTTATTTTCTCTAATAAAAGATAAACAATTACAAATGGTTTAAAAATTAGATAGGATAGGTTGGTTCAACCGGTCCAATCGAGAATGGTCTGGTGACTAGCTTGTTAACTCCAAAAAATTGAAGTATCTCAAAATCAATGAGAATTGGTCAAACTAGTGTAGAAAAAATTAAGATAAATAAAAGCACATATTTAAAGATTTCACATAAGTGTAATTTTTTGTTAATTATTATTAATTTTTATCTTATAAAATATACAATTTAGTCATTTATATTAATTTACAATTTTTTAGATAATAATTTCTCATAATTTTATACTATTTTATTACTTAAAATACTATATATATATATATATATATATATATATATATATATATATATATATATATATATATATATATATATATATATATAAAAGAATATAAATTTAATTACTACCGGTTCTATTACAATTTAACCACAGTTAGACCATTAAACTTTAAACTAGTGCCTTCACCGATTCAATCATCGATCCTATTTTAAAAACATTAGTTTATATAAATTTTGCATTTACTGGCTATTTTTTTATCTCAACAAAGTGATCAAATAGTACTAGCAATTTTTATACTCAAATGCATTTGCATTTATGGTTATTTTATCAATATTTTAAGTTGGGTTAAGGCTGCCAATAATTGTTTACAAATTATTTTTTGATAATCTTTTTGCAGCTCTATTTTCTTTTACTTTTCATTTCAATTATTTTGTTCAAATAATATTTCTCTTGTAAAAATCAACAACATAACATGTCAAATTAGATGAGTTCAATTAACTACACGAATTAAACTAAATAACATAGTATATCAAAGTCAAGCACACAAGAGTTCAACTAAGTACGAAAGAGTTAATTAAACGAAAATAATATGTCAAACTCAAGTATTCAAGACTTCAACTAAGTACACAATAATTGAACTAATATAGAATGTCAAACTCAAGTGCACAAGAATTCCATTAAATTCATTAGAGTTGAACTAAAAAGCATAGTTCAACTAAGTTCACAAGAATTGAAACTAAACAATATAGTAGGTCAAACTCAAGTACATAAAAGTTTCACTAAGCATACAAGACTTGAACTAAATAACATAATAACATGAGTAAATAATCAATGCGCATTACAGGGCCGACCCAAGCATAAGGCAACTAAAACCCTTGCTTTAGCGTCCCCTCCCCCCCCCCCCCCCCCCCCCCCCCCCCAAGGTTATTTAGTATTAATATTTATACAACTTTTATTATTAGTTAGTTTAGTATAGTAAGTTTGCTAATTTTTACAATAATTATCTTAAAAGTCATATCAACGATAATTTTTGATTAATTAATAATGTAAATTTTTTACACTAACATAGAAATTAAACTCTAATAATATTACTATTTGAGAGCAAGAAAAAAGAATGCTTCAACTCCCATGCTACACTTCATAATTTCAATGACTTCAAGGCTTTCCCTTCAATGAAACAGAAACCATAAATTTCATGCAAGGGTGATACATAATGTACAATAATAAAGGTTAGATTGATTCATTACAGAATGAATATGTTGGAAGATATCTAGGAATTACCTAGATTCTGTAGGCTTCCCTAATATCTGTATAATTATGTATTTAATGCAGTACTATTTTAGGATAGTGAGTGATTTATGGAACACGCAAATTAGGTAGGAATCTGTCTTTATTTTTGTCTTTATTAGGGATATTTATTTCTTTTTTTGCACCTTAGACTTGGCTATATAATTTGTATGTACAAAGAATTACAATGAATGAGAAATAATTCCTCATATTTTGTCTTCTCCTTTATGGTATTAGAGTGGGAAAGATCTAGGGTTTTATTTATGCATTCCATCACAAAATCATGTCTAACATCATGTCTGAGTCTCAGACACCTCAACCCGAACCTCCTCAAATTGCTTGGAGCCTTCCTGAAAATCACCCTATTCAGATCACTACAATTTGGTTAAATGGTGAGAATTTCCTCTGATGGTCACAGCCTGTTTACATGTATCTTGGGGGGAAAGGGAAATTTGGCTACATCACTAGAGATAAGAAGTAGTTAGATGAGAAGGATGCAACGTATGACACGTGGGATATGGAAAACTCCATGGCAATGACCTAGCTAGTCAATTCCACAAATGAAGAGATAGGTGCAAATTATCTTTATTATTCTACAGCTAAGGAGTTATGGGACAATGTCTCACAAATGTACTTTGATTTACAGAACCAATCCTAAGTGTATGAATTAACTTTCTAACTTGGAGAAATTCGCCAAGGTGAGGATTTTGTAACAAAGTACTTTAACTATCTTAAGCGAATTTGGCAGGACCTGGACTTATTCAATGATTATGAGTGGAAATCACCCGAGGACTGCAAGCATTACAGGAAGATGGTGGATGTTATTCATATCTTTAAGTTTCTTGCAAGTTTGAACATTGAATTTGATGAGGTTTGTGGCCAGATTCTTGGAAGGAACCTCATACCCCCAATTGGTGAAGTTTTTACAGAAGTTCACAAAGAAGAAAGTCGCAAACAAATAATGCTTGGAAAAAGAATGGCTAGTATCACCATACCTATAGAAAGATCTGCCCTTGCTATTCCTAAGGCCCAAGTCAACAAAAAATATTTTCAAAATCAACGGGGTGGAGACAAGAATAACCTGCATTGTGACTACTATAGGAAAACTCGTCATACTCAACAAAAATTGCTACAAGCTACATGGCAAACCACACAATGGCAAGGCAAATAAATTTGGTGAGCATAATATGTCTACAACAAATGAAGCTAAATCATTTCCATTTAGTAAAGAGCAACTGGATCATCTTCACAAACTCCTGAAATCCTATTCCCCCCTAATATTCCTGTCGAGGTTGTGGCACAAACAAATAGAAATTCTTGGGCATTCTATGTCCACGAGCAATCTAACCCTTGGATAATAGATTCAAGTTCTTCTAACCATATAATTAGTTGCTCTCATTTATTTAGTTCCTATTATCCCTGTCCTGGTTTTGAAAAAGTTAGGATAACTTATGGTAGTTTTTCATCTACTGCAGGGAAAGGAAATATTAAAATATCAAAACAAATTACTTTGAAATCTGTTTTACAAGTTCCTAAACTTGCCTGCAATCTTCTTTCTATTAATAGATTATCTAAGGATATTAACTGTTCTATTCTTTTTCTTCCTTCCACTTGTGTTTTTCAAGACCAAAACTCAGGCAAATAAAAGGGCTCATGGCTTAATTATTGTTAGTTCAAACCTTGTTTTTGATCAAGCTATGTATGGCATAGAAGATTAGGACACCCTAGTTTTCCTTATCTCAAGCATTTGTTTCTTAAACTTTTTACAGAAATAAATTGTTCAAAGCTTCATTGTGAAGCTTATCACTTGGCTAAAGATCATTGTTTCTCATTTCCTGCAAAATCTTATTCGGCTTCCAAACCATTATTTGTTTCATAGTGATGTTTGGGATCCTTCTAAAATTAATACTATGATTAGGAAAAAAATGGTTTGTGACCTTTATTAATGACCACACACGGGTATGTTAGGTTTATTTGATGGAAAAAAAATCAAAAGTTTAACAAAGATTCAAAGATTTTTTTTCTAATGATTGAAAATCAATTCCAAACTAAAATTGGCATTCTAAGATTTGATAATGGGACTGAATATTTCAACAAATATTTAGGCACATTCTTAACAGAAAAAGGAATTATTCATCAATCAACCTATCATGATACACCAAAACAAAATGAGATTGCTGAAAGAAAAAATAGATATCTCCTTGAGGTTGCTAAAGCTATTATGTTTTCTATGAATGTGCCTAAATATCTTTGGGAGAATGCTCTCTTAACTGCTTGTTATCTTATTAATAGAATGTTATCTCGTGTTTTAAAATATGAGACACCCTTGCAGGTTTTAAAGAACTGTTTTCCCACATCTTGGATCACTAATGATCTTCCCCTAAAAGTGTGGTTGTGTTTGTTATGTGTACATTTCAGATATTATTCGATCAAAATTAGATCCTAAAGTTGATAAGTGTGTTTTTCTTGGTTATGCTTCCAGTAAAAACGGTTACAAATGTTTTAACCCTATTATTAAGAAATTTTTTGAGAGTATGGATGCACATTTTGTTGAGGACCAACCATTCTTTAACAAAAATTCTCTTTAGGGGGAGAACCTAAGTAGTAGTAAGGAAGATAATTTTTTGGAAACTTCACCTGTTTTAGAGGATTTTATATCCCCAATTTCGTATCCAATTGTTGAGATAATGGAACTTAGAACTTGTAATTCAGAGTTGCCAAATACTACAACATCTGAAACAAGGGGACAAACACCATCAGGGGACCATAATCTTCATCCTGAGCTTAAAGTTTTTTTAGGAAAAGGTTTCATAAAAGTACTACTGGTCCAGTTGTTCCTTCAGCAAAAATTCAATCTAAGTTACTAAGTGAAGGTCCTACAAATATAGGTAATCCTTCCATAACTCCTTCGTTTAATGATTTAGTGCCCCTCTCTAATCCTAATCTTGACCTTCCAATTTCTTTTAAGAAACTTGAACTTGCACTAAACATCCCATTGCTAAATACTTGTCATATGAAAAATTACCATACACTCATAAAGCCTTTATGTCTAAGATTTCTAATCTTTATGTGCTCAGAATTGTTTAGTAAGCTTTAGGTGACCCAAATTGAAAGTTAGCAATGAAAGAAGAAATGGATGCTCTTATGAAAAATAACACTTGGAGTATTGCTGATCTATCCTAAGACAAGAAGACAGTTGGCTGTAAATGGGTATTTGCAGTCAAATGCATAGTTGATGGGAATGTGGAGAGGTACAAGGCAAGATTAGTTGTTAAAGAATTCACCCAAACTCAAGGTATAGATTACCAAGAGACTTTTGCTTTTATTGCCAAGATTAACTCCATCAAAATTCTTCTTTCTCTTGCTGTTAATTTTAATTGGCCACTTCAGCAATTTGATGTCAAAAATGCCTTTTTGAATGGAGACTTACATGAAGAAGTATATATGGAGTTGCCACCTGGATTTGAAGATAGTCTTGGAAAAGGCAAAGTCTGCAGATTGAGGAAATTCCTATATGGTTTAAAACAATCACCAAGAGCCTGATTTGAACGATTTAGGAGTGTTGTAAAGAGGCATGACTTTTCACAAAGTCAAGCGTGTCACACTTTATTCTTCAAGCACTCTTTCAAAGGTAAAATTGTTATTGTAATAGTGTATGTGGATGATATCATCATGATTAGAAATGATTTTATTGAGATCAGCAATTTAAAAAGGAAACTCAAGGTCAAATTTGATATTAAAGACCTAGGAAAGATAAAATACTTCCTCAGGATGGAATTTACAAGGTCCAAGGAAGGGATTTTTATCAACCAAGGCAAATATATCCTTTGTTTACTTAAGGAAACGGGGATGACTGGTTGTAGAGTTGTAGAAACCCCAATGGATCCTAATGTGAAGCTAAAAGCTACAACAGAAAATGAAGTGGTGGATCGAGAATGCTGTCAAAGGCTAGTTGGAAGGCTAATCTATTTATCACATGCAAGACCTAATATAGCTTTTACAATGAGTACAGTAAGTCAATTTATGCATGCATCAAGACCTCCTCACTTTGAAGCTGTTTTTAGAATTTTAAGATACTTAAAAGGGACTCCGGGGAAAGGACTCTTGTTCAAAAATAGCGGTCACATTCATGTTAAAGCATACACGGATTTCGATTGGGCAGGAGACAAAAATGATAGGAGATCTACTTTAAGATACTGCACTTTTGTGGGAGGAAATTTGGTTACTTAGAGAGGCAAAAAACAAAGTGTGGTAGCTAGGAGTAGTACAGAGGCTGAGCTTCGTTCCGTTGCACATGGTTTCTGTGAGGTATTATGGATCAAAAAACTCATAGAAGAATTGAAGGTCTTTACTCCAATACCACTCAAAGTCTACTGTGATAATAAGGTAGTTATTTCCATAGCTCACAATCAAGTTCTACATAACAAAACAAAGCATGTAGAAGTGGACAAACATTTCATTAAGGAAAAGATTGATAGTGGTGTAATATGCATGTCTTACATACCCACCATAAGTCAAGTAGTAGATGTTCTCACCAAAGGTCTCCCTAAGAGACAATTTGAAAACCTGGTCAGCAAGCTTGCCATGAATGACATATTCAAGCCAGCTTAAGGGGGAGTGTTGGAAGATATTCGGGAATTACCCAGATTCTGTGGGATTCCCTAATATTTGTATAATTATGTATTTAATGCTATACTATTTTAGGATAGTGAGTGATTTGTGGAACACAAATTAGGTAGGAATCTGTCTTTATTTCTATCTTTATTTGTGTCTTTATTAGGGAGATTTATTTCATTTTTTGTACCTTAGACTTGGCTATATAATCTGTATGTACAGAGAATTACAATGAATGAGAAATAATTCCTCATATTTTGTCTTCTCCTTTAGAATATAATCACTAAAGCAATTTAGCTCTTAAAACAACAATCCCAACCCTCAATAGTGTTTACCCAATTACATTGCCACCCTATTAAGTAATCCTAATTCGTGGTAAAATATACTTCAAAAATATTAGTCTAAAGTTCATGAAAGATGGTGGATTCCCCCTCCTATCTTCTGCAAACCATGCAGGAAAATGTGATAATGAAAGATGGTGGAGTTCCCCTCCTTATTTTTGCAACTTCATTCTACATTTGATTTCTATTTTATACGATTTATAAAAATTTACAAGGATATCAATTACTTCTTTAATGGTTACTCTTTTTACCAAAGCCTTCTTCGGCATCCTAAAAATAAATTAACTATGTTTCAAATTTTCAAATGGGCTTTTCATTATCTATTCAAGAAGTGATAGAGGACTATCCAAGGACTCCAAGGAAGAAGAGATAGACATGAAAGGTCCTATTACTAAAGGAAGGAGAAGGAAGACTCAAGACGAACTTAGCAAAAGGCTTAACACATTCATGGAGAAGGAAGAAGAGGGCTTTGGAAGCTTGAAGATAATAAATTGAAGCCAAGTTTTAGATTAGGATTTTCTTACATTTTAGCACTTTTATATTAGGCCTTGTTGGGCTTTGTGGAGTTGTTAGCTCTTATTTTGTTTAGTTGGCTATGTTTGGACCTATTATGACTTGTTTTGGAATTGTTAGTATTTGGGCCTTATTTTTTTAGTGTTGTGTAAATTGGACCATATGGGCACATAGTAGACACTTTTTGATGAATTGAACAATTGTTAGAATTTTTGCTAAGAGTGTGTTCTCTCTAGGTTCTTGGATTGAACCATTAGATTTTTATCAAAGAACTTTTTCTTAATGGAGAATCCTCATTGACTCATCAATCATGAATTGATTGTGGTGTCTCATTCATTCCTTTCCTTTCTACTTTCTCTTTTCTTCAATTTTGTTTTGACTCAATTTAGGGAAAATTAAGGTGCTAAAAAATGGATCCTACATAAGGGCTTATCAAGTGGTAACTAGAGCCAAATTAAGCATCAATTACACATCCAATTGTGCCAAATTTTTGTGTCAAATTTGCACTGCAAGCTGTTGGAAATTTCTTTTGTGTGGGGCGCTAATTCTAGAACAAATTTGCTAGAATTGGAGGCATCAAAATCTATTGCTGAACAACAATTGGACATTAATTTTGGGCTTATTTATGGGTATAGTTTTGAATTTTTTTGAGGTAAATTTACTTTTGTTTAGTGGTGATGTATATTGTTCTTATTGTTATTAATCTGTCCTATATGCTTTACTTCCAATTTGAGTCATAATTTTGCAATTATGTTCTTGTGTTCTTCATTTGTTCATGTCTAGATCTAGATTTCGATCTATCTAGATTCATGTTAGTTGGTGTTTTGTGTTAAATTCATACTTGATTTGTGTTGTTTCACACATAAATACTTAAATTTTGGTAGAAATTATTTGATTGGAGGCTTAATTTGGTTTTTGAGAAATCTAAATTTTTGGATTTGGGGAAGAACATTCAAATTGTTCTTCATGTATTCTTGAGTTTTTTTTGTGGTAGACCATTTGTTTGATCTTAAAAATTTTGTTTGGAGAGAATTAGGATATTTTTGTAAATAAAAAAAGTTAAAGGTCCAAAAAGAGAATATTCAAAGATCAATTAGCAATTATATAAGGGCAAAAGTAAACATACAAAAAAAAATTGGGGGCCCAATGGTAATTATAAAAAGTTTGGAGGCAAAATTATAAAAAAAAAAATCCAAATTATAGAAGCAAACCTGCCCTTTTTGGTGAGCCAACTATCATAGTGATATTATTTTTTTCATATACTTTTGACTTAATTTTGATGGAGAAAATACACTGGTTCTTCAACTATTTCTTTGTTTGTTCTTATACTTGTCCTTCGGTCTTCTTCTTGTCTTTTTGGCTTCCTTTGAGTGTCCCTTTTCATTGTCTATGGATTTTATTGCTTGTCTTTTCAATTCCTTGGTTTTGTCGTTGAGTTTTCCTCTGTCTTTGGCTTCTTGAGTTGATCTTGGATTGCGTGGCATCTTTCACATAAAAAACTCTTTGTTATTGAAATTTGGTGGTTCTTTTCAAGAATTTAAAAGGAACAAGAGTGGTAAAAAGCAAGAGAGCAAATTAAAGAAAAAATTTGAAAGTGTGAAACATAAGTGTCTTGAGTGTAAATACTTAGAGAGTAGAGAGGATTCTTTGATTTCTATTATTTATGCTAACCATTTTGTATAAGTATGACTTCACCGTCTCCTAAATCCGCAAAGTTAAACATGAAGGTGATTAAAATTGGGGAGGAGATGAAGAGGTTGAGAATGGAAAATGATGCAAAGTTAGAAGCAATAAAGAGGAAGAATGAGACAAGGTGGGAGACGATGCAAACAAGTAATGAAGATGTGAGTGTGAGGTTGGAAATTATGGAGAGAAGGAGGTATACTTCATCTTCTCATTGGAGTGATGAAGGTTATAGGAAAGATGAGGGAGAAAGAAGGCATAGGAGACATAAGAGAGGGAGATATGGAGGAGGACATAGAGAGGGAAAAAATAATATAGAGGATAACATGGAGGGAATGAAGGTTAAAATTCCTAGTTTTGAAGGTACTTGTGACCCAGAAGTGTACCATGAGTGGGAGATGAAAGTGGAGCAAATATTTTCATGTTATGATTATAGTGAAAAAGAAAAAAATTAGATTAGCTTTATTAGAGTTTAAAGGATATGCTTTAGTGTGGTGGAACCAAGTGAAACATGACATTATGAGGATGAGGAGGCCTATGGTGAACACTTGATTAAAAATGAAGAGAATTATGAAGGATAGATTTGTGCCTTCTTGCTATAGGAGAGACCTTTATAATAAACTCTGAAGGCTTACACAAGGAAGTAAGAGTGTGAATGAATACTATAAGGAGATGGAGATGGCATTAATAAGAGCTCAAGTGGAGGAGAGCCAAGAGGCATTCATGGCTAGATTCTTGCATGGCCTTAATAGGGAGATTCAAGACATTGTGGAGTTACATCATTGTTCAACTATGGAGGAGCTCATTCACCAAGCCATCAAAGTGAAGCAATAATTGAAGAGGAAGCAATTATTCAAGAAGTCTTCCTCCTATGCTTTTTCATCTTGGAAGGATAAGGACAAATTCAAGGAGGGTTCTTCATCCAAACTTCAAGAGAAGAGTGCTTCAAGTGGTAAAACACCTCCTAACTCTACTTCTAATCCTTCTAAGTCTAGTTCCATTAAGTGCTTTAAATGTTTAAGGAAGGGTCACATTGCTTCCCAATGTCTTAATAAAAAGACTATGATTGTTTTGGATAATGATGATGTGATTAGTGCATCTTCTTTTAGTAAGTCTAGTTCATCTAGTGAGGGTGAGAGTGATGGTGACCTCCCACCCCATGAGAGGGACCTTTTGATTGTTAGGAGGCTTATGGGGGGCATTTGTAAGGATAGGGATGAAACACAAAAAGAGAACATTTTTCATATTAGGTGCTTGGTTTTGGGAAAATTATGTTCTTTAATCATTGATGGGGGAGTTGTACTGATGTTGTTAGTGCTAGGTTGTGGAGAAACTTGGCCTAAAAATCACACCTCACCCTAGGCTTTATAAGCTCCAATAATTGAGTGAGAATGAAGAAATAGTTGTAGATAAGCAACTTTTGGTGTGTTTCTCCATTATAAATATTTTGATGAAATTCTTTGTGATGTAGTGCCTATGGAGGCCAGTCATCTTTTGCTTGGTAGGCCTTGGCAATATAATAGGGATGTTGTACATAATGGCTTAACTAACAAATTTTCTTTTATACATAAAGGAACAAAGGTTACCTTCACACCTGTGTCTCCAAGTGAGGTTTATGAGGATCAAATAAAAATGAGATTGAAAAGAGAACAAGATGAAAAAGAAGAAAAACAAAAACAAAAAGATAAAGAGAAAAACAAAAAGAATAAAAAGAGAGAAAAGAGTGAAAAGATAGTTGAGAGAAAAGTGGAGCTTGTTTATGAAAGCTAAAGAGGTGAAGAGAGTGATGCTTGCAAGGCAACCTATGTTGATGCTAATGCCTCATGATTTGTATTTGTCTTCCATTGCTATGACTTTGCCTTTAAGTATTGAAGCCTTATTGAAGGAGTTTCAGGATGTCTTTCCTAAAGACATTCCCCATGGCTTGCCTCCACTAAGAGGAATAGAGCACCAAATTGACCTCATTCTGCGAGCTTCACTTCTTAATAGACCCGCATATAGGAGCAATCCGGAAGAGACTAAGGAAATTCAAAAGCAAGTGGAAGTGTTGATGCAAAAAGGATGGGTAAGAAAGAGCTTGACCCCTTGCTCTATGCCCATTATTTTGGTGCCAAAGAAGGATGGATTATAGAGAATGTGCACGGATTGTAGAGCCATCAACAACATAACTGTGAAGTATAGACATCTAATACCTAGATTTGATGATTTGTTGCATAAGTTGCATGATTCTTGTTATTTCTCCAAAATATATTTGAAAAGTAGTTACCACCAAATTAGAATTAAAAAAGGTGATGAGTGGAAAACCGCTTTCAAAACTAAGTTTGGATTGTATGAGTGGTTTGTCATGTCTTTCGGTCTAACTAATGCACTTAGCACTTTCATGAGACTTATGCATCATGTGTCAAGACATTTCATTGGAAAGTTTGTGGTTGTCTATTTTGATAATATTTTGATATATAACTTGACTTTAGATGATCATTTGGGCCATATTAGAAGTGTCTTAAAAGTGCTTAGGAAAGAGAGTTTGTATGCCAATAAGGACAAATACATATTTTGCACTAAATAAGTAGTGTTCCTTGGTTTTGTTGTGAGTTCTAAAGATGTGCAAGTTGATGAGGAATAGATAAAAGCTATAAGAGATTGGCCTACACCTAAAAATGTGAGTGAGGTGAGGAGTCTCCATGGATTGGCTAGTTTCTATAGGCAATTTGTGAAAGATTTTAACACACTAGCTTCCCCTTTAAATAAAATTGTAAAGAAAAATGTGAGTGGGGGAGTGACCAAGAGGAAGCTTTTAGTAGCTTAAAACATAAATTAACATATGCATATATTCTTGCTTTACCTAATTTTGCTAAATCTTTTGAGATTGAATGTGATGCATCTAATGTGGGGATAGGGGGTGTGTTGTTGCAAAAAAGGCATCCTATTGTTATTTTAGTGAAAAGTTAAAGGGTGCTCATTTGAATCATTCCATATATGATAAAGAATTGTATGCACTTGTGAGAGTTTTGCAAACTTGGTAACATTATCTTTTACTTAAGAAATTTGTGATACATAGTGGTCATGAATCCCTTAAGCATTTAAAGGGCCAAGGCAAGCTCAATAAGAGACATGCCAAGTGGGTGCAGTTTTTGGAACAATTTCCTTATGTGATCAAGCATATGCAAGGCAAGGCTAATGTGGTAGCCGATGCACTTTCTAGGAGCTATTCTTTACTTTCCATGCTTGAGACTAAGATGCTTGGGTTTGATTATATAAAGGAATTGTATGCTTGTGATGATGACTTCTCTAATTTGTATGTTTTGTGTGAAAAAGTTGCTCATAATGGATTCTTTAGGCATGATGGATTTCTCTTAAGGATAAAAGATTGTGTGTGCCTAAGAGTTCTTTGCGTGAGTTGTTAGTTAGAGAAGCTCGTGATGGTGGTTTGATGGGACATTTTGGGGTTGCTAAGACTTTGGACACTTTGCATGGACATTTCTTTTGGCCACATATGAAGCACGATGTTCATAAAATTTGTGATAGGTACTTAATGTATAAAAAGGCTAAATCTAGGGTCATGCATCATGGATTATATACTCCATTACCTATTCCTAACTCCCCTTAGATCGATTTATCCATGGATTTTATGCTTGGTCTCCCAAGAAGGATTCCATTTTTGTTGTGGTTGATAAGTTCTCAAAGATGGCTCATTTCATACCATGCCACAAAATGGATGATGCTTGTGTTATGGTGGATTTGTTCTTTAAAGAGGTGGTGCGCCTATGTGGATTGCCTAGGAGCATTATGTCAGATAAGGATTCCAAGTTCTTAAGCCACTTTTGGAAGACCTTGTGGGAAAAGCTTGGTACTAAGCTTCTCTTTTTTACTACTTGTCATCCTCAAACGGATGGGCAAATAGAGGTGGTCAACAGAACTTCATCTCGACTCCTTAGGTGTTTTGTTAAGAAAATTTTGAGAACTTCGGACGATTACTTATCACATGTTAAGTTTGCTTATAATAGGGTTGTTAAATCTATTACTTCTTGTTCTCCCTTTTTATGTTGTTTATGGTTTTAATCCATTATCTCCTCTTGATTTGTTGTCATTGCCTAACATTTCTTCTATGATGAATAGAGATGGGCTTTCTAAAGCCAATTTTGTTAGGAACTTGCATGAGAAGGTGAAGGCTCAAATTGAGAAGAAGATGGAATAATATGCAAAACAAGAAAACAAAGGGAGAAAGAAGATGGTGTTTGAGCCCAATGATTGGGTTTAGGTACACTTAAGGAAGGAAATGTTTCCTTCTAAGAGGAAATCGAAACTTCAAGAAAAGAGCGATGGTCCTTTCCAAGTTTTAGAGCGTATTAATGATAATGCTTACAAAATTGACTTGCCACTTAATTTCGGTAGAAGTAATGCTTTCAATGTTAGTGACTTGTCTTTTCGTGATGTAGGTATCCATGTTCCAAATTTGAGGACAAATTCTCTTCAAGAAGGAGGGGATGATAGAGGACTATCCAAGGACTCCAAGGAAGAAGAGATAGACATAGAAGGTCCTATGACTTGAGGAAGGAGAAGGAAGACTTAAGACGAACTTAGCAAGAGGCTTAGCACATTCATAGAGGAGAAAGAAAAGGGCTTTGGAAGCTTAAAGATAATAAATTAGAGCCAAGTTTTAGATTAGGATTTTCTTACATTTTAGCACTTTTATATTGGGCCTTTGTTGGCCTTTTTTGGAGTTGTTAGCTCTTATTTTTTTAGTTAGCTATGTTTGGACCTATTATGACTTGTTTTAGGGTTGTTAGTATTTAGGCCTTATTTTTTTAATGTTAGTGTAAATTGGACCATATAGGCACATGGTAGACACTTTTTGATGAATTGAACAATTGTTAGCATTTTTGATAATTGAGTGTTTTCTTTAGGTTCTTGAATTGAACCATTAGATTCTTATCAAAGAACTTTTTTTTTTTGTGGCAAATCCTCATTGACTCATCAATCATAAATTGATTGTGGTGTCTCATCCATTCCTTTCCTTTTCTCTTTCTCTTTTCTTCAATTTTGTTTTGACTCAATTTGGGGAAAATTAAGATGTTGAAAAATGGATCCTACATAGGGGTTTATCAAGAAGTAACAATTATAATACCAATAATTAGTGTCCAAAGCTTTCAAATAAACTGTAACCACTCAAAAAGTTCTGATACTTGCTTGAAATCGTTGTTTATGATCCTTAAGTAATGATCAGAAGGATTATAAAGAGGTTGGCAAGGAAAACCATTTGAAGCAAAAAAACGCATCATTGAAAAGTATCACTCTATGTGAATCTAGTCAACTTCAAGTCAATATATACCTCTAAAGTCATGGAAAAGTACAAACACTTCACTACCAGGTTGATGAATGGATGTAACAATAGTCCTTTGGAGACCATCTCTTTGCTTTAGACTTGTAATTCTACTTATAACATAATAGGAAGCAGCACTATCAAGCCCAGTAGTTGGTTAATCCAAGAAGAGAAGTCTCAGTGTGGTAGAATATCAATACAAATGCTAAGCCTCCTTTTTTGTCCGCCTTTGAGGCCTTTAGAACCCTACCCTCCAACCCTTATGTTAATGGCATCCAGTAGACCCTTTTCTTTTAGTGTGATATCTGCTTAGTCATTCTTCCCTACTACAAACAAGGAGTTTGGCAATTTGCGTTAAGCAGAGTAATATAAAGTTTTCCCAGCTGTTTAAGTTAATTTTGGGCAAAGTAGTATAAAGTTGCCCCAATTGTTAACATAACAATGATGATTTTGGGAATGTTGCTAACAGCCTAACACTTCAAAGACCAACAAAAAGAGAGCATGATCATACCTCATAAATTTTCTTGCATTCTATGTACCTTAAGCTGACTTTTATGAATGTGAGTGCAACAATAGCTTTCTAACTAAGGAGCTTGTAGATATCTGCTCCTAGATCCTACCACACAGGAATGAAGAATAATAAATGCAATTCACAATTGACATAAAATATAATTGACTGTCTTCATACAATTCCTAGAGAAAGATTTACCTGCATAAAGTTTCATAAACTAAAGGAACAAAAATAAAGTAATGTGACTGATAACATCTTAAATCATCCTATAATGAAAGAAAATGTAACATATTAATACACGAGGCAATGTGTTGTCTTTTACAACAAATAGAGATGTCAATGAGGCGAGGTGGGGTAGGTAAGGGTAGTAGCTCCCCTTTACCCGCCCTGTTGGATAAATATCCACCTCATACTTATCCTCATACCCACACAAGTACTTGTTAAGTGGATCACTACAAATTTTTTCAATATCTGTGGGTATCTGTAGATATTTACTAAAAAAGTTTAAAAAAAATTAAAAAACCACTTTAACTATAATTTTAAATTATTCTTGACAATTTTTTAAAAAATAATTTAAAGGCTAGAAAACTGAAATTATTTATACATTCTACACAATTACTCTACATAATAATAGTAATTAAAATACTTCAATTTATAAACTAAATTTAAATGCTAAAATACTTCAATCTCATAAATTCAAACAAAAGTCAATAAACTAAATTGAATCCCATAAGTCCAAACCAAAGTTAATAAGGTACAATACTTCATTCTTATAAGTCCAAATAAAAAGTTAGTAAACTACAATACTTCAACTTCATTCAAGTCCAAATAAAACTACAAAAGTCACTAAAACTGCACTCAACACAATTCTAAAGCATGCTTAAAGCATGTTAAGAATTAAAAGTTTTTAATTGTCACTTATGCCCACATCAACAACATCACTTTGGCCACTTGATTCCTAAAACAAAAAACATCCAAATAAAAACCACTAACAATTGATATTATTTAGTTTGGAATGAAATATTAAGAAAATTACTAACATCATCAATGTTCATATCTTCTAATATTGAATTAAGTTCCATTTTGTCCATTTTCAATTTTGAATAGTTTGGAAAACAAAAGTTCATTAAAAATTTATAACAATGAATCAATATAAATATCTAATTAAAGGTGTTAATTTCATTACCTCCCATGTCGATCCATAACCAATCTTGGACACACCTCAATGCCTCCAAAGTATCTAGAAGTAATCTACTACAATGTGGAGTAAGAAACTAACTACCAGTACTAAATGAAGACTTAGAAGCAACAATTGAGATGGGAATTGCCTAAAAATCTCTTGTAAACATCTGCAAGGTTGGGTAGTTTAACCCATTAGTCTTCCACCAAGCTAAGATGTCAAATTGTTCACCTGAATCAAGAAGTGTCGCCTCCTCTAAATAATGATCAAATTCTGACTTAAAATTTGATGTGTCATTTCTCTTTACACTCTTATGTTTTAAGAAATTTGACCTCCAACTTTCTTTCGTTTTCCAATGACACCTCATCTACTACATTTGGGTTTGAACTTGGAGATGAAGAAACCAATTCCTTACCCTTGATTTCCATATCATACTCTCTTACCAAATCTTGACAAATACTTTTTACCCTTTCAATTTCAAAATTAGAATCATTTCCATAAATTTGAGGAAAAAATAATCTAACAAGTCAATTTTGTACATGGGGTTTAACACAGTACCTACATCCATTACCCCATTGATCACACCCCAATATTTGTCAAATTTAGCAATCATGGTTGCAGCCATTTGATGGATAATAGAATTAGGACAACCAAGCCATTCAACCAAAGCAAACTTAATTTCATATATTTTTGGGAAAAAATATTTGCAATTGGATACAAAGTACTAGAAAATAAGAATGTCGCATCATAAAATAACTCCAACTTTGACAAATTTCACTTGCCATCTTCCATTCATATTCATTAGGGAAAACTTTATATTGATTCTCCTGTTGTGGCAAGTGATCAAACACATCTTTGTAATGTATGGCAACTTAAAGCATTAAAAATGTAGAATTCCACCTAGAATCATAGAATCAGAAAAGGAGGTGACTGAAGAGGTTGTAAAGTGCAGAGCAAAGAAAACACAGTAATGCTAACAGAGTGTTATTCGTCAAAGAAAGAATGGAGAAGAATGTAAACTTAGGGTAAGCTACTTATATATATGTAAAGGTAGTTAGTAATTTAACATTAATGGGTACCTGCGGGTATGGATACCATTATACCCGCCCTCGCCTCGTTAACAAGCAAGTAAAGAAAATACCCATACTTGTTACTTGCGGGTACCCATTAAAACTACCTATTTTCTACCCATTGTAGATTTTATCTGTAGGTGCAAATTTTTTTGACATCCTTAACTATAAACTATACATTAGAAACATATTATTAAAGTAATAATACCTTCAAGTTTTACATAGTTGTGTATACTTGTTCACCACCACATAAGAAAATGAAATATTCACAAGCTCTTTCATATGCATGCCAAGAAGGCAACATGCTTACAAATATAATCCCTAACTTCAGCAGGTACAACATTCCCTAGGTTTTTTATCTAAAGATTCATTAATGTGTAATATATAGAATCAATGATATATTAAAAGCCAAGAATTACCTTCATATGAAACCAATTTAAAACCTAGAAAGATTCACAAATAAAGAATAAAAAACTAGACAAATTCAAATAGAAGGTGACTAGGGGTAGAAGGCCTACATTTCCAATGTGCTCTCTCTTTGCCTTTACATATGTTATAAAAAAAATATTGTGTTAATTGATCCTCTTTGATGTTCTGTCCATGGTTATTTGAAGATAATCTCCACTTCTGGTGTGCAGAACAGAAAAGCTTTTATCACATAAATACCTTGATCAAGCACATCCTTGAATCTCTTTCTCCATAATTTGATGTCATGAAGACCTCATATAATACCCAAAAGAATAAATGGTCAATAGATAAATTGATTGCCATAATCACTCCATAGGAGGGGTACAAAATGTTGAGTTTGTTGCTTCCACTTTTGTTGCTTTTACTTCAAGCACAACTGATGTGAAAATGTTCAATCATAAAGGGAAGTGTCATTTGAAGTAGAAACAACAAATGAAACCCCCTTTTTTTTTTGTTTAATTATTAATTTGGTCTTTATAGTTATAAATTTTTTTACTTTTAGTCCTTATACTTAAAAACGTCTCCTTTTAGTCCTTACATATACCATTTTTGATTTCCTTTAGTCCCTACACATATCATTTTATTCCCTTTTAGTCCTTACAACAAGAACTAAAAGAGATTAAAAATGATATATATAGAGATTAAAAGGAATGTTTTTAAGCATAGAGACTAAAAAGAAACATTTTTGTAACTATAGAGACCAAATGAGTAATTAAACTTTTTTTTTCCACCCATGTCAATCAACCTATCCACTGACCCCACATTTCTCACCAACAAATTTCACACATTCCTTGGCATTGTTTCTAGAATGTATTGTCTGGTAGACTTCTTCATGATATATTTTATTAACCTTCAAGCACACCCCGTTAGAGTGTGTAGAAGATTAGGAATAAACAATATCTATTACTTCAAGGAATCCCTATCTTCAAATTTGAGTTTTGGACTAATTCAATTCCAAAAAATGGTGAGGTAAGGATTGTCTCCCTACTTATATATTTTATTTTGACCCTATCTCACATCGACTAATGATAAGGGCAAACTAAAATATGTAAATGGAAAACAACCCTCACCTTACAAGTTGATTTTGTGGAGTTGAATTAAGTCTAAACCCAAAATTATTATAGGGTCTAACTCAACTTCAAAAGCTAGATCAAGAGGGGAGGGTTATTTCTCATTTATGTACTTTATTTGGTCATATCACTAGTCGACCCTGAGATCTCCAACATTAATTGCCCCAAAAGTCCTTGAGTAGAACATTCATACAATATCATACACGTATTATTTTTGCTCTAGAAAAAAAAATTGGTATCTACATTGAAAAACAAAAGGCACAAGGACATTTTCAGGTGATGAAACGTAGAGGGATTTGGCATTTTTTTGAAAAACAAGAGAGAGTACTCAGTGACATCAACGGGGTCAGTGATGTTGTGCAAGGAGCGTTCCTTAGAACCCACTTAGAACGTTTCACGCACATCTACCTTCATCGCAAGTCTCACCACAAAGCTAAGCAGGAAATCTTGTGAATAATGGCCCTGCAATATTTGCCAATACAGCGACAGCACTTGGGCTCTGTTGCGGCCTATATCCTGCCCATTGCCGTTTTGCCCCGCGAATTCGGTTTTGCAACCCCAAATTAACACATCAAGTCACAATAGGTTCATTCGTGTCCTAAATTTTAGAAAGTAAAGGTTTAATTATTCATTTAGTCTTTATACTTGTATCATCTTTACCTTTTAGTTTCTACACTTAGAAATTATCCGTTTTGGTTCTTATATATGCTATTTTGATATCATTTTAGTTCTTGTCATAAAGTATGTCTTAATTCCATGAAATAAAACTGTCACAAAATAAAAATTGATAGTATAAAATCGTCACAAATTTTCTAGTGGTTTTTAAACCGCCAGAAATTACCTCACAAAATTTGTGGCAATTTAATGACCTCCAGAAAATTTGTAACAGATTTATAGCATCAATTTTCATTTTGTGACTATTTTACTTTGCAGTGTTAAGACATACTTTATAACAGGACCAAAACGATATTAAAAGTACATATATAAGAACTAAAACGAATAATTTCTAAGTATAGAGACCAAAAGTTAAAGATGATATATAATCAAAAAAAGTTTAATTGTACTTATTGTGTTTTAGTTTAAACTATATGTTATCTTGGTTTTCTAAATATTTTTTAAAAAGTAAGTTTATCTATTTTTAAAATTAAATAAATTTGATCTTTTTTTAATCAATTTTCTTCTAGTTAAAATGCTTAAATTTTTATTTTCTATTTAAATAGTTAGAGATTTATAATAGATTTAGAATATGAAATAACTTTAAAAGTTTATCCAGTAAAAAATATAGTAGAAATTTAATAAAATTTAAATAATTTAGTAGGATGTTTGAAGAGGAGAAAAATTTGTAACTTTTTTTATTCTAAGTGAAAATTTGATATTTTGGTTGATAAGTTTTAAGAAAAGAAGCTTTAAAAAAATTTAATTGACTTAAATTGTAAATATTTTGAGTAAAAAAATAAAAATTTGAGAGTTTTAAGTGCAAGTAAAATGAAATAGAAATTTAACTATAATAATTTTAAAAATGAAGGGATTAAATTTGATTGAAAAATTATTAAGAGATAGAAATATTATATTAATTATAATAAAATGTTAAAAGTATAATTAATTAAACCTTTTAGAAAATATGAATTTTTGGTGTGTGTTGTGCTTTGCCTACCTTAGCCTTAGATTTTTGGTGTGTGAGGACATTGATAATTTCTCTTTCAACACATTTATTTTCTCTTATACATAGATTATTAATAAGGTTTTAAGCTTAATTATGTAGGTTTAGCATTGATTTGAATTATTTGACATTGTTGCATTTTTATAGCATTTTAGTATTTTAAAATCACTTATGTTTTTTTCCCATAACTTGAGTTATATATCTCTAATTTTTACATGCTTTACATGTTAGAAAAGTTTCAAAGAAAGATCTACAACTCTTTGTAAAATGCAACTTTTGCTTATTCAAATGTTTTGGAGGTGAATTGGTCTTGAATTGAAATAAAGGTTATCAGGAGTCAATTGAGTTTTTGTATGTAATCAATGTTTGAAAAATTAAGACACGAACTACAACTTCTTTAGATGGCTTATTGAAACCCCAACACCAACCCCACCCCCCCCCCCCCCCCCCCCCTCGTTTTGCTTGAGAGGGTTCAAATCAAGTTGTTAAGCTTGAGTTTGGACAAACTTTAAATAAGGTATAACTTTTTCATTAAAAGACAAAATTAAATAAATAATTTGTCCAATTAAAGATTATTCATAGAGGCATCACTTTGTTAGGAGTACCACACTAACTTTACTTGTGTAATTAGTTAAAAAGGAGGGAAGCAGTGCAAAATTCTACATCCTCATTTCATTTATTCAAAGTCAAAGTTAGGTATGACAACGAGGCGGGTCCGGGCAGATTTGATTCTCCCCATCTCTGGCCTTGCAAAAAAAAAGGGCGAGTTTAGGTTTAAAAGAGGTAGATTTAAAACTTTTGAACCCAACTCCATTTCCATCGAATTTTATCGAGTTCAAGAAAACTCCCTACACTGCTTTCTACAATTTTAATTTACTTATATATTTTTAAATAAATTAGTATTAAGTTATTAATTATATTTTAATTCAAATAATATATAACAATTAAATAACAAAGAACTTAAAAATAAATGATTTAAGAATTAAATTATATTTTTAGTTAAATGTATAATTTTAAGTTTTTTATTTAATTATTAATTTAAATTATTTAACTATTGAAATAATTCATTTATATTTTTAATAATTATAAAAAATGAAAGCATAAAAATAAAATCATTACATCCCTGAACTTGACCCCAATCAAAACAGGTTTTCCTCCAACAAAATCAGGTTAGGATTGGACTAGTACTCGTGGATTCAGTTTACTCGCCATGCCTGATCAAAGTTGTGATAGAAAATTCATTCTCTCTTCTCTTCTCCATTGTTCACAAGATTGTGCTTAAGCTTCCATCTGGGGCTAATCTTGTGACCAATTCAAGTTTATTTGAAGGAATTTTTGGTTTGATTCACGAGATCGTAATCTTAATTGGGTTTCTAAATTCATATTGAATTCTCCTATTCTCTTTTTGTTCTTGATTTGGAAATGCATTAGTTGATATTTCTCTCGTTGTCTCGTGTAAGTTCTAATTAAATCTCTATTTTGAACAAAAAATGATGAATTTGGATTGATAATTCGGATTTATTAGAGAACTATTGTATTAAATTTATCCTTTACATCTGAGTAATACTAATAAGTATA
Source organism: Spatholobus suberectus (assembly GCA_004329165.1). Classification (NCBI taxonomy): domain Eukaryota; kingdom Viridiplantae; phylum Streptophyta; class Magnoliopsida; order Fabales; family Fabaceae; genus Spatholobus; species Spatholobus suberectus. The sequence goes on from CM014731.1 coordinate 69,551,586, forward strand.
AATAATAATTGATTTTGCAGGGTTCTCAACCTGATTTTTCAAATTGGGAAGCTGTATTGATCGAAATTCCTGTATTATTCATCTTGACGAGACAACAAACATCTAATTACTGTATTCATTGCTGAAGTTTGGAGAACAATTAATAAATATATCTGTCTCCATTCAAATGGTGCGGATTGATTTGGATTTCTTGCACTTGAGCTTATTTATTTGTAAGTTGTAATCAATACCTGTTGACACTTGACATTTGCGGTAAACTATAGTGAATGTGTGAACATTTTATTTAGTTTTTTTTTTTTTAACTGTTTTCAATTTGATTATTTTTTAAAATAACTATAATAGTTTAATTGTTTAAACTTAATTGTGTTTTATCTCCTTGTGCAATTTGGGCCTAAATAAATAAAATTTGAATGGGCCCAAATTGGTATGTATTAAAAAGGATAAAAAAAATGGTGAAGAAATTGGATTACAAATCAAAAACAAAAACAGAAATAAAAAAAGATTCAAAATTTTGATTTGGGCCAATTAAATTGAATGTGGCCGAATATGGTTCATATTCATACTCTCATCAGCCGACGTGCTCAACAAGTATCGTCCAACCCAAAGGCCCATTTGAACAGAAGTAGGCCTATGTCATGTATCACGCTGATTAGGCCTAGTTTATTTATTTGGATTAAATATTTAGATTTATAATAAAACTATCAAAGTATGAATTAAATCTTAAATTAGATTTGTATAATTAAATTAGATTTAAAATCGAGAATGGAAAGTCTTTTTATTTTTATTATAAAATTTAAAACAAAAACATTGAAAAAGGTTTATATGATAGCTCATTTAACTGATAATTAATCTGTAAAAGATTGAACTAAAGTAACGATTTTTTAATTTATAATTGAACCAGTCCAACTCTACCTAATCTAAAAATATTTTAACCCGCATTGAGTTAACCCAAATGGTTGAGCTGATCAAAATTAACAAGCATATTCCTCAATGACCTTATTTATAAACACGCCAAGTAACTTACTACATTTGTAACTCCTTAAATTTACGTGTGTACACGCATGCATAGTATTAAGATTTAAACTGTTTGTAACGGATAAGAATAAGAATCACTATCCATTAAAAATAACTTCTGCTTTTTATTTTGACAGAAATATATATATAAAAAAAAAGTGTTTTGGTAGATAGGTTAATTAAGAGTTTATTAATTAACCAACGGTCTTGAGTTCAAGTTTTAGGTATGCAATTGTGTTAAATACTTCGGAATGAGAACTTTGCCGTCTATAGTGGTCCTACCTGGTTCGAGCAGGATTGTCTTGAGTAAAGAATACTTGTGATCTCTACCAAAATAAATATTTATATTGCAAATATTTATGTATAAGTTGTTTTTATAAATAAATTAAATTAAATTATTTTTATATAAGTTATAAATTATTTTCATAAACTATCTTAAAAAATTTATTAAAGTAAGTTAAAAATAACTTACAGACATATTATAAATTATTTTCATAAACTCTCTTTTTACAAGTACATATATCAAAAAATATAATAAATTTAAATAAATTGTAGATAAATTCTCAGAAACACACCTTTATCAATTAACACTCGTTGAATCATACACGCATCATACTTCAAGTCTTTATTAGTTTGATTTTGTAAAACCATTAATTCCAAAAATATCACTGTGGCTATCGGGATCTTTCTTATCAACCTTTCAAATGGTATGTGTTTCTTTACTTGACTAATATGCCACCTGTACTGCCGGTGCAGTATATGTTGACAAATGTTTTTAAATGTTCCCAACAATTTCAATAATAAAGGATGTCAGCAACTTCAATCTGCCATTTTGACATTATCTAGCCATGTGAAAACGATAACTAATTCACACGCAACTGCCAATGAGTCTATCAAATGCTTGATGATATGTTCATTTTATATTAGAAATTATTTATTTACATCGTAAATACATTTTAATATAAAAATTATGATTAAAATTAATTTAAATTCATATCTCAATTATGTTGAATGATTTAAAATTAATTTTATTCAATTTTAAAGCAAACAAATATTAAGGATGTGTTTGGTTTAGAAAAAAAAATGGAAGGAAATAAAAGAAAAAAAAGAGTAGTAGAATGTGAGATGATTTTTTAGGTTGTTTGCAAATATATATATATATATATATATATATATATATATATATATATATATAGTTTTCTTTTTTTCCTTATTTGATTGTTTAGGAAGTGAAAGAAAAGAAAAAAGATATCAAGGAGCTAATTTAAGCAGCATTGGCCTCGAGTCTCTTAAACATGCGGTTAGGGTCAAATTTGAATTCAAACTAATATGTATGGAGAAAACCTTGTTGAAAAGAAACAACCCACTTATGAGACTTTTAGAGAAGATAAAAATCTCAGTGACTAATTAATACTCTTTTACAAACAAATATTCTAAATAAAAAATGAAATGTCAGATGTTAGATGAATAATTATATAGTTTTTGTCTTTATATCAAACAGAACTTTATTTCGTCCAAAATTGGACGGAAGATATTGTGTGTGAGACTTATATGTAATGCTTTCATTTCCTTCTTTCATTCACACTTTCAAAACAACTTCAGAATCACATTATTTTCTATTTCTGGCTGATCATTTTGTCGATTTTTCAGCTAAACAAATTGTCTCGCTAGCCTTTGAAATAGTGAAAGCTTAAGGACTGATTAACTTTGAAAAAATGTTTTCTGTTTTCATTTCTTATCTTCACTTTTAATTATAAACCTGACACTTGTTTTCAATTTTTTTTTGTTTTAAAGATTTACGCAGAAAACAGAAAAAACAAAAAAAAATGTTATTTTTACTTTTTTATACAAATCTTTGAAAACAGGAAACAATAATTAAAATTAAAAAAATAGAAAATAGAAAATATTTTTTTTCAATGGAAACCTACCATAAAAGTTGAGGATTTGATTTATGAGTTGGACAAAAACGCAGTTAACGACACGAGAGCTACCGTGGACATGCACTGGCTATAATTTCTACACTTTGGAATAGCTTGGCCTACGATGAACAATATATAATCAAAGATATTAACAAACATCCATCGTCATAATTATTAAGTTATTACTTATTTGGCTAATACGGTTAGTTGTACTTGTAGGAATTAAATGCTTTTATCACCATCACCAATATTATGCGGTTTTTGATCAAACACACGTCTCAATGATATTAGAAGTTTGAATATTATCGATGCAATATTGTCGCAACCAAGGTTGCGGCGAACGGTGAAAAAGAGTTTTAAAAACAGAGAATCGCTATCAATATTTATTAAGGAAAAAACACTAGAAAAACCTAAAAAAAAAATGATTTACAAAATCAAATTTTTGGGTTCAAGAATCAATTACATATAGGGAAGGTACTAGTATCCTACAAGCGTCCATCATAAAGGTAGTTACCTCTAATTGATTAAGCAAATTATTAATGACTTTTAAAATATTTATTTCACCCTAAAAATAATTGCAAAAAAAGAATTTTATTTATTAAAAAAGATTTTCATTTTATCTTAAGTTTTATTATTTTTTAAGATCGACAAGAGTGGGCCCCTGTTTCTATGTATCTCCTGGTACAGTGGAGAATTAGACTCACGAAGTTCTTTCGATAAAAAACATTTGTGTGTTGACATTTTTTAATTTTATTTATTAAATTTTAAGATTTTTAAACCGTCACGGCTTATACGTCCTAAAAATAGAATCAACAGAAGTGTATACCCAAATCAATCCGTTGAAGTAAGTTAGTTTAGCTTAACAGTTTTTTTTTTGTTTTTTTTTTACTTTGTAGAGGAGTCTTAAGACACCAAGCTGTTACAACTTGTGCCTTAACATCTCGAGATTAAGAAGATGTCACATCTAATTAATCCTTTTTCTATTTAAGATATTTTAAAAAATAGAATATTCTTAATTAAAATGACAATAAAAAACATAGAGAAAAAGTAATAATAACAATAACATTTTTTATTTTTGTAGCAATTTAATTTTAATTTAACATTTTTAATTTTAGAGAGGAGTGTAAAGCATCAAGTTGTCACAACTTGTGCCTCAAAGCCTTAGGTTAAAAAGATGTCACACCCAATTAATCCTTTCTCTAAAAAGATTAATTAAAAAAAAATATTTCTAATTTGAAAAAGACATACAAAGAATAAAATTTAACAACAATAACAATGATAAAAAAAAAAAGGTAATCAAACACACACACACACACACATAAGATAAGATAAGAAAATTTACTTCAAGATGACAATTTGTAGTGAGCACAAAACAATCTACCATGCGCTTCTAGTAGAAGCTCCAAGAGAAGAAAAAGAAAGAAAAAAAAAGATACTAAAAAAATTAAACTTTCATAGATTCTATACTTTGCATTAAGCCTATGATTAATGAATTTTTGGCTTCCTTCATTGCTTGGTAGACACCTCTTTATATAGGGGAAGGAGAAGATGCATGGTGTAGATTGTTCAATGTGAGACTTCTAAGTGAAGGAAAGGTGAAAGGGAAAGAATGCGAGACTTGAGTTTTTTTATGATTAAATGACCCACTTTAAAATTGATTTTCATCAAGATAGAAGTTGATTTTAGTTTTTGAAATAGAAATATGAGTTGTAAATCTTTCTATAAGCTTTTCAATGGTGCAAAGAATATCTCAAATGGACAAGTATAACTCAAAATATGACATTGTCTTTTTATAGTGTTTATCATAAAAAAAAGAGTTTTTTTCTTCAAAAGTTTTCTTATTTTTTTATTTTTTTTTATATTTTATTTTCATTTACCCGGACAAATTGGGTGCTCACGAATATCTACCCAAAACCCTCTTCGATTTCGAATGGTGCAAGAAATCAAACTGTATAGATGATTTTTATTTTTTTTTTGTGCACGTCGTAATTGACATTTACCAAAATAAATGTCAGCAATTTTTTCTTCTTTACCTCATCATGCTTCTAAACTTTTTTTTTTCTAAAAATAAAAAAATCGATTAATAAACATTTTGTAAGATATCTCACCTCAACAAAAAATATAAGTCAAAATAATCATAAGATTAGATAATCTTTTCCTCTTAAACTAATAAAACAGATTAAAATATTACAATTAATTAGCTGAACTATAGATATCTACTAATTTTCTTGAACGAAAATTTACTTGAACAAAGAAAAAACAACAATTAAATGGAGGAACAAAATATCCAACAGACCAACACATTGAATAATAAAAAATTATATAAAAATTTTGAAAATTTCTAAATGTTTGGAAAAGCTGAAAATTTATCAAAAAAATTGATAAGAAATGAAAAATGTCTAACATAAAATTATAAAAAATTACAAGAAAATATACATGGATTAATGAAATAGTAAAATCTGAAAAAAAAAAAAACTTAATCCATATCACTCAAACATCAAATAAAACATAAAAAACCTAATATGTTTAACTTTTTACATCAAGAAATTATAAATATTTAAATGAAAACAATGAGGTCAATATATACGAATCAAACACTAATTAGAAATTATCCAGATACTTAATTACATAATAAAAATATAAAATAATAATTAATATTTAAAAAAGTTATTGGTCCACTAGCTAACTTATTAACCCACAAACCCTGACCCATATAACCCGCAGACTAAATAAATTGGGTCAAATAAGTCTGCATTTTAATCTTATCCCACTTGATTTACAAATTAAATGAACTATTTGCTGTCCCAAACTCAAATATCCACTTGTACTTAAAACATCTATTTCTTCTCAATTTGCTTTTATAACTAGCACCTAAGGTCACATATATCTTTCCTCTGTTTAATTTCCTCTCAATGTAAACAGAACTTCTACCAAAAATAAATAAATAAATAAATGGAAACAAAATTAACTGATTCATCTTGCTTTCAACCTATTTCATTATGTTTTGCTCTACTTTCTTTCTGCCATATAAGGGCTCGTTTGTTATAGTCTTTTCGTAAAATAATTACTTTTTCTTAAAAAATAATCACTTTCTTTAGTTTTTTCATATATTTATTTCAATTTTCACAATAATCAAAAGTTAAAAGAATTTAAAATTTAATTAAAATTAGAAGTTATTTTAAATAATTTCTCATAAAATCATCTACTTTTTTTAAAAAATAATTTTTATGATTATATACAAATATAAATTAGCTAATATTTTTCTAAATTTCTAAAAAATAATTAATAAATTATTTTACATCAGAATTTTATTTTTTTAAAAATTTGTAACAAACTTAGTCAGTTCATTGCTTTAATATACGGGCAACAAAGGTGTAATAGTTTGATTGCATTTAGTTGACGAGACAAAGCTAAATATGTCAATAAATGAGATATAAGAAGGGGTGGCAAGGAAGTTAGATTTTGAAAGGGATGTTTAAAAGAGTTTAATGGTCATACACTATCAGTGTAAAAAGTTTTACACTGTCAATGTAAACAAAATTTACATTGTCAACCAACTGGAATTCATTGTTGGTATGACTTTTAAGGTTATTATTGCAAAAGTCAACAAATTTACCATACATAATAGTTTGTGATCGAATGGCAGTGTAAAACTGTTTTACACTGTTAGTGTATGACTTTTTTTCTTTTTAAAAATGGCAAATTTAACTTTAGCATGCAACCTTCAAAAAAAAAAAAAAAACTTTAGCCTGCAGTTTGAGCTGCTATAAAGTTTGAGCTTCTTTATAGCATTTTTTTCAGTTTAAGATAAAATAACTAAATAGAAAAATGTTAGAAATATATTATAATTATATAATAAGAAGTAAAGAAGTATTTGATTTTATTTGTAATTAGAGATAAAAATAAATAAATAAATGTTTAAATTGAATTATAAACATATAATGGGAAGTTAATAAATGTTCAAATAATTGTAAATTATGAGTAAAAACTATTTGATTTCATTTTTAATTTTTAAGTAAATAATAAATACTGATAATTTTGTAAAAATAAAAATTGAAAACCAAATTAGAACCCCCTACTATAATACTATAGAAGAAAAAATAAAATAGAATTAAGTTTTAAAATTTCCTTTGCGTTTTAGTTACTTATGATGAAGTGCCCCACACCATTTTTAACCCATGAATATCACATCAGACGTGAGAGATCAGAGTATAGTGGCGCAATCAGCATTAATTTATGGATAAATTAAACTTTGTCTTTAAATTAATTTATAATTTTTTTATGAGGACACAAGTATATATCACCCATGAAAGGTAATCTTGTTTGAATTAGGTAAGATTATTATAAATGACAATTTTTTTAAGTATTTAACGCAATTATATACTATTAGTTAAGCTAGAATAATCTTGTACTAATTAATCTATACATTTGGTGGTCATTGAATTATGATCTATGGATGTACACGGAATTCTTTTTCTCGTTTTTACTCTAACTTACAATGATAATTCTTAAAATCAATTTTAGGACTTTCTACTAATAGAATTTCATATGTTCATAATATTAATTTTCAAACTTCACCTGAAATCTTTATTTTAGCTAATTAATAAGAAGGGGGTGTAAATTTTTGAAATAAAGAAAAACATATATTTAAGCATTTATATAACAATACTGCTATATGTTACGAATAAGAGCTTACCAGAAAAAAAATGTTACGAGTAAGATAAGACGAAGTGAGATACAAAAAACTTTTTTTTTCTTTTTTATTGGTTAAAAATTAAACAAACAAAAAAAGAAGAATTGACCAAACCATCAGTAGCCGTCGATTTAGTGTTTCATTCTTTTCATATAATTTTTCTTTCGTACTATGAAGCAATTTCCTTTATACACAAGACCATTTATCTACTGATATATAAGTGACCGTAGACGTACAAATGTTCAATCTCCAAGCAGTCCAATTAGTCTCTACTTTCTAAAACTCATCGGTGAAATAGTATAATGGACAACTTCGAACATGTTACAGAGCCAGTAAGTCCTAGTGGAAGATACTTCAACACCCAAGTGCTATGTGCATACGTTTTCGGGTTCTTAGAATCAGAAGTTCCAATTGATTTCTCTCCAGCTAAGTATTTGTTCGAAGATGTCTTTCTACCCGTCAATCCACGCTTCTCTTCCATAATGGTTCTCACTCTTGTTAGCTTCTATTTTTTTTTTTTAAATAATTTTTCCTAGCAATTTTTTCATAATATTAATTAACTTGTACATGTATATGCTAGGTGAGAGATGAAGAAGGAGAAATGAAATGGAAAAGGGTAGAGGTGAAGGCCGAAGATCACATAAAGGTTCCAACATTCCCCGAAAACGAGTCAATAGAATTGTATGACCAATATTTCGATGATTATGTGTCAAGGATGTTAACGGAAAGGACACCCCAAGACAAGCCACTTTGGGAAATTCATGTGATCAAATACCCAACAAGCAATGCTGCTGGCACCTTAATATTCAAACTTCACCATGCACTTGGGGATGGTTACTCCCTTGTGGGTGCTCTTCTTTCTTGTCTTCATAGAGCCGATGACCCTTCTCGTCCTCTTTCCTTTCCCTCGCGTAAACCCTCAGCATCACCACCTTCCAAGAAGGGCTTCCTCAGGAGGTTCCCTTCAACCGTGTTCTCCTTCTTCAACTCCATCTCGGATTTTGGATGGAGCATAGTGAAAAGCTCAATTATTGAAGATGACAAGACACCCATAAGGAGTGGTGAGGAGGGTGTCGAGTCTCAGCCTTGTGTGATATCAAACGTATCGTTCTCTCTGGATCAAGTGAAACAAATTAAGTCCAAGCTTGGAGTGGTAAGATTAACTAATGTATAATTTGTTGGGGTTGGTGAGAAAACATTCAAATTGAACCCACAACTTGTTTTAAGGACAAAACTTTAAAATAGTATCATACATGTTATTAAAATGAACCACTAGAGTCAGCCTTGTGATGAAAAGTTGAGGTAATTTGCATGAAGATTTAGGTTATATTCTCATTGTTGTCATGTACACAAAAAAAAAAAAAAAACATGTCATTAAAATGGTTCTTTAATCAAAATTGATATGTTATTTGTTAACTGCCGCTTTAATTTCAGTGACTAAAATCAATGATTATCAAGATGAAATATTCATTTTGATTAAGAACAGACAATATTGATGATAGAATAATTATAGCCCTATACTCCCTTTTTTTATATCTTATTTTTACCTTCTTTTTTTTATTTCTAATTTTTTTTTTTATTATATCACTTATCATATCTATCATTTTTTTTTCTTTTTATCTCTTCCCTCTACTTACATACACTCTAAAATGAGATGTACGTTTAACAACACTCTTTTATGATATTACATTTTTGTTAAATTTTTTAGTTGTGGTATGTTTCATCAAATTAAGGTAAATTAATAATTCTTTTTGGTGTAATTGCAGACAATAAACGATGTGATTACCGGGGTAATTTTCTATGGGATTCGGCTGTACATGCAAGAGATTGACAGTAAGGCAGGAAAAGCAAATTCCACAGGATTGGTGATGCTTAGTACAAGGAACATTGGAAGTTACCAATCAATCCAAGAAATGATGAAGGCTGATTCCAAATCTCCTTGGGGGAATCACATTTCTTTCTTACATGTAACGATACCCAAGCTAAGCCAAGCCAGCCTATCCAACCCCCTTGAATTTGTTTGGAAAGCCCAAAAAATAATCAAGAGGAAGAGAAATTCTTTCACCGTTTTCCTTATTGAATGGCTTTTAGATATGGAGCTAAAATTAAGAGGACACGAGGTGGGTACATGTGTAGGTTCAAACTTTCAATTAATTGTTCATTCAGGCATGCACAGTAAACGGGCCCAGCCCAGTCTTTTATTTGTTCTGTGTATTCAAAAGCCTTCTTCTATTGACATGCGTTACAGGCAGTGGCTAAGCATATCTATGGGACGCTGAGAAACTCAAGTGTTGTCGTGTCGAACTTGATTGGACCAATGGAACCCATGGTTTTGGCAAATCATCCAGTGAAAGGCTTGTACTTCACAATGACGGGTGGACCCGAGGTAACCATCATCTTAACTATCTCGTTGGCCACAACCCTGCTTACTGTGGACAATAAAAGTCTAAGGAAATTAAAAGACAATTTGACACTTCTGAAATAAAGGATGCATTTTAAGAGGGGGGAATGATAATATAAAAAAAAATTAAAATACATACATATGAGTGTGTGTGTGTGTCAATAGAAGTGGTAACCACATGAAAGACTCTAGCATTCAAGCTAATAAACTGACAGAATAGCAACTAGTGTTTGGAATTGAAACATAGTCGAAAAAGAGGTTTTTTGGCATATATATAGGTGCTGAAGAGGTAACGTATTAGGTGATCAAGTAACATCACCTGGATGTGTGTTGTCAAAGGAATAGTTGGAAGAAGGCTCAAGTTAGGTGCTTCCTACATGCAAGATCCATATCTTCTGTCAAAGTGGATTGAAGAATGGGCAAAAGGTTGGTTGTTGGGTAGGTATGTGTTTTAGGAATGGGCTGGAATGGACAATCATGTAGTCGAATAGCCAATTTAGGGTGAGCAAGACAGGTAAGTGTTCTGGTTGTTGCATTGTTGTTGGTGTGGCCAGTGGACTAGGCCGAGACCGGACAGTAATGGCCGATCGTGCTACATCTAGAACAATAATCTTTAATCAACAATAATATATGTATCGATAACTAAGTACAAGTTTAATTAGGAGTGTTTATTTCTTAAAAAAATAATTTTTTTAAATTTTGAAAAATAATTATTTTTAAAATAAACTAAATTAAACTCACATTAAACATTACAATTCTAATAAACAAACACCATCACTTTATGCTAAACACTATAAGGCTTAAAAAAGTTCATTATTTATTTATTTGTTTGGACATATGCAAGTGTCAGATGATTTTTCAGTTGGAAGTTGCCGTGGGAGACAGAACTCAGGCAATCACCTTGGGGAACTCATGTATTAATTGTGGTTTGTGTGCATCTGTCCTAGTTTGTAAATTAGTTACCCTTAAGATATCTAAATAATATGGATATGGTAAATACTTTTAAAAAATAGAATAATATTATTCATACAGTAAATTTTGTTAATAATTTTAACACGTGCATTTATTTTTTCTTTATTACTCTTCATCACATTATTTATCTTATCACATGCTATTTTATTTTATTTTTATCTCTTTTTTGTGTGTGTGTATATATCTTATTGTAAAAACTTGAGATATAAATATTACTCAAAAAAAATAAGTTAACATATATAATGAAGGTAGATGAAGTAGAGTTTACGAAGGCGGATGAGCTGCCCTATTGTGTAGGGAGCTCAATCTTTTATACAGAAGAACATGCTAGTTGACTTTATCTCCTTGTATTTAGTAAATATTAATATTATATAGGAGAAATACAATTAGTTAAACGTGTTACCATAACATGTTAAATTCCTTGTGCTAAATTCCAGCTACTTCTTTAATAAAAGAATTTATCCTTACCTGTCAGGAAAGAAAAAAAAAAGTGTTACCATAACATGTTATTCTTTGTGGTTGCAGAGTATAAATATTGCAGTTATAAGCTATACAAGAACGTTAAGGATTACCTTGAAAACACAGAAAGGGTTTATTGATGAGACGAAGTTCAAATTCTGCGTGGTGAAAGCCTTTGAGGTCATATCCAAAGCAGCAATGGATATACCCAACAAAAGCGAAGGTTAAATTATCTACCAAGAGAGAGATAAGGGTCTAGAGGCTATGCTTGGGAGTATGAAGAGGGGTTTCGTTACTTTCCTTGTCAATTTAATTTCAGCAATATGTAGAGATCATGGATTCTATTTTTATTAAGTGTTTAGAATGTAATTTAAGAAAATCGGCCAAAGTTAAGGCAATATATACATGTCGTATGTCCATGTAATTTCATTTTTGGTACCCGAAAAAGAAATGAAGAATTATTGTTTTTCTTCTTTATAAAGAATTAGCTTTATTATTTGATATCTCTTAACCTTTTAATCAAAATATGAAAGTCTTTAAATCTTTATGATATTCTGATTTTAGCTTGTTTTTTATTCATGGCATGTTAACATCACAGTGCTGTTAGATTTGACAATTAATTCGACTTGAGTTTGGAATTCAGAACAGAATGAACTTGATTTTAAAAGCTAGCTAGCTTAAAGAACAATGGTTATCCAAACTATTATATATGGCATTTGCTCAGATACTAATTGACGTGATATATTAACAAATTTAGTTTGAATTCAAGAATCTTCTATTACTAGCTGAGTTATCCAAAGGTATTGTCGCAACCAAGGCCACGGCGGAGACGGCACAAAAATAATTTTAAATGGAATCGCCACCAAAATTTATTTGAGGGAAAAATATTGGAAAACCCTTAAAACATGGTCTTTGAAATTAGAGATAGGTTCGGGAGTCGATTACGTGTAAGGAAGGTATTAACACCCTACAACGCCCGTTAAAAATGGTACCTCTAATTAGTTGCGCAAAATTACGTGACTTTATAAATATTTATTTTACCCCCTATAAGAAAACAAGAAAATAAAAATAAAATTGGGATCTTTTAATTTTTATCTTTTTTTTTTTGTATTTTTACAGATAATAAAGAAATTTGATTTTTTTTCATTTTATTTTAAAGAGAAAAAAAAATTAAAATGAAAATTTGAAAAGATATATTTTTTAAAGGATTTTATCTTCTTATCTTTATGGTAAAGAAAACTTGAAAATGTATTTTTTTTATCTAAAAAGAACAATTTGAAATTCAAAAGGACCTCTCTTTTGGAAAAGATTTTTCTAAAAACGAAACTTTTTAGTAATTTTCCTTTTTTAAAAAAGATATCCTCGCATAAGGGTTCAAGCTAACAAATGGCCAGTCATTAAACCCTTACGATCCAAATAATGTTAATGATAGTATATGTTATTCAATTAACACTATTAGCCGTTGCGTATTTGGATAAATTTTATTTTTTCATTTTTACCAAAAGACAACTTTCATCTTAATTTATACACAAAGTTTATGATAGCAATTGGCTATTCCATAAACTTTTATTATCTAGATAACATTAAAGGCAAAATTCATCACTCAATTAATGTCACAAATCGTTGCATAAATTAAAATCATTATTTAAAATCACAAGCACTATAAACTGATTAAGCAACACAAAGTCTCGATTTTTAACAATTTTATTGAATATTTTTTATTTACAAGGCAAAAAGAAATAATCAATATATACAAGAAAAACAAGGTACACGTCCTGAAGCCATAAACTTTCCACGTTATTTTTATTTTTCCCCTTTTTCCTTTTTTTTTTTTTGGAAACAAGCTAATGAAAAAAAAACAAACTAAAGGCCACCAATCTTTCAATCCAATACAGGGGAGTAAAATAGCCGACACACACTTTCACAATTCAATATTCATAAAACAAATTAAAAAAAAACAGTATGCATATTCTTGTAGCGTAAAGCCACGACCTTTTTAGTTTTTATGTTCTTTTTCCCCCTTTTTTTTTTTAGAAACAAACGAAAGGCTAAATAACAAAAAGACTAAAGGACAAAATCATCCTTTGAATATTCTAGTCATATAAGAAAAGGAAAAAAATTAATGCCTCACGCATACGTACCAAAATCAGGAAACAAAAAAGAAAAGAAAAAAGGTACAAGTATAAATCAAAGAAAGGCACAGGATCTTAAACTATATAAAAGACCTGAACGTGTATTGCAATTGGGTGGTGCAAACGTCGTGTAGTGGCGGGCTGCTAGAAGCAAGTGGCAACGCGACCTTGTGTGCAGTGATAACCGATGAATTTTTCTCAATAATGGAGAAGGACCGTCCTTCTTTGAACTCTGATGCTTTTGTTGGGCCAACGGGAGCCGTTGCAGAGAGAGCCAGCCTCCCTTTTTTTTTCTACATGAAACCCTTAAATAGGCTCAATCCACCCTTCTCTTTGTAACCACCCTATCTCCCATTATCCAAATCCTATGATCTCCACTGATAACCACTAGCCACTACCGTAACTGACTTATTTTCTTTTATCTTTTCTTTTTTTCCAAAAATCTTAATTTTTAGATTATCTTTACTCTTTTTTATAAAATAAAATAAAAATGTACTGGATAAAATTAGCTATTCACAGGTATCTATAAATATTTTTTAAAAATATATATTTTTAAAATGTAAAGAAATTAAAATAAAATTAAAAATAAATAATTTTGAAATATATATTTATACGAAAAACAAATAATTTTAAAACATATATTTATACAAAAAAATAATTAGAGTAATTTAATTTATATATAATTAAAAATTCAATTAATTTCAAATTGCAAATACCGTAAGTACAAATATCTTGTTACCCACTCTACCCTATTAATAAGTGAGTAATAAAAAATGCATTTGTTTTATTTGCATATATCTGTTAAATTATCCATTTTCTATTCGTAGTAAATTTTTCCCACTAATATCAACTGGAATAATTTTATTTTATTTTTTATCATCCCTAATTTTACTGCACAAATTGACAAATATGTTTACACACACATACACCCCTAGAGTAAATCTGCCACAAAAGAGAGACTCATTTATATAACTTTTTGTCAGTGGCCCATGAGCCCATCAATACAAATGTTAGCCCAATAATGATCATGCGGTTGCATTCAGTTCGACCCATATGTTTTCTTGTTAAAAGGTACTATGTGTTTGGTTGTGAAATTATACAAGTTCACAGATATTTTCAATTTTGTTAGAAATATTTTTAAAATAATTCTTATAAATTTTTATTGATTGTAATTATAATTTATAAATTGATATGTCCAAATACATTTTTTCATAAAAAAAAAAGAAATGTAAAAAACTAATTAGATAAATTATGCTAATAAAATTGCGCACGACAAAAAAGTTAATAAAAATATCTAGATTTTATATTAAGAATTTTATATTAATGTGTAATTTATTTAAAATGTTTATCCATAATGATTTAGATACCAATGTTATATTATGTTAAATTTTTAATCCCCTTATAATATATTTTTACCCTGTAATTTAAATATTAATAGATTTTCATGTAGATGTTAATATAATATCATGTAAAATGTTAGAATATAATTAAGTATATAAAAGTTCAAAAATAAAAAAAATATTTTCACTTTCAGATTAAAAAAAAGAATGGATGGAAGCAAAGCAATAGTATGTTTAAATTTATATATACCAACATAATATGAAGGCTCCCTTCTTCAGTTTGAAAAATCTTATGTTGTTAAAGTTTTAAACTAAGACAATAAAGCAAAATTCTTACCAAACCTGAAATGTTGACATTATTGGAATTGATGTGGTGAGGAATTTTTAAAAAACTAATGTGATTATTGCATCAATTGTAGATCACGTATTTTTTTTACTTCAAAAATGATAAGATTATAACATTTTTCTTCTTATAAACAAAGTTTATATAAAATCATCATCAACAATAAAAAGAACTTAATAGTACAAACTCGTTAGGGTCAGCCTAGTGGTAGAGGCTTTAGATAGTATACACAAGGTTCTAAGTTATAACCTTGTTGTTGTCATTGTACACACACAAACAAACATACTAAACAAATTGTTGAATTTGAAGACATTAAAATTTTTAAGTTGATGAATGTTTTATTTGTTCAAATGAAAATGTTAATTCTTGTGTATTTTAGTAGGCATTTGTCATTGATCTTCAATTGATAATTTTGTGTTTTGTATTATCAATGTCATTACTGGTAGCACAAATTATAAATGTTCAGGCCTTTTTTCAGTTTGGTATATAAAAATGTTTTGCATTTTTTTATTTATTTCTATTATAATTTATGAAAATTTAGACATATCTTACGCATAAGATTTTCCTTCTCAATTTAAACAAATATATAATATAAATTTATTGAGATTGAGAAAGCTATGAAGGTTGACGAGAATTAAAACTTATGAAAATTGATAGAGTTATTAAGATTAATTAATAAAAATTAAAATAGAGTTATGTATTGTATAGGTTAAGGAAGAGAAGTATATCAAAAGTCATCTTTAAAAGGCAGAATGATGACAACTAAGTAGAAATATTTGTTTGAACAACTTATTTTCATATTGCTTATTACAACCAAGTGTTTTTGTTTAATCGATAATGTTGTGTATCTTAATATGCATTTGTCATATATTCAATTTGATAGTTTTGCGTCTTGTTATTAGTGTCATTAATGGTTGCACAAATTGTAAATTTTTTTTGTTTTTTGTTTTGGACATTCAATCACAGATTGGCATCTATGATAAATTTGTTGACTTTTATAATAATTACTTTAAAAGTCATATTTACATATTTTTTGATTAATTGATAGTATAAAATTTTTTACACTAATGTGTGCATGAAAGCTAAACTCTGGAAATATTTTGTGTAAGGCACAAACTAAACACAAAAAGGGGGGTTGAATTGTGTTAAGGCCAATTTTCACAATCCTTTCTTCCTTTTTTAAAAGCAACTTAATTATTTAAACTGGATCAGAAAGATTTTCAAAACGTTTTAAAAGGCAGACAAAAGAAGAAAGAATAAATAGAAAGACACACAGATTTTATACTAGTTCGTCTCACTCAGAGGCTACGTCCAGTTCTTGGCAACAACCAAGTTCCACTAACTTTACAAGTTACAAGTATTCTTTCCACAAGCTTCTTCAAGCTCAATCCCAAGTAGTCTTTCACTTGCCTCTCCAAGCAAACACCTAAGTATTCTTTAAAACAAAGCCTCTTCAGGCTTCAACCAATCTTGTAAAGAAAGAGATTTGTGTGAGTTTACCTCACTAGGTTTAACGTTTTATCAGACGAATATACAATAAAGTTTAAATACATATTTTCAAGCTGTTTTTGCACAGGCTTTTTCTTTTCTCAAAGCAGTTATGAATATTTGGATTCAACAACAAACATATCAACAACACTTGTAAAATACGATAGCCGCTTGAAGGAGGTCTCTTCTTCTATTTATAGGCTTTTCCAAAAGTATCCATTGAGTATTTTGTAGGAGATGGCCTTCGTCTGATGAAGAGAGTCATTGGAGCATTAAATGCAACATTTAATGATTTTTACCAACTTGTCTTATGATAAGATAAAGCAGTCTGCTTATATTTTCTATTCTTGTACTCAAACTTTTATCAGTTGTCATGTCCGCTTTCCCGTTCTGACATTCGCACACATATTCCTTCTTTTTCGTTGACTTTCCTCGAGAGTAGGTGTGTAGGCTTTATACATTTTGAGATAGCTTACGCTCTGATTGATATGTGGATCTTGTTAGAGCATAGTCATCATCTATAAGCTTTGTTAGTTATGAAGTTTATACAAATAAAGATAAAACGATATTCAATTTGAAAAACGTCAGACGATATAATGCGAACTAGAGATTAGACGATAACGTGAGCGAAAGATCATACGATAATGTGAGGAACATAATTTTAACTATTTGTTATTATCAAAATATTTAAGGGCTACAAATTCATCCTTTGTTTTAACATTTTGCATTTGATATTTATTTAAATTTCAATTATAATTTATAAATGAAAATTTAAAATACCCTATGCATAAGATTTTCATTATCAATTTAAATGAGTATAATATAAATTTATTGAGATCAAGAAAGTTACAAAAATTAATAAGAATTGAAAGTTATGAAAATTGATAGTTATTAAGATTAATGAAAATTAGAAAAAGTGTTACTACAAGGGTTAAGGGAGATAATATATCAAAAATTGTTTTTGAAAAATAAAAATGACAAATAAGCTAAAATGTTAGATGTGTGGAAACTGTTTCATTTATAAATAACCATGTATATTTACACTCATCTTTCTATTTGTATTTTTTTGGTACATCGAAGGAAAACAAAGCAAAAAAGAAAAAGAGAAATTACATACTAAATATCTTTCTGTTTTAAGTGTGACCGCTCATACTTTTTAAAATATAACAATATACGAAATTATAATTTAGTTAAAAGGTGTAATTATAGAATAAACAGTATATATACAATTATTCTAAATATAAGTACCTAAAAAAGGTGATCACAAACACACACACATATAAACAACAGTTGACACACATTGCTATAGAATTTTCGGATATCATTTGAAAATTCTACAGCAATGTGTGACAACCATTGTTTAAAATTAATAACATGATGTTATGGATGTGAGTTCATTCCTCTTAAAGTCACTAATATTTGGCTTGTAAACAACTCTCTTAAAAAGTAATTTTTTGAGGTTCAAGAATTAGTTGAGTAATTATAATTAGGCAAAACTGCTTGCGATATGTGGTATAATTCTTTAGATGGGCCTATGCTAATAAACTTACCATGGAATTGATTCCTTGTTTGGTAGTATTGGAAGTGTCTCCCCGTTTTAACACTCTTGTTTATAAAAAAAATTACCAATTTTTATGCAAATGGAACTAATCACTAACAAATCACAAATTCAAAACAACAAGGGATACATGATTTCGACCCAGAACACAAAGGACAGATAAATTGAGCTGAATTCTATTTATTTAAACTAAATTTATATCTAAAAAAATATTATTTACGTAAGGCTGTCGTATATATTAGGCTAAATTATATTTTTGTCTCCCTATTTTTCTTAATCCACAATTTTAGCCTTCCCATTTTTTTTCAAAACTTTTAGTATCTATTTTTAAAAATTCGCAATTTTGGTCTCTCTATCAAATCTCTTACATTAACTGTCAGTAGTTTAACATTGATTTTGACGTTTCAATGTTAACTCTAACATTGACTCTGAATCTTACACGACATGTAAGTACTAATATATCATAGTCAATATTAAATAACTAATGGTTAATGCAAGAGATTTGACGGAGAGACCAAAATTATGAATTTTTAAAAATGGGGAGACTAAATGTCTCTTAAAAAATTAAGGAGACCAAAATTGCGGATTAAAAAAATAATGGACCAAAAATACAATTTAGCCTATATATTATTTATACAGTAATGGAAATATGTATACGTAGTACGAAATAATTTCTCTTTAGTTATTAGTCATGATACGGGTCGTTTGGCCATTATTTTCAAGGCCAAGGTATCATTCAACTAATTAATGGGCTGATACTGATAGGCCATGGTTCAGGATGATGGCCATGTGTGTCAATTGTTTGAGATGGTCATGATTATTCATCAACTTAATTGCCCAATCAAATGAAAATAGATCATATGCATCCCTACAACTGTTTTAAAGAAATTGCAGACTACACTCATCATTTAACCATTCAAACGAATATATCGAAAGTTATTTAAAAAAAAAAATCAAGTTATTATACAAATTATTTAAGGAATAGGACTAGATGCATGTCCTATTATTTTAGAACTCTAGATGATCCTCATCCGTGATGTTGTCGACAGTCTACCTGTGTTTCATTCGGGATCAACCATATCTTATATTATTTTACAACTCTAGATTGAATGTCAATGGCCTTCAACATCAACTATATATTACTCTGTTGTTGTATACTTTACGTGGCTTGCTATTGGTCGCAGAAGGCTGGGTTGATTGTTCACGGTACGTTTTAATTACTACGCGAAAACGAGAGAAATTAATGAGGGGATAACCAAGTGCCACAAGGGGGGAGCTCCCAATGGACAACACATAATTAATAGCATGTTTATTTTCTCATCACGTCTACTTCGATCCGCGTCAAAGAGAAGCTGACACATACAGTGACTAAGTGCGTGTTTGATTTCACTTTAGATTCTTCAAAATCACGTTAAAATATTGGTTAACGTGATTTTAGGTAAATTTTCACGTGTTTGATTCTATGTTGAGGAATTGATTCTAGATCTAGAATTAACTCTGAATTGAAGCAATTTTAGGTAGCTTTAACATTAGATCAAAAATTTTATAATGAGTTTAACCATTAACTTGCTTTTATAATAAAAACATTCAAACATAAATTATATCACTTCAAAATCAATTTCATCCAAAATCAATTTTGCCAACATTCATCCAAACACACACTAAGTTCATTTTTGCTATTTGACTTAGTTTTAAGTATTAGATGCTTTACCAAACATGCATTAAGGAGTCTGGCATGTGTGCTTTCTAGTATTGTCCCCAGCAACTACTTATCTAGTTGTCTTGTGATTCACCAAGAAACGTATATATAGGAGAATAACAGTAATTTTTATTTTCTTTTATCCAGGATTGGACCTAGGGTTGTCGACCTAATAGTCAGAAGTTATGAGACTAAGTTTCTGAGGAAGTAAAGTACTAATTAAGGGACAACTCCTCTAATTATATAGTCAAAGATTGAACTCCTCTCATATACTTAAATTATTCAAGCTATTAGTCACTTGTACCACACCTTGTAGGGGAATAATAGTATAATTCTAAATTCTCCCACAACATCTTTCTGTTAATCATTCTACTTTCTTTGTATGATAAATATTAAATGCATTTTATATTTTGAAGACATTGAATGCATTACTTTTTTTATTTAATATTTTCTTTGTAAGGTAGCAGGAGGTTTTATAAGAGGATGGATCAATATGAGAATATAACATTTTATTGATCTACGGGGGCTGTGCTCATGCACAACACAAACTGCACAAAATAAATCACTTGATTTTAATTCTCAGTTTAGTTTCTAACGTATAAAACTTTAATATTTAATATTTATGAAAAATATAATTAAAAAAATCAAATAAATAATGTTTGGCAAAATAAAAAATAAAAGTAACTAATAAAGCAGTCTATGCTTACAATTTCAGGGATTATAGGAATTTATTCTTCAAAACATTATAAACCACATGCGCAAATAAGTTGCCAACTTAACTGTTCTCAACAAACACGTAGTTTCAATAACGATCTTATAGGTTTTAATATCTTGGTCGAGGCCCAATATATTCAGAATTTATATTTTCTATCTAATGTGAATTGTGAATCATATATATATATATATATATCCATTGAATATTTTGGCATTATGTTAATGATCATGCAAACTAAATTTTAGGTAAATTAGACATTTTTAACTAATTAATCTTATAGGCGACATTTTCTTATAATTTAGAAAAACATATTATGCGATAATTTAAATTTATTCAATGAAGTATCAAATAATTTTCAAACTTTATAAAAATTTGTATACTTGATCTACTCGATAAAATATTTTAATTTAATGGTCGATTATTAAAATTCAATATATATCAAAAGTTATCGAGTAGAATAACTATATATATATATATATATATAAGTTTGTCTATTTTCAAATGTTACACTTGAAATTATTATAATAAACAGTTTTTTTTTTTCCAAAGGATCATTCATTAAAAATGATCAACAATACTTATAAAACACATGATGACCAACAATACTTACAAAGCAGATGCTAAAGAAAAAGTATTACAACAGTACATAACAAATAAACAATAGCAAAATAGGCATCTACACTTAAAGCTAAACATATTAGCAATCCTGAAACTACAAATATAATAAAACATAATCATGGATTAGCATCAAACGCAATTTGATCTATCCTAATCCAATTATGTGTTTTGTGTTATAGTGATTCGACAGATTGATTGATACCATGGATAAATATAAACGTCCACTCTATTTTGAGGTAGAAAAAATAGACATAAGAAGGGAGAAAATAAAAAATAAAAAAATATGATAATTAATATAATAAAAAATAAAATAAAAGAGAAAATAAATACTTTTTTATAAGGGTTATAAGGAAGGATGACAAAAATTGATAAATGAGAGAGGGAGAGAGTTAGCATTTTGAAAATGATTGTAAAAGAACGTGATTTGTCATCTTTTGTATTTGGGAACACCAACTTTCTGATACTAACTACCAAACAATCACAATATTTAATATATATTAGGTTTTTTAACAAAAAAATTGATCCAGTATTATGTGTTTTGGTATTATTTTTAATTGAAAATTTAAGTTTTATATCTCTAATTTACACAATAAAAGTTAATATTAAAAGTTGACATGTATTATCAAATTAATAAAACTCTACCGTCAATTAAAGAACAAAATAAAAATTATTTACAACAAAATTTAAGTGTATTTTTTTTTAATATTGTTTATACCGTTCTTCAATTAAAATTAAAGTTTTACTTCATAACTCTTATAATAAAAGTCAATATTAACAATCAACATAGTTTATTGAGATAAGATTTTAATATTAATTGAAAAATAAATTCCAAAACACTTGTTGCTGGAAATTTTCAGGAAGTGCTCTCGTAAGAGTGTATCCGAATCCGATCGATGGAGAAACTAGTCTATGATGGTGGGTGTTGAAAGATCCTGACGTCAAAAATGGAGGAGGGGGTTCACTTACAAGAATTTTGACATTCAATGTGATGCAAAGTTGCCAACGGGTGAAAAATTAGAGTGAGAACATATTTTATAATGTTGAATATGAGGTTTTTATAAATTTGTTGAACTTAATGGATAAATTGGACAAATTTTTATTTGGGTTATAATGGATGGATAAAAACAATTCATCAATCCATTTATGATCCATTAAAAATTTACTAAAAAATTTAATCAATTCATAATTCATTTAATAAAAAAAATTCAATTCATCCATTAACAATTTTTTATATAAATGGGATATTTAATTCATCCATAAAATTATTTTTAAAAATTAAATAATTTTATGATTATTTTAAAATACCCTCTTTCATCCATCTACAAAAATATTTTTTAAAAAATAAATAATTTTTATAATTTTTTAATAAATTCACCCCCACCTCCCCCTAACACTCTACCTCCAGTTTACACACTATACTCACTACTCATTTAAGCTACGATCAACCTTCATTCCTAACAAAAATAACATCAACAACAACAATAACAATTAAATAAAATTAATAATTATCATTCTTTAAGAAATAAAAAAGTTAAAGAAAAAGAGTATGTGTTCGTGGAAATTAGAACTAAAGAAAAAGAGGAGAGGTGGCCTTGTGTTTCCACTTCACAAATGAGAACAAGGAATAAAAACAAATCAACCACAGAATGCCAGTCATCTCTTACTGTTATTAATATTTCTCTGTCATACGAAATTTTATTTCATAATAAAAATTAAAAATATTAAAAGTATAACAGAAAAAAGTTAATATTTTATTATTGTAACTATCAATATTCTTTCTTTTTCTTTTTTATTTTCTTGCTTTATTTCTAATTTATCGATGTTGAAATAGTTTTTTTCCTTTGAAAATAAGAAAAGAAAAGGCATTGACTGTGTAAAACATAAAATAAATACATACATACAACACATATTTCTCCCCCTCACCTCATTTTTGAAGGAAGTTTTTTTACATGTGAGGCCCACGAAAAAAAAAATCTTTTTATTTTTCCACTTAAACAAACAGTAAAAGTTTGCTATAAATTTTATGTCTATCCCCCTCCTCCCAGTTTCCTTTGTCTCTATTTATACCTAAATAAAAAAATAAATTTAAGCAATTGTCCATTATTCAACATGTGTTAGGGCAGCATGCTCATATAGGCAGCGTATTTTCCAATTCCAACCCTACTAATCACAATTGGACCATATCTTAGTCCGAAACATTACTTAAAGAATTACACCTAAATTTTGACTAAGCAATTATAACACTACACCTAAGTTTTGATTTTTTTAAAGTAACCTTATTGTAAGTATGAATTTGACATGTAATCTAAGTATATTTTTAATACTTATAGTCCAAAAAATCAACATCACTTAAAGAATTACACCTAAATTTTGTCTAAACAACTATAACACTATACTTAAGTATGAATTTATATATTTTTAATATAGTTTATTTTTATTTGTACTATTTCAAAAAAGTTTTCTAATCAAAAATACGTTTAAAAAAACAATAATGATTATTTAAGATTAAGAAATACAAATTTCAAAAAATTAACTTTAATTCTTTTTCATAAATTGATTGAAAGAAATAACTTTTAAAAAATTATATCATAAAATTATCTTTTAAATTTTAAATAGACAAAAATCTAATTTAAAATGTATAATAATTTTAATTTATTAAACATGTTGAAAATCAATATATTATTATGTATTTATTTTAAAAAGTCTTTTTTTTTTTCATAAAAAAGTCCTTCTCCCATGTCGTGTTCGATACGATACCATTTAGGTCATAAGTTGTGTGGTTGGCTATACCGATCAGCAGCACACGCATGCCTCGGGAGTTTCCATTTGATGTAGAGGCTCTGGAGCCTACATTATAATTATAATTGTTTTAGTTTAAATAGTTATTAATAATTAACTAAAATTATGTGCCATAAAAATACATACAATAAATATTGTATATAAAAAAGTTCGCTATACAACTCGCCTTAAATCAATTTTTTTATTATTAAGAGTACATTTGAATAAACTTAAAAAGAATTTTTATGATATAGGTTTTTAATATGCTTTTTAAATAATTTTAATGAAAAAAAAATACTACACTTTCCTTAAAATTCTAATATAATGAAATATATTTAATTTTTTTAAAAATTAAATAAAGTAAACAGACGGCCTAAAATTTTTTAGAGACTTTCTAAATTTGAAATTTTCATAAAATTTATTTGAATTTAATTTTTTATCCCAACCAACAATCGTTTCCAAGATGACACATACTTCCACATCATTAAACTCTTTTGACTTTTCACACGATACATTAATTGGATATATTCATCAAAGAAAGAAGTATTTTTGGACCTACGTTTCTATTCTGAGTGAGTTTCTCACTATATATTGGCGGGAGCTTCAATTCAAACTCCAAACCATATACTTTTCACCTTCAATGTGAAAGTGAGAGATGTGCCGCCATCATTAATTAATTAATGTATCATACAATGGTCAGGTCCGTAGTTTTAAATCTTGTCTTATCTTATACAGACAACAATGTACTGTTATATAAAATAAAATAAAAATCTGATGAGCACCCCTAATTGGGATGTGAAAAATGTCGAAATGGATCAAGCATACGAAAACGAAGTTCAGATGTCCAAGATAGAGTAGAAGAAATTTGTTGAGTGTTGGAGCACTGGAAACAGTAAAGATTTCAAGTCAAAACACGTGAGGAATTACGCATCATTCAACGGTTATAAAAGATGTATGGATCGAGACAAGTAGTTTAATCTTAGATAGTTAATTCTAAGCAAATGTACACGTGTATATATCCTATTTTTTGACCAAGGGCAAAAAATCTATAAATAGAGAATCGATGTAGCCATTTTCCTTGGTTTAAACACTACATTATACCTCTCTAATACCTAGCACGCCGATAACATAATGACTATTGGTTTGAAGAGTGAATATATGGTCTCACCCATTTTTAATGCAATTCCATCTACGTTCTTGCCAATTGTGTTTACATTTCTATAATTCAATTTATCTTCTTTCATTTACATTTCCCACAATTTTACTTGCTTTCGATTTACCTTTAGCATTTTACATTCTTAAGTCTTTTAAATTCAACTGCATTTTCTCTTTCTACCCCTTTCTTTTAATTTTGAAGTCTTTTATCATTCTGCATTGTCTTTTCAAATTTGATTTACATTTCTGCACCACTTTTACATTTCCTTTAAATTAATTTCTTTTTACATTCAAGTATTTTACTTTTGAAGCACTTTAATTTTCCAACATTTATCTTTTAGCATAATTTACTTTTCAAGTCTTTTAATTTCTTTCCATTTACTGTTTTCTGCATTTAAGTTTCTTGTATATTTTACAAGTCTTTCATTTATATTCTTTGCAACATTTACATTTCAAGCCATCTACATTTTCACAAACTTTTACTTTTCGGTATTTCTTTAAAGTTTTTTTGTCAAAATTACATTATCTTATATTTTTAAGACCTTGATTGGTCTTTGTTATTTGGGTCGAATTCATATATTCGATTATTTTAATGCATTGTTTACAAGTCTCCATACATGTTCAAATCAACAAAGTTAGAGTTATTATTCAATTTAATCTTTATAAGTTGAATCAAACATCTTATACACTAATTAAAATCTTGATCATAATTGAATTGAGATTTTTAACTTATTTTATACATTTAAGTTAAAAACACAACGTTGCTTATTTGAATAAAAAGAATCCACAACTGATAATTGATTCTAATTAGTCCCACAAATATAAAAATATTTGTTGATTAAAGTTACTGTGGAGAGTATCATCTTTTCGAGAATTATATTTTGATTTTATAAACAAATTTCTACCATCAACAATATTTAATAAACATTTTAATAATGGATAATAATCTACAAATAAAAATATGTGCTCAACATGTGGTATGTGAAATTCAAATATTCTAGACTTTTACATTTTCATAATTTAGTAAATATATAAAAATTTATAACTTCTTAACTATTACAAAAAAAAACTTCAAAATTAATTTGAACGCTCTGAACAAAGTTTTACATATTTTCACATTGAATATATAAATAACAAAGGCTAGTAAAATCCCAATCATACATTTAAATAAACGAATTATTCATGAGTAGTTATTGTTAAGCTTGTAACACTTGGAGTTAACTCATTTAAATAAGAGAGCTACTATTTAGTACGAAAAATGCTTGCACGAAATGCACCAATTAATACGTGTGTTGCTATCCTTTTTTTAAAACAATTATAAATTATACATTAAAAAATATAACATGATTTTTTTGACAGAAAACACGAGTTCGTGATTATTTGACGAAAAGGGTTTCGTACTACTTAGTATTTGCTTTTAAATAATTGAGTTCAATCTCAAACTTAAATTTGTTTATTTAAGTAAACAAATAAGCTTGATCAAGTATTTAACAAGTTAAGTTTGAATAGTTTACGAATAACTCAACTCATTTACACTCCTAGTTGCTAGCACTCCTTACATTATAATAATTGTTTTAGTTTAAAGAATAATTAATAATTAACTAAAAATTATGTGCTATAAAAATACGTATAACAAATATTGTATATTAAAAATAGCTATCTAAACGACTCGCCTTAGATCAATTTTTTATTTATTAAGAGTACATTTGAATATACTTAAAAAGAATTTTTATGATATAGGTTTTTAAGGTTTTTTTTTTAAATTACTTTAATGAAAAAAATATTACACTGTTTTTTTAATTGTTTCCTTAAAATTCTAATAAATTTGAAATTTTCATAAATTTATTTTATAGTTAAATTTTTATTAGAAATATTTTTCCTACCAAATAACCTTTTCCAAAATGACACTTACTTGCCCACATCATTTAACTTTTTGACTTTTCACACGATAAATTAATTGGATATATACATCGATGAAAGAAATTTTTTTGACGTACGTTTCTATTGTGAGCTAGTTTCTCACTAATTATAGGCCGGAGCTTCAAATTAACTCCATACCATATACTTTTCATCTTCAAAGTGAAATTAAGAGATGTACGATCATCATTTATGTATTATAGGTACAGGTAGTTCTACATCTTATCTAATACAACAATGTACTGCTATATATCATCAATCCTGGCTTGGCTTTGCAGCCAAATATTTTCTAATTGAAGTCCTACTTTCACTCTCTTTTTCATACACAAACTAGCACAATGGACCAATTCTATGAAGAGGTTCAAGAGCCAGTGAGTCCTCCTGGACAATATTTCAACAGTTCGGTGATATGTTCCTACATTTTTGGCTTTCTTAAAATAGCAGTTCCAATTGATGACTTACAGACTATACCTCTGCTTGAAGATGTCTTCCTACGTATCAACCCACGTTTCTCCTCTATTATGGTTCTTTCTCTATTCCATATACTTTTACATTTTCTTTAGGTCCACAAAAAAAGGGAAAAATATGTTTTGGTTCTCTCTATTTTCGGTCAAATTTAGTCTCAGTCTCTGAATTTTAAAATCGATGAATTTGGTTTTTGCATTTTTTGAAAATCTATGGAATTGGTCCCTCGCCTGTAACGTTGTTAGTCATGTTTGTTGACGTAGCTAATGGTGACACATGGCCGCCACATGTTAGATATGTGTGTAAGACTAATCCAAGGATAAAGCTACTAAAACTCAAGCTTTAAACCAACCAACAAAAAATTATTTGCTATTAGTTTTTATAAAACAAAAAGGCGACATGTATTAGTAAAAAGACCACATATATTGGTAAAAAGACTCAACATGTAGCTCTCTCATTTAAAATAAAAAAGTCTCTTTCAAATTTTACTTTAGGCCTTACTTAACGTTGGGTCGGTCCTATATGTGTGACTTGACTGACACGTGACATCAGAGACTAATTTCATCATATTTTATAAATGTGAGAACTAAATTTATCGATTTTAAAATACAGGGACTAATAACAAGTTGATTGTGGAGGGGGAACTTCACAATCAACTTGTTATCAAAAATAGGGGGAACAAGTTGATTTATCAAAAAATAATAATAATAATAACAAGTTGATTGAAAATAGAGGGACCTAAAACACATTTTACTAAAACAATAAAATTCTCTCCCGAATTGAGTCCTGTTTAGAGTCGAAAGAATATATGCTGATTACGAAATATCAAATATACTTTATTAAATTTTTTATTACTTAAAAATTAGGTATTAAATGAGTTTTGTATATTTTGTATAATAATTTCTTTTCATTATTATTATTTTGAAAAACATTAATAACACACTCTTTATTAATTATTAACTGAAATATCAAATATGTATAAGTTAGGCTCACTAAATAATTTGAATCTCACTTATTTAATAGGATTCATATAAAATTTACTCAATATTAAAAAAATTTGACATAGGATTTTACTTTCAAACTCTTATTTTTTATAATTATTAAAAATTTAAGATAATTAAAATAATAGTTAATAATTTAAATTATAATAATAAAATTAACTTGGCCAATTGGGTTTCACCAAAAGAATTGGTCAAATGGGGAAATAATTTTATTATTTTTATTGTAATTTTTGGATAAAATGTGTTTTAGATCCCTTTATTTTTATCAACTTTGGTTTTAGTTCCTGTATTTTAAAATCGATAAATTTGATTATCACATTTTTGAAGTATGGTGAAATTAGTTCTTGATGCCACGTGACACCATTAGTCATGTTAATAAACAAGACTAATGGAGTGAAGGATCAATTCCACAAGTTTCCAAAAATGCGAAGACCAAATTCATTGATTTTAAAATACAACGACTAAGACCAAATTTGACCAAAAATAGTGAGACCTAATCCACATTTTCTCCAAATTTAATTATTTATAAGGCTAGTCAACTTATAAGGACTTAGTGATACGAAATAAATTAGTAACACCCACTTCAAATTAACACGCTCATAAGTATTGAATTGATGTTCATCATATTGGCCTTTTGTTTTAATTGTTCAATTGAGTGCTTGACCACAGGTCAGCGGCCACGATGGTAAAATGAGATGGAAACGGGTACAAGTGAAGCCTGAAGAGCATGTAAAGGTTCCCAAATTTCCTGAATGCAATTCACCTGAATTATATGATCAATATTTTGGTGACTATGTGTCAAGGATTTTATCTGAACGGACACCTCAAAACAAACCACTGTGGGAAATCCATGTTATTAAATATCCAACAAGCAATGCTGCAGGCACATTAATTTTCAAACTTCATGCGCTAGGAGATGGTTATTCCCTCATGCGTGCCCTTCTTTCTTGTCTTCAAAGAACTGATGACCCTTCTCTTCCGCTTACTTTACCTTCAAGAGTATCATCAAATTCACAGCATGCAAAGAAAAACATGTTTGAGAAGTTACCTTCAGTTATGTCCTCCTTTTTTAGCTCCATGTCAGATTTTGGATCTAGCTTAATAAAGGCAAGAATAATTGAAGATGACAAAACACCCATAAGGTCTGGATATCAGGGAACTGAGTCTCAGTCTTTTAGCTTGTCAAACATATCATTATCTCTTGATCATATCAAAGGAATCAAGTCCAAGCTTGGAGTGGTAAGACTAGACCAGAAAAAATAGTTTATGCACCAAAAATGGAAAAAAATTTCTAATGTCATCTAATCAGAAATCATTATATATGATAAGTTTGTTGATTTTTACAAAAACTACATTAAAAACTATATCTGTTATATTTTTTATTAATTGACAGTGAAAAACTCTTTACATTGTCAATTCATAAAAATTAAACTCTTAATTATGCCATCCAATTAGGCTTGCTAGATTAATTAATTTTTATCTTTTTTTGGTGACATGAATGTAGACAATAAATGATGTGATTACTGGGATGATTTTCTATGGACTTCGGCTTTACATGCAAGAGATTGACTACAAGGCAAGAAAAGCAAATTCCACAGCTGTGGTAATGCTCAACACAAGAAATATTAGAGGGTACCAATCAGTGGAGGAGATGCGAAAACCAGAGGTCAAAGGTCTCTGGGGGAATAAAATTTTTTTCTTACAAATAGTAATTCCAAAGCTAAGCCAATCCAGAATCTCCAACCCTCTTGAATTTGTTTGGAACGCCCAGAAACTAATCAAGAAGAAGAGACGTTCTTTCAGTGTTTATCTCATAGGTCTGCTCTTGGATTTGGAGATGAAATTAAGAGGCCCTGAGGTGTGTATATGTAATTTAGGAGGTGTTTGAATTTAGAAAAATAGTTTAGAATTCTTATAAGAGTTTAATGGTTATGCATTGTCGGTGTAAAAAGTTTTACATTGTCAACCAATTAAAAATCATCATTGATATGACTTTTAAATTATTTATTATAAAAGTCAACAAATTTACAATAAATGGTGATTTGTGATTAAATGACAGTGTAAAACTACTTTACACTATCAGTACATAACCTGTTTTCTCTTCTTATAATTCTTTAACTCGTTTTAGTAAGTTTTATGATCAAATTTATAACACAACTTATCATATTATAAGCTAATACTTAATTATTTACCTAAATATACTCTTAATGATATGTTATTTATTTGTTTTAGATTTGATAAAATTGATTTTGAACCATTAAACATGATTGGGATGTGTAATTAAATTAATTTTAACTACAAATTTTATATTGAAACTTGTGTTACAGTGTGTGAAATTGATTTTAATAGTAAATTAAACTGCCCCATGTAGAGAATTAATCACCATTTTTAGTTTGTAACTTCTCTGCCTTATTCTGTTCATCTTCTCCAATTGATTGTGATGGTGTTTCAGGCTGTAGCTAAAATCATCTACAAGACTCTGGGAAACTCTAGTGTTGTTATATCTAACATATTTGGGCCAATGGAACAGATGGCTTTGGCAAATCATCCTGTAAGTGGTCTGTATTTCACCATGACGGGGGTGGACCTGAGGTATTTATTGAATTACTTATTTATTTTTGGGAGTTTCATTCACATATATAGTGGATAAGAAAATGCAACAAAAGCACTACTTAAGGGTGTGTTTGAAACAGTTCCAAAAATTATATTATTTCAATAATCAATTACATGTATAATTGATTATAATCAGAATCGGTTTTTGTTTAGGTAAATTTATTGAAAAACGATTTCAAGATAATTAATTTTATGTGAATACAATAAAAAATCTAGCTTTTATATAATAAATTACAAAAACAAAAGGTATGTATAAAGCTAAAAAGGAAAAAATGCTGTTAGAAAATTTGAGGGTAATTTGGAAATAACATGTTTGAGGGGAGAAAAAAGCTATTGAAAAATAATCATAAGCTACTATACTATAAATTAATTGACAAACAGTTTTTTTTTTTCAAAAACAAAAAAAGCCTTTTATTCGATTTCAAGTGATGTTCCAAGCATGATGATTATTTTCAAACATGCTTATGTGTGTGGTTGCAGAATGTATACATAACAATTATGAGCTATGTGAGAGTATGTGGTTGGTTCTAATATGCTTATGTGTGTGGTTGCAGAATGTAGACATAACAATTATGAGCTATGTGAAAGTATTAAGAATCACCTTCAGAACACTAAAGGGTTTCGTAGATGAACAGATATTCAAATTTTGCATGGAGAAAGCCTTTGATGTCATATTCAAAGCTGCTATGGAGATCTCTGAGACACCCAACAATAATTAATTGGGCATATGAAGATACTAATCAAATGCCTTCATATGCATATAGATATGGGAGGTTTGAGACGCGTTGCACGGGCAAATAATAGAATATCAATCATTCCAGAAAGAGTCACACATTCAAATTAAAATCATATAGTTGCTTAATTATTGTATCTTAGTTTTAGAAAATATGAATGTTCTTTAAGGCAATGAAGATATAGTAATCCGGGGGAACTATTCAAAATGCCGATCCTCATACTTTTCAAAAACTTGCCACGTTACCTTCATTTATTTTGGCGTGGAGACTTTCTATGTAATCGAACAATTAATTTTTATTTTTTTTTGGGTCAAGTGTATGCCATATGGAGGAAATTTCGTTTTCTCCTTGGTATTTGCAGAATAATTAATTTTCTTCCAGTTAATCCCACCAATCTTTGTCGTGACTCTTTTGTTTTACTTCCATAGTAACTCGTCTATCTAATGTTTTACTTGAACTTTTTTGAATTAAATATTTGCATTTTCTTTTCCGAGCACATTTCCTCTATGTAACTTTAGTTGCAGGTGAAAGAAAAAAAAAAAGAAAAAAAAAGACAGTAACGTTTTGAAAATTGGGAAAAGGTACGTGTGATTAAAATAAGAATTTAATGCAAGAAGGTTTACACATCGTTAAATATCAGTGTAAATTTTACACAGGAATGGTATCATAATTAAAGTTTTAAAATAAATCTTAAAAAATGGAACATAGTTTAATCTTTAATTTATAAGGTGTTAATAATACATTATTTAATATATTTTTCCTAACACATTTTTTTATTGATTAAAATTTATTAAAAACCACAACAACAAAAATGAATTGAGACTCATTAAATAAAGAGTAAGACTGCACAAATTTATAATTTCTAATGAATTTCAATAAATAATAAAAAGTGTATTTAAAAGTTTATCGTTAACATTTACTTATTTTATACATTGAACCAACTAATTAGTTAAAACTATATCATACAATCAGACAATTAGCTAACTAATTATCTCACCACCTATTAATTTTTTACAATCTATTTTTTTAGTGATGCATATTATTACAAAGGAGTATCTATTGAGATTTTTAATCTTCTCTGAGAGATCTGTTGGCACTCATAGGTGAGCTTTCCTCTTCCAACAATATTTTAAACCATATGCACTAGTCAAAATTCAAACTCTTGATAACATGTTTAAGGGATCCGAACTCAGTGTGACTCACAACAATCACTTGTTGGTTATAATCTATTAAAATTCTTCAAAAATAACCTTGTCCGGACATAACACAAATTAGTTTACTTCCTAATTATATCTCTTAAATCTTCCAATTTTATTTGTAACTTCAAAGAATGCATTTGTCCATCAAGACAAAAGCAAAATCTCTCTTCGCATCAACATGTTTTCTTTTCTTTGCTAATAAATAAAAGGCTAATACTTGGGTTGCTCTTAAGATTTTATTTTATTTTTCAAAAGGTACCTCCTTTGTATTATTTAAGGTTTTTATACACAAATCAATAAATGCAATAAATTTTCTTGTTTTTCATAAAATAATTTTTAAGTTTCCTATTATATTCTTTTTCATTTTTACTCCACAATAAATGCATACTAGTTATAAATGTGTAAATTAATTAAAAATTAAATGGAAAGTGAGGTATAATTGGTAAAAAAAATAATTAATGTTATCTGGAACTTCAAAAAGACAAATAAATAGGAACAATTTTTTTTTCTAAAAATTCTCACACTGAGTTAATTCATATCTTCACACTGTGAGTTAATTTCTTGTAAGAACAATCTTTGGGTTGTAAAAGCCTTGAGAGGCCTTTTGACTAAAAAATACTTGGTTTTTGAGATCTAAGGTTGATCATGTTGTAAGGCTTGAAGTAGCTTTTGAGAAACTTGTTGTAACCAGGTATTGGTTAGTGGAAATCCTTCTGGAAAGAAGGTATTAGATGTAACTCAGGTTGAGTGAATCAGTATAAAATCTCTGTGTGCTTTACCCTTCCTTATCCTTATGTGTTTTTTTTTTGGACGACCTTATATCTCTGATAAAACGCTTGTGAAAGGTTTTCAAAAATTCACAAACACACAATTCAACCCTCCTTTTTGAATGTTTCCTTTTCTTTCAAACCATACCCCACCCAAAAGTGAGGTCACCAACCTTTCATTCCTATGTAGGTTGTACCCTCACTTATAGTGCTAATATCACATCCCTATCTTATTACATCAGCCAACAGTGACTTACAAAATATGCCTTTCCATTTAAGCTCTATGACAGACTGTCTTTTTCGTTAACTATAAGACTTTATAGAGCATCATTTTTTGCCGTCTTGCAACACCTCCCAACCATGTTCACTAGGAAATTCTCCACCTTCTTTATTGTTTCTGTAGACCTGCATAGATCTCTGACGCATAGGCTAGACTTGAATTGAGCCTTTCCTTTACCCACTATCTTCTTGCTTATGATATACGTTGTGTTAAGGCCTACACATCCTGAACCTTTTTCCTTTTCTTGGCTACAACATGCATATTTTCCAGCCTATGACTTGATGCCTATTCCAGTTTCTTTGCTTCTTCTCTAAACCTTCACACAACCTTTGCACAAAATTTACTTTGCTTTATACCATGGCATACCTTGGGGTTTAACATCCACCCTAATAAGGGGTAGTTAAACACTCTTCTTGCCTTATTCCATTGCCAAGAAAGAGTCTTTACAAATTCCATTACTTGGTTAATGTTTCTCTTGCTTGCTGTAAAAAATAAAATAGTTTCGAGCTAATCAGATTGTCCAAACCACTGATAGCCAACTTGTTTTCCTCTGCACTTTAAGATCCATTAATCTTGCAAAATGTAAAAAATTCCATTATGTCTCATTGTGTAGTGTGGTACTTATGCCCCACCATTCCAAAACTTCATTCCAAATACTAGATAAGGCTATACACTCAAAGAACAAGTGTCTTGTATTTTCCACTCCCCTTCTACATGCTTTGCACATGATATCATTGTCATCAATTATATTTCTTTGTGCTAGGTTTTAGAGAAAAGGTACCTTATCTACCAAAATATAGTACTTTCAAAGGGACTTCTTTCACCCACATCTGTTTGAAAAATTCACTTGCTTTACCATGGGCTTGGACATAATTATCTGATATGCGTACTTAACTGTATATTGGCAAGATTTCTCCGCCTTCCGTACCTACCTATCTTCCTCATTTTCCACCATCTAAACTTAACCCACAACTACCTTTATCTCTAAAAGTAAATCATGCTCCCACTAAAACATAGGCCTCATTTAGTCCTAATGCCAAGTCTAAGCCCTATTATGCCACTCTCCAAGGTCAGCTATCCGTGCATATTTATTTGTTGCTATAATATATAACATTTAAATTTCTCACTTAGCTTGTAGAATACAAATATAACACAAGAAAGGGGGTTGAATTATGTTGTATCAAATTTTCGCAATTCTTTTGTTAACAACTTATTGTCTGAAATAAGATCAAAAGGATTTTCAAAAATGTTTTAAAAGATAAACGAAAGCTGAAAGACAAAACCAGAAAGCACACAAAATTATACTGGTTCGTCTCACCCTAGAGACTACGTCCAATTCTTGGCAACAACCAAGTTCCACTAATTTTCACAAGTTACAAGTATTCTTTCCACAAGCCTCTTCAGGCTCAACCCAAGTAGTCTTTCACTTGCCCCTCCAAGCAAACACCTAAGTATTTTTTTTGAATCAAAGCCTCTTCAGGCTTTCACCAATCTCATTAAGCAAAAGGTTTACGTGTGAGTTTACCTCACTGGGTTTAACATCTTATCAGACGAATATACAATGAAGTATAAAGAGAGTTTTACAAACAGAGTTTACGCAGGCTGTTTCTTTTCTTAAAGCAATTATGATCAATAACTACAACAAGTTTCAAAAAAGGTCTCTTCTTCTATTTATAGGCTTAAAAAAAATCCGTTGAGTATATTGCAGAAGATGACTTTCGTCTGATGAAGAGAGTCGTTGGAGCATTAAATGTAGCATTTAATGCCTTTCACCAACTTGTCATATGATAAGATAAAGTAGTCTGCTTATCTTTTCTATTCTTGTACTCAATCTTTAGCAGTTGTCATGTTTACTTTCCCGTTCTGACATTCGCACACATATTCCTCCTTTTTTGCTGACTTTTCTCGAGAGTAGGTGTATAGGTATAATACGTTTCGAGGTAGCTTACGCTCTGATTGATGTGCAGATCATTTTAGAATGTTGTCATCATTTGTAAGATTTGTTAGTTATAAAGTTTATCTAATCAAAGGATAAGACGATACTCATCTTAAAAACATCAGATGATTATATACGAACGAATGATCAGACGATTATGCGAGGACAGATATAAATTTAACTATTTGTTATTATCAAAATGTTTAAAGGTTACAAATTTATCCTTTGTCTTAACATAGCTTATCTCCCTCCACCCATTGATCATGCCAGAAAAAAGTATATTTTCGTTCTCCCATCTTTCTATAAATTATCTTTTAGAACTATTTTAGTTGCAAAGACTATTCCTCCTCTAAAGTATTAATAACTACCCACCAGGTTGAACACCTTCCTCCCCCTTTTTCCCATCTCCCACCTTCCCTCTCATACTTGCTCTTGAGTAGCCTATACCATAATGAGTTTTGCTCCCTCTTTATGCCATCACCATTTCCCTAATAATGTTAAGTTGAATGCCCTTCGAATTTTTACTCCTAATCCACCCTCTTCTTTTCTCATGCATGCTTTTTCTCATGTTACCCAGTGAATTTTACTTCTCCTTTCCCTCCCCCCCCTCGCCCTACAAGAAATTCTTAAAAATTGACTCAAATAAAGAGATAATACCTTTTGGAACCTTAAAGAAGGATAGGGAGAAGATCGAAAGAGATAAGATTGATTTGAGCAACAAAACTTTGTCACCCAAAAATATATGTTTACTGCCCCATTAGGACAAGATTTTCCCCTATTAACAAGCCAAGGTATTTAAAATCCAAAAATTCGACTTTACAATTCAAGATTATAGATGCCTCACCTAGCCACTAGTCCTCTATGTTTACCCCTAGTAAGTGACCCTTGTAAAATTCACTTTCAGTCCCAAGGTTAACTCAAGGAGTTGTAAGAGAGCTTTTTATAGCCTAGACATTCTCCTATGTTTTCTCCCCAATTATCGAAGTGTCATAAGCAAACTAAAGGTGTGATATACATGACCCCCTCTCACTAACTCTAAACCCATTAAAAAGCCCACGTGTACACACCTCCCCGAATATTATATTATTACTTCGGCCACAATTACGAATAGGAAAGGTGCTAAAGGGTCTCCTTGACTAAGTCCTCTTTCCATACTGAATTCTTCAGTTAGGCTTCCATTAACTAGGATAAAGGATGGGAAATAACAAATATGGTAATGCCACATTGTAAAACCTTATTTTATAATATATAACAATAATGATAATTGGTAATTAATAATTGATAATTGATGTAATTGAATAATTGATTTTTTTTTAAAAAAGGAAAATAAAAACTAAAAATTTATCCAGTCCAAACCACTCTAGATTTGGATTGGATCAAATTTGAATTTTAAATCAAACCAATTATGATGAATTAAGAAAACTAAAGTAATTGAACAAAATGATTTTTTTAAATCGATCCAATCTAATCTGTAAACGAACAAATCATCAATTTAGTCCCTCAAATATTACCCTCTCTCTTATATAGTTCCTAAAGTAATAAAATTATATAAGTAATCTCTCAAGTATTGAATATCTGTAAGTTTAATCCCTAAGTTGATATATTTTACTAACGTTTAGGACCAATTTGATAGACTTTTTAATACTTAAAGAACTATTTATTATAATTTTTAATACTTTAGATATCACTTATATAATTTTCTTATTTAAGGGGTATATTGGATTGAGATTTTAAAAGGCTTTTTTTGTGATAAAAAAATCTTATGATATTCAATCAAAACTTTTAAATAATATAAATAAGTCTTGTGGTATTCAATTAGAACTATCGAGATTTTTTTAAGAGGATGTCAAAATCTGATGGTATTCAATTGAGATTTTTTACAACTTACCAAAATTATTTTGGTATTAAAAAAGTACAAATTTCTATGGGTTATTTTGTAGGTGGATTTTGTGTAACTTTTTAGTATGATGTATAAATAAATACCACAGTTGTTCAACAATCTCACCCAAATCCTTGGGACTTTACTACTTTCTCTTTTCTTTCTTTCTTTTTTCTATCGTTGTCAGACTTATATTTCTCTCATCATACATATTTTTTTCTCTTTTTGTTAAAAGTGGTACAGACGTTAGTACTTTTCTACACGTGCACGCCCTTCAAAGACTCTGTCTTGTCAAATTTACATTTGAAATTGCGATCCACATAAAAATAAGATAAAGTAGCGTGAGGTAAATTCACATTTTTTTCACATATGGATGCAGGTCCAAACACATTTGGTACAAACCTATGTTTTGGCACAGTTAATAGTTGTCTGACCTAAATAAATATTAACAGTTTTATTCAATCCTATGGAAATGATGGTGCAAACAAAAGCAAATATTATTAAAATTAAATGTTATTTTATTTTAAAAGTTAAATATGTTTGAAATTGTTAAGGCTGTGTATGATATTTTTTTCATTTCATAAAATTTACAAAATGAAATAATGTTAAGTTTTCAACATTCTTTTAAAAGAATCACTATACATATAAATAACAGATAGTATAAATACAAAATAAAATTAAAAATTAGAATTAAATTATATAATAATGAATATGACCTTTTATTAAAATCTGAATAAAATCCTCGAATGAGTCCTTTAAATTTATATGATTTTTGAATTAAAATATTTTCAAAATACTATAAAGTATCACTTATCTATATCTATATATTTATATATTTATATATATTATAAAAGAAGATTTTCTTTTACGTTCTTTCCTGTTTTTTTTCCCACTTATTTACATGATTTTTTCTTACTCATTATTGAATAATTTCCTCTCTCATTTGTGTAATTTTTCTATGCATTTTTTTTCAATCTTTTAAATATTTTTTCCTTTGAATTTTTTCTTATCCAGTTACATGATTTATCTTCTTGTTTTTTGTACCCATTTGAATTATTAATTTTTTTCTTATTTTCTTTGTCTGTTTACATCTTTTTTTCATGCATTTTTCTTTATTTGTTTGAATTTTTTCCACCACCAAAATTGTCACTTATTTCTCATTGTCATCTGAGTGTTTTTTGTCAAATGTTTCTGTTAATTTGTACGATATTTTTATACATTTATTTGCAAGATTTTTTCACCTAGTTGAATGATATATTTTTTTAACAATTTTGTATCCAATTGAATGATTTTTTTGCTATTTTTTTTATCTCTTTATTATTTATTTGTTATATTTTTTTACTAACTCTTGTAACTTTAAATGATTGCTTAAAATTTATGAGTTTTTTCAAAGAGTTTAATGATTATGCACTATTAATGTAAAAACTTTTACACTATTAACCAATCAAAAATTACTGTTGGTATGATATTTAAGGTAGTTTCTGTAAAAGTTAACAAACTTATCATACATGATAGTTTGTAATTAAATGGTAGTGTAAAATTGCTTTATACTATTTGTACTCGTTTGGTGGTCAAGATATGATAAGATAAGAGAGGATATGAAAGCATGATAAAAATAAGATAAGATAAAAGCAGGGTAAGCTATAATCTTATCTAATGTTTGGTGTACACCAAATAACAAACTAGATAACGATAAGATAAAATATAAATTTTGTTCAAATGACAAAATTACTGTTTCATAAAATTACATATAGTTTTCTAAAAGTAACTTTTAATTTTAATTTTTAATTTTTTTTACAAAAATTTACAATTTTAACTAAACTATATAATATTTTTTTTATTTATGTAGTTATTTTTCTTAAAATTATAAAAAAATTATATAATATTTTTAAAATTATAATTATTATTCAAATAATTTTATTTAAAAAATATTTGAATAGTAATTATTTAATTTTTAATATTTTAATTAATAATATACTTTAAATTTATATGTCAAAATTATTATTATTGTATATAAATTAATATATATATATATATATATAAAGAGCTTATTCTATCATGTTGCTTCCTAACCCAGCTCCTCCCTTAAGATAAGAAATATACTGGAGTAACAGGATAAGATAAGGGATAGGATAGTATTATCATATCTTACTGGCGTAGCAAACAACAGATTACAACATGATAGGATAGTTATCCTATCATATCTTGTTCACCAAACGAGTCCTTAGTGTATAGCCTATTTCTTCTCTTTCAAATTGTGCTCTATATGTAAATTATAATAACTATCTTAAACGAGAGTATTTTAAGCTGTCATTCTTCAACGAGAGTGTTTTTAGAAAATTTTCTTAACCTCTTATTTCTTTCAATATATTATTTTCAACATCTTTAGTTTTAACTTGAATTTTAATATTTTTTAAAAAAATTATCATTAATTAAAAATAATATTGTATCACAATATAAAATATTTATCATAAATCTAAAATATAATTTATATGTTCTAAAATATTTATTTATTACGAATTTTAATTATAATATAATTTATATGTTTAGAAATATTTATTTATTATAAGTTTTAATTATATAAAATAAACATTTATTCTATGTAATGCATAGGCTAAAATATTAATGTAAAACACGAAAATAACATAAGAAGGGGGTTGAATTGTGTTATTTTAAAATTTTTAACAAAACCTTTTTAGAAAAGCGTTTCATCTAAAGGATTAAAAAAAACTTTTGAAAGGTATTTACAAAAACCAAAGAGAAGCTACAAGCGAGAGAGACACTGAGATTTATACTGGTTCGTCTCACCCCAGAGACTACGTCTAGTTCTTGGCAATCAACCAAGTCTCATTATAACTTAAACTAGTTACAAGTATTCTTTTATCCAAGCCTCTTCAAGCTCAACCCAGGTAGTCTTTCACTTGTCTCTCCAAGCAAATACCCAAGTATTCTTTTATCCAAGTCTCTTCAAGCTTTTCACCAATTTCACAGAGAAATAGTTAAGAGTAAGTTGTCACACATAAGCTAACATCTTATTAGATGAATATACTAAGTTTAGAAAAGTGTTACAAGCAAAGATAGATTCATAAATTACAAATTAAAAGAGAGAATTTTTCAAGAGTTCCACACTCGTAACAATGATCTATTCCTCTACTTATAGGGCTTTTCCAAAAGTATCCGTTGTGAGTGTCTTTGGAGACACCCTTTCGTTTGGCGTTGTAAGAGCAGAAAAGAGTCGTTGGAGCATCAAATGTAGCATTTAATGTCTTTTACCAACTAATCACTCTGATAAGATAAAACAGTCTGCTTATCTATCATTTCTCGTACTCAATCTTGTTACGGTGGGCATATCTGCTTTCCGTGCTGACATCTATGCTCAGGTTCCTACTTTTAAGCGTAAAGTTAACTCTTATCAATGATAGGTATGTAGATGTCTTCTTTTTCTGAGAGACCGTACTATTTTCAAATGAAACAAGAAGGTTCTTGAATACCATATCTATAAAAAGACAAGTTTAGC
Source organism: Spatholobus suberectus (assembly GCA_004329165.1). Taxonomy (NCBI): domain Eukaryota; kingdom Viridiplantae; phylum Streptophyta; class Magnoliopsida; order Fabales; family Fabaceae; genus Spatholobus; species Spatholobus suberectus. The sequence goes on from CM014731.1 coordinate 69,593,178, forward strand.
ACACACACACACACACACACAGAGATATATATATATATATATATCGTCTCGGGAAGTTGAGATGCATACATAGTTCGCGTAATAAGACGATAGCGAAAATATGTGATCAGATGATTAAGTATAAAACTGTTTGAAAACGTGTGATCAGATGATTAAGCATAAGACTATTTATTATTATCAAAATACAACGAAGGTCATAGATTTATCCTTTGTCTTAACAACTAGTTTTATAAATTTATAAGAGACATGCTATTTATACAACAACTCATACAACAGTTTGTACAACAATACTTTTTGTGTCTATCTATCTCCTGCATATCATTTATTATATCTGATAATGATAAAGAGAGAAACACAAAATTGTTGTTGTGCAAATTGTTTTATGAATTATTATATGTGTATTATAACACATTTACTTTTACTTACTAATCTGTTTTTCTAATTATTCTATAATTATCTATTGAGAATCGGATAGGAATCTCATGAGTCTAATCCCACGGTTACGTTCGTATTAGTAAATAGTAGTTAGTTTAGATTTTTAATAATTTTTCCAGACCGGAGCCCGAGAAGGGATAAAATGATTGTTTAGCCCTTATAAGGACTGGATAATTGAGAAATAGATAAAAATAATTTAAATGTCTAAAATTTATTTTTAAGTCATATATGTGCTTAAAATAATTAATAATAATTTTATAAATTTTTCTAAAATTTATTGAGACAGCTTTTGTAAAATGACCAAAATACCTCTAGTTAATTACGGAAGTAAACTAAAAACTTTTTAACCTCAAAATATTTTGAAAAAATTATATTGTGTATATTTTAATTATAAAAATTTTATTTTAAGGTAAAAATAGTGAAAAACCGAACAAATATATTTATTTGACAAAAACTTTGATTTTTTTAGCTTAATAAATACCCTTTTTAGTGAAAATTTTATTATAAATAATATATATATGAGAAAATTCCAATAATTTTTTTTTAGACTTAAAAATATGTGTGAAAGCATGGTGTGGTCATATTTGGTTAAAAATGAGCCTAAAATTCAAACCAATTATTTACCATAAACCATTATTTTCTTACCTTTTACCATTATATACATATGTTAAATTAGGAGTCAATAATTTCAACTCTTATTTTCTCCCTTATGGCTCCATTTTCTTACTGTTCTAAACTGGTGGTTGGGGGAGTAGACTTTTAATTATTTTTTTATGGGTTTAGTCAAAAAAATTAAATCAAAACTATACTAATTTTCTCCTATAAATACCCCTCCATCTACACTACAATTCTCACACTTTCTTCAATTTTCATACCTCTTCTCTGCTGGAAATCTGATTGTCCTCCTTCTCTCCATTCTCCAAGTCTTAAAAAAAAATAAATTCTTCCACCATTAAAGCGTTCCAAGCTTAGGTTTAGTTTCTATATTTAAAATACCTCTTTTCCTCTTCCATATTTAACCAACAAGCTACTTATTTAAGGTAAATGGGGAGTCAGGTTTAAGCCTCTAATTTTTGTTTTCTTAATGGGTGTGTGTGTGTGTTGGGTTATCCCTTAAACCCATAGTATTATACTAATCCTACTACTATATATATATATATATATAATTATTTACTTTCTTGTTCATTTTAATTTCTTGATTTATTTTAATGACATTTAATTTGATGTTATTTATTTTCTTGCTCTTATTATTATTTTTATTTATGTAGATGATTTTGGAGTGTATTTTTCCCCCAAAGCCCTTAGCTTTTTACTTTCCATTTAATTGTTTTCATGTAGATAGTTGTGGAGTGGAGCAAAAACTCTTAGCTTTTTACTTTCCATTTAATTACTTTTATGTAGATGATTTTGGAGTGGTTTTTCTCCAAAAATCCTTAGTTTTTTTGCATTCCATTGTCATTTACATTTATGCTATTTACCTTATTGTCCATTTTAATTTCTTGTCATTTATATTTTTGTCATTTAAGTTATTGCTATTTTCTTTTTGGTCATTTAAATTTTTTTATTTATTTTATTGTTCCATTTTTATTTATTTTTATGTTGGCTTTATTTTGTTGGTACTTCATTAAAATTTATTATCCTATTATTTTAAATTATTATTGAATTTATTTTTATACAAGTTAATTAATTTAAATCAAGTTTATGGTCTTGAATCACTTGAAATAAAAAAATTTAGAACCTATCTCTAATTATGGCTCTCAGTTTTTTTTTTTTAAATGAAGCTAAATTTTTTTTTTTTTTAAAAAACCTAAACAACTAGTATAAACAAAGTGGTTAGGAATAAAATAATTTATAAAATAAAATTTTTCTAGACAACAAAAATAAATAGAGTTGATTAAGAAATAATGGTAAGTTATCAAATAAATTTTTAAGACGACTTAACAAGTATTTTAAACTCTTGCATTCAAAAGAATTTAGAAAGAGGAAGCAAACAAAAATTAACTTGAAATGAAAATAGTAGAAGAAGGATTAAATTTCTACAAAAGTTGAAATTTTGATTGTTATGAATTGTCCAAAATTTCAAAGTGAGAAAATGAAAAAGTTTTTGGTTGTTTTACATAAAAGGCTCGCGGTTCTTTTAAATAGATTAAGTAAATTGAATTCTTTTATTAATTTAAGCATTTTGACAATTACTTAATTTGGTTCAACTTAGTAAAATTGAATCTTAGAATTTGTAGAAAAGTTTAAAGAAAAGTTTTTCCTTTATCTTTTATGAAACTAATTTAAGAAACAAGGTTTTGAGCCAATTGAATTAAATGTGCTTCTAGCCAAACTAGTGAAAGTTTTTAGAAATAAAAGTTTTCTTGTATAAATTAAATGGTCTTGACATTGAATCTTTTGTTAACTTATAGCTAAGAAATGGAATTTTATTCAACTAAGCCTGTCTAGTAAATGTTTTTGTCAATAGAATAAAATGCCTACACTTGTAAATAAAGCACACGTTTTAATTAATAATTCTCTCAAACTTTAACTTTTAAATTTTCTCCATATTTATGGATTAAGAACCTTTCCTTTAAAATAGTCTAATTTAAACAAAATTAGAAAAGGAGAAGGATAAATCAAAGGAATTAAATTAAAAACTTATTTTTAAAAGTATATATGTGTGAAAGTGAATTTTTACATGCAACTTTAACTGTTAACATTTTCTTGCTATATTTCCTAGTTGAATTGTTTCTAAGTTATTATGAATGATAGATGAATATCTCTGTGAAGAGTGATTCTGAAACTCTGCTGGATTACCCAGAGAGTATGTCTGGAAACTTTGAAACAAAGTCATAGGAATTTTTAAAATTTATTTACTTAATCTATTTAAAAAGGGCCACGAGCCTTTTATGTAAAACAACCAAAATCTTTTTCATTTCCTCACTTTGAAATTTTGGACATTTCATAACAATCAAAATTTTAACTTTTGTAGAAATTTAATCCTTCTTCTACTATTTTTATTTCAAGTTAACTTTTTTGTTTGTTTCCTCTTTCTAAATTCTTTTGAATACAAGAGTTTAAAATACTTGCTAAGTTGTCTTAAAAATTTATTTGATTACTTACCATTATTTCTTAATCAACTCCATTTATTTTTGTTGTCTAGAAAAATTCTGTTTTATAAATTATTTTATTCCTAGCCACTTTGCTTATACTAGTTGTTTATTTAAAAAAAAAACAAAAAACAAATTTAGCTTCATTTTAATCTTTTTAAAAAAATTGAGAGCCCATAATTAGAGATAGGTTCTAAAAAATTTTATTTCAAGTGATTCAAGATCATAAACTTGATTTAAATTAATTGACTTGTATAAAAATAAATTCAATGATAATTTAAAATAATAGGATAATAAATTCTAATAAAGTACCAACAAAATAAAGGCAACATAAAAATAAATAACAATGGAATAATAAAATAAATAACAAGAGTTAAATGAACAAAAATGAAATAGCAATAACTTAAATGGCAAAAACATAAATGACAAGAAATTAAAATGGACAATAAGGTAAATAGCATAAATATAAATGACAATGGAATGTAAAAAAACTAAGGGTTTTGGGGGAAAAACCACTCCAAAAACCATCTACATAAAAGTAATTAAATGAAAAGTAAAAAGCTAAGAGTTTTGGGGGAAAAGGGAAAATCTATTCCAAAACTATCTACATGAAAGCAATTAAATGGAAAGTAAAAAGCTAAGGGCTTTGGGGAAAAAAGTCACTCCAAAACCATCTACATAAATAAAAGTAATAACAAGAGCAAGAAAATAAATAACATCAAATTAAATGTCATTAAAGTAAAGCAAGAAATTAAAATGAACAAGAAAGTAAATAATTATATATATATATATATATATATATATAGTAGTAATATTAGTATAATAATATGAATTTAATGGATAACCCAACACACACACACCCATTAAGAAAACAAAAATTAGAGGCTTAAACCTGACTCCCATTTTACCTCAAATAAGTAGCTTGTTGGTGAAATATGGAAGAGGAAAGGAGATGTGTTAAGTGTAGAAACTAAACCTAAGCTTGGAATGCTTTAATGATGGAAGAAAAAAAATTTTAAGACTTGGAGAGTGGAGAGTGGAGAGAAGAAGGACATCCAAATTTCCAACAGAGAAAGGGTCTGAAAATTAAAGAAGAAAATGTGAGAATTATAGTGTAGATGGAGGGGTATTTATAGGAGAAAATTAGTACAGTTTTGATTTAATTTTTTAACTAAACCCATAAAAAAATAATTAAAAGTCTACTCCCCCAACCACCAATTCAGAACAGCAAGAAAATAGAGCCATAAGGGAGAAGATTAGAGTTGAAATTGTTGACTTTCAATTTAACATGTGTATGTAATGATAAAAGGTAATAAAATAATATTTTATGGTAAATAATTGGTTTGAATTTTTAGGTCAGTTTTAACCAAATTTGACCACACCATGCTTACACACATGTTTTTGTGAGTCTATTTTTTTTTCGGAATTTTCTCATATATATATTATTTATAATAAAATTTTCACTAAAAATGGCATTTATTAAGCTAAAAAATCAAGTTTTTGTCAAATAAATATATTTGTTCGGTTTTTCACTATTTTTCCCTTAAAATAAAATTTTTATAATTAAAATATACTCAATATAATTTTTTAAAAATATTTTGAGGTCAAAAAATCTTTAGGTTACTTTCGTAGTCAACCTAGGATATTTTGGTCATTTTACAAAAACTGTCTCAATAAATTTCAAAAAAAATTATAAAATTATTATTAATTATTTTAAGCACATATATGACTTAAAATAAATTTTAGACATTTTAAACTATTTTTATTTATTTTCTCAATTATCTAGTCTTTATAGGGGCTAAATAGTCATTTTACCTTTTTACGAGCTCCGATCTGGAAAAATTATTAAAAATCTAAAATATCTACTATTTACTAATACGAATGTAACCATGGGATCATACTCATGAGGTTCCCATCCAGCTCTCTATAGATAATTATAGAATAATTAGAAAAACATATTAGTAAGTAAAAGTGGAGGTGTTACATTACTCCTCTTCTTTTAGGAATTTCGTTCCCGAAATTCACTAACATATGAACAATTGAGGATATAACTCCTACATGTTGCTTTCGAGTTCCCAGGTGCTTTGTCTAACATCCCAAGCGCTAACGAAGCGGAGAGTGATCGTCGGTACAAAAGAGATAGGGCACAGACAAGGAGCGGCTTTTGGCAGACTTCTAGTGGGAGGGGCACATAAATGAATTGAATACACACTGAAATGAGATGGATCTAGAGGCTGTGTAGGTATGTGACTGTACATTTGATGATAACTTAAAGGAATTAATAAAGTGCTACCTATACCAATAAGATGCATCTACTTTTCGATAGTCTATCACTTAAGAACTCTACAGTTAAGTGTGCTTGACTTAGAGCAATTCTGGGATGGGTGACCTCCTGGGAAGTTTCCTAGGAAGCGTGTGAGTGAGCACAAAGTGTAATATCCCCAGTGCTGACAAGGGTAGGGAGTGATCGCCGGTGCAAAAGAGATAGAGCATGAACAAGAAGTGGCTCCTAACAAGCATCCAGCAGGAATGACACATGAATGAATCAAATACACACCAAAATGAGAGGGATCCAAAGGTTGTATAGGTATGAGACTATACAGTTGATGATAGCTTAAAGGAATTAAGGAAGTGCTACATGTACCAACAAGATGCATTTACTTTTTGGTATTTTATCACTTAAGAACTCCACAGTTAAGTGTACTTGACTTGGAGCAATTCTAGGATGGGTAACATTCTAGGAAGTTTCCTAGGAAGCATGTGAGTGAGGACAAAGCACGCTGAAAAGTCTTGTGTTGGTTTTTAGGGACAGTCATTGATCTTGAAAGCGGTCAGGTGTAACAAAATGGTATCAGAGCAGGGCCTCTCTCCTAGCATGGTGTGGTTCGAGGATGAACCAAGCGGAAGTTGGTGGGTATAACTTGAAATAAAAACTTTTAGAACCTATCTCTAATTATGGGCTCTCAGTTCTTTTTTTAAAAAATAAAATGAAGCTAAATTTGTTTTTTTTTTTAAAAAAAAAAACTAAACAACTAGTATAAACAAAGTGGTTAGGAATAAAATAATTTATAAAATGAAATTTTTCTGGACAACAAAAATAAATGGAGTTGATTAAGAAATAATGGTAAGTTATCAAATAAATTTTTAAGACGACTTAGTAAGTATTTTAAACTCTTGTATTCAAAAGAATTTAGAAAGAGGAAACAAACAAAAATTAACTTGAAATGAAAATAGTAGAAGAAGAATTAAATTTCTACAAAAGTTGAAATTTTGATTGTTATGAAATGTCCAAAATTTCAAAGTAAGAAAATGAAAAAAAATTTATTTGTTTTACATAAAAAGCTCGCGGCCTTTTTTAAATAGATTAAGGAAAATGAATTCTTTTATTAATTTAAACATTTTGGCAATTACTTAATTTGGTTCAACTTAGAAAAATGAATCTTAGATTTTGTAGAAAAATTTAAAGAAAAGTTTTTCCTTTATCTTTTATGAAACTAATTAAGAAACAAAATTTTGATCCAATTGAATTAAATGGGCTTCTAGCCTAATGATTGAAAGTTTTTAGAAATAAAAGTTTTTTTGTATAAATTAAGTAGTCTTGACATCTAATCTTTTGTTCACTTATGGCTAAGAAATGGAAGTTTTATTCAACTAAGCCTTTCTAGTTAATGTTTTTGTCAATAGAATAAAATGTCTACACTTGTAAATAAAGCACACGTTTTAATTAGTAGTTCTCTCAAACTTTAATTTTTAAATTTTCTCCATATTTATGGATTAAGAACCTTTCCTTTAAAATAGTCTAATTTAAAAAAAATTAGAAAAGGAGAAGGATAAATCAAAGAAATTAAATTGAAAACTTATTTTTAAAAGTATGTATGTCTGAAAATGAATTTTTGTATGCAACTTTAAGTGTTGGAATTTTCTTGCTATATTTCTTAGTTGAATTATTTCTAAGTTATTATGAATGATGAATGAATATCTTTGTGAAAAGTGATTATGAAACTCTGCTGAATTACCCAAAGAGTATACCTAAAAACTTAGAAACAAAGTCATAGGAAACCCCCGATTGAGTTAGGATCATGCTAAGAAGCATGAGTTCCTGTGTCTGGGAAGTAATAGTTTGGTATACTGCGGGATGAAAGACAAGAACCATTATTGGGGTCTTGAGGGTAAGGTATCAAGTTGTGACCGTCCTAATGGTCAGGTTAGCACCCTGAACCGGGATAAATCACGTAAACCGACGTGATAACCTTGACACTTGTTCAGCATCACCATGATTGGTAAAGTGTATATCTCTGATGGGCGTGTGACCCTTTCCTCGAGGATGATGATTACAACATGAATGTCTATACCTTGTGAGGGATTATACAAACTCCCAATCATTTCCTAGTGATTCCTGATGGTTAAAGTAAATAATTAAAGATAGGTATAGATCCATACGTCTTGTAAAGGTTGAGATTGAGTTGTAATGACATAGGTCAGACCTTAGGATTTCTCCAATTGGTTGTTTAATTTATTGTTTGTAGCCTATTAAGAAAATGAATGAGGCTTTTATAAAAACCTCACTAATTTCTTTTTTCTTTCTTTCATATACAATTGTGGTACGAGTAGATGGACTCTGAGGACTGACAATGATGGTAACTCTACGTATGACTTTTGTAGATTCTATAAGATGGGGTGGCCTAGTATAGACTTATATTGCTTTGACATATGTCATTTTGTTGTACAGCTACGGGCGGGTATCTAGGATGTACTTTTGTTGTATTTGTTGATGTATTCTTTATATATGTACTCTGACTTTGTATGTAAGACTTGATATTTATTTCATGATTATGGTTCTTTATATAATGTCTCTTAGAATTACTAAATGTTTGCGAAAAATAAGTAAGTATAAGTATTAAATCAAGCTAACGTTTCTAACAAATGGATTAAGAAATAATAAAATAAAATGAACATATGTCTTATTATAGTGAGTGTTACACTAAACGTCAACTTCTATTTCTTAAAGCCTATTATTATATGATGATAAAATGAAATCACTAGTAGAGTACGAATTAATTAACTTTCAAATTTATACCAATTCTACAAACTTAATTTACTTTATAAAAACATTCAAATTTAATAAATAGGTTAATAAAATTTGATATTCATAAAAAAAGATTTAATTGTTTAATTGCCTAAAATATTTGTCTATTTTTCATTTTTATATATCCACTTTTACATAATAAAATATTTTAGGGTTTATGGTTTTTCTATTAAATATCTCACTTTTATTTATATTTTTATTTTTCGAAACATTATTCCCTGAATTTAGTTAATTTCATCTATTTTTATATTATAAACCCAATATTTACTTTTAAAATACAAACATTTTTATATTATAACCATGTGACATCTCTTGTATTAAATTAGATTATGAACTGGTATGATACACGGGAAATTAGCATTTGATTATTATTTTGATTGATATGCAATATAAAATATTTGTAACGTAAATATATCTTTCATTAATATGTAAATTTAAGGGTAGTCAAATATATCAAGCTTATTTTGAATTATTTCCGTAAAAAATTGATTTACGTTTAATGCATTATTGTGCAATTACTATTTTTTTTTACCATATATAATAGTTATTTTGATTCTCTAATTTTTCGTGTATTAATTGTTCATAAATTGCTTGTCGTAATTATCTATAAACAAATTTGTATGCAAATAAATATGAGGTTGACACATAAGCAAAGAAAAGGGGGGAAACACTTTGGTGTTGCCAAATAGGATGAGATTTGACGTGAGATTGCTCTAGAGGTTGATATGTGGAAGTTTTCTTTTTTAGATTGTTTTCGTTTGTATAGATTATAGATTAGAATAACCATATTGAATGGGAGTGTTTTTAACTGTTGTTCTTCAACGAGAATATTTTTAAATGTTTTTTAACTTATAATATCTTTCAATCTATTATTTTTAATATCTTTAGTTTTAACTTGAATTTTGATATTTTTTTAAAAAAATTAATAATTAAAAAAATATTATATCACAATATAAAATATTTGTCATGAATCTAAAAGGCTTAAATATGCTTTTGGTCCTTGTAATATATTGTTTTTTTGATTTTGGTCCTTATAAAAATATTTTTTTTAAAATACTCCTTGTAAAATTCTTTTTTTTTTTTTGGTCCCTATTATTTTGTTTAGTCCTTGTAATATATTTATTTTTTTTTGTTTTTGTCCTTATAATATGTAAACAATTTGCTTTTAGTCCTTACCAATTTTTTTTCAAAGGGACTAATTCAAAATAAACAAAATATTATAGGGACTAAAACAAAAAAATAGATATATTAAAGGGCTTAGAACAAATAAAAAGACTAAAATAATTTTTTTTTTACAAGGACCATTTTAAAAAAAATAATTTTATAGAGATTAGAACCAAAAAAGTGATATTTTATAAGGACCAAAAGTATATTTAAACCAATCTAAAATATAATTTATATGTTCTAAAATATTTATTTATAATATAATGTATATATTTAAAGAGAAAACAGGCCATGCACTGATAATATAAAATTGTTTTGTATTGTCATCCAATTACAAATCACCATTTATTGAAAGTTTGTTGACTTTTATAATAAATACTTTAAAAGTCATATTAATGGTAATTTCTGATTACTTGATAGTGTAAAACTTTTTACATTGACATTACATGACTATTAAACTCATGCTTAAAAGTATTTATTTATTATACATTTTAATTATATAAAATAAATATTTACTCTTTTTTTTTGGATTAAATATAAATATTTACTTTGTATTTTTTTTTGAAATGAAATCGAGTGTTTATTCGTCCTGAAAAACCCCCGTTAGATACTGGAGTCTAGACCGAGGAATATCAGCATGTTTCTTCTTCCTTCCCCTTTCACAAACTATCTTCGCTGAAAAACGACTCAGTCGTCGAGACCCAAAATCCTAACCCCACGATGGCGAGTGAAAAGCTGGTGCTGGCGGTGACCAGGGCCGCGAGGCCAACCTTCCGCAACCAAAACGACAAAATCGCCTTTGCCGTTCACTCCGCCTTCCTCGCCTCCGGCTATGTCCTCACCGCCACGGGTCCCCAGGCCCTCTCCGACGATGCGTTTTCCGACCCATCCAATGGTAACCAAAGAAAGAAGACAAAAAAAAAAACCTTTTCCATTTTATTCTTCTTTTATTTTTCAGTTTCCCTTTTGCTGAATTTTTCGATGTTTGTTGATGTGCTGCGTTTTGTGTGTAGACGAGGTGCCCGTTGATCACTGGAACGAGCTAAACGACGAGTACGCGTTCGTTTACGCGAACCCAGAAAAGGGTTCGGAGAAAGTGCTTGTCAAGTGCCTCGTCATGAACGACAGATTGCTCGTTCATGCTTTGTCTCAGGGGTCTTCGGAGCCTCTAAGCCTTGAGATTGAGTAATTGACTCTTTCCTCTGTTTTTTGTTTTTTTTTGGGTTGAAATTTTGATTGTTTTGATGTTCTGATCGAGAGGTTTGCGTTTTTGAGTGGGTTTTCTTTGTTGTGTTTGAATTGTGCTCATTTGGACATTGGGAATATTGAGTTTAGTTGAAAATTTTACTTTTTCTTTTTAAATTTTGGATTTTTGCAAGTGGGTTTTCTTTTTGGGTTGAGTTTTGCTGCTTTGGAAAAAACGGGGTTATTGTCTGAAGAGTGTTTGGACCTTTTTTTTATACCCATGAGTTCAAGTAAAGGATTTCATTCGTTTTTATTATTTATTTTTGGGTGGGGCTGGGGGTGTTTGGATTTTTTTTATTATATATGATGTGCCTTGGGTTTTTATGTTGTGTTGAATTGTGTGGTCACTTTGAAATGGGGTTTGGGTCTGGTTTTTTATATGCAGTGTTGGGGACTATGCTGGAGAGGATGGGGGCAGCAATTATTCTCACCAGTTCAAGAATTTGGATAAGCTTGTGAAGAAAATAGATGGGGATGTATTGTCTAAATTAGATGGTTCTGCTAACGCCAGCTCATCAAGTAGAAGGTGAATTTCGATTTTGTGAACTCTGTGTGTGTCCTTTTTTAATGTTATCTGGATCTTATATAACTCTTTGACAGTGAATGCTTCAAGTTTTCTGAATTGGGCCATTATATAATTATAAGAGCTTAAAAAATTTTACACTGATAGTGGATGAAAATTATCTGTTTAAAGCTTTTGACAGTATCTCACTATTATATCAAAATGCATGATTGATGGTAGTGTAAGTAAAACTGATAGTGCATGAAAATTAAATCTCACATGATTTTTTTAGATAAGTAGTACTAAGAGTATACAGAGATGAGAGTAGTACTAAGAGTATACAGAGATGAGTTGGTTTTAGTGTGATTAAACATTTTGAAGGATCTGTGTGCAGCTTCCTGTTTGGTTCATATGGACCACTGTGGCATTGCTTTTATATGAAGGTTTTATGCAAGTTTTTATGAAGTGGGATCCTCTTTGAAAAATTGTCTCATTGTTTTCTATACAGCTCAGAAACAAGTGACAGAACTAGACAAGAGATACCTGAGCCTGTTGCTGGATTTGGTGAACCTTTGGGTCTTCCAATTCATCCTACGTAAGGGTTTCATATTTTTCTGTTGCTTTCACCGTTTCAATGATTTTTGACACTGCTCAGTTGATTGATTATCAATTTTGTGATTTTACACACTCTTACTGTTGGCTATTTTGAGCATTTATGTTCACTGATCTAAATATCAGGGTGTCATGTAGTTGATGGTCCATGCTTGAAAATTATGAAGGCAGTCTGTGTTATGTGCTTATGGGTTTAGGGAGGGTTGGTGTTGGTGGATGGGACAGTTTATGTATGTGACTTTATGTGTGACTTCAATTATGATGTTCTATACAAGATGACTGTTTACCCTGATCTTATCAAGTCGAAGGATGCCCTGATAGGTTCCTGATATCTGAGAAAGGAGATTGTATTACAGAACAAAATTAGATCAATAGACAGAAATTAAAGAGCAATTTTCCCACCCAATGAAGAATTCCCTTTAGCTCGAACATAAGCTTAACTAGGAAATACACATGATCCCCCACGCCCCAAAGAAAAACACCTGAGGATGTTTGAATTTTCTATTAGACAAATTCATCAGATCTTTTAAAAAACTTATTAAATATCATATCCTATTTATCTTTCATGGTCAATGATGAATTTCTTCATTGTGAATTGAGTAATGAACATACGTTTTGTGGCTAATGTAATGTCTTTGGCAAATGGTGAATTCCATTATTTCTTCCCACCTCATAGAAATGAATAATTTATTGTTGCTTAATCTCTGAGCATACATTTTTACTGATTTTCCTTCTAACTGCCATACTTATTTGCTCTAATGGAACCATCAGTTGCCTATATGCCATGCTGTCTTTAAGATCATTCTTTTTAATGTTCCCTGCATATAACTGCTACTTGCTTTTGTACTAATTAATTGAGTTTTTAATATTTGTTTTGCTTTTGTACAGAGTTATTTTCCCTTCAGTTCCCATGGGTTCTGGTAGTGATCTTGTTCCTGGGCCTGCTGCTGGAGTGCTTCCTTCAAGGTATTCTTACCTGCATTACTTTTTCAATCTCTTAACACAGTTGTTAATTCCCTTTTTCTTTCCCCAATTTTTATATCTTTTGAACTGTCCTCCCTTGATTTCAGGGGTGGTCATGGCATTGGGGGGAGCATGCTTGTAGGTAAGTTTAACATATTCCAATTTAGTTATAAGAAATCGTGTATTATTTTTGCATAACCATAATTGTTGATGCTAAGTTCAACACTTGAAAGCAGGGCCTAATGACCCCCGTTGGTTTGGTGGTATTGGTGGAGATCCTTCTTTTCCTGGAGGATTGCCGTAAGTTGTTTAAGTCTCTTTCTTTTATTATTTCTCCTAGTTGTCAGTGTAGTTAAAGGCAGTGCAACCTACAAGGCACGCCTTAGGTGCTAAGGCGAGGGAAAGGAAGGTTCCAACTTCTTGCTCTTTGAGGCGATGTCACTTCACTGAGGTGTACATCACTCGCACCTTGACAATGTGTTTTCAGTAAGAGAGCCTGACTAATGGGCAATCGGCTTAATAGACCCCAGCCCATGAAAAGCATCAGCTTGCGTGTATAATACAACTATTGAAGTTATGCAATAAATGTGAGAAATGTCACTACCCAACCAAATTCAAGTATTTAACCACCATCAAAGCAAACAGTTACACTTTTTTTTTTAATTCAACTCTTAAATCTACTCTTTACATGATTTGGCACTTTCTATGACTATTTAAAACTTTAATTTATTGATTTTATTATAGTATATTTTCACCACCAACAAACTTCTGCTGTTTCAAGTCTTTCCCTGGTATCTGAGCGCCTACGGTTTATTTGCTTTGCTGTTGTTTTTGTTTTCTATTTTCAGTTTCATGGACCATGTAGGTGAGTTGGTCTGTTTTATTTTCTGTGGAGTTGTTTTCTGTTTACTTGCTGCATGCTTTGTTTTCAGTTGTGTCACAACATACATTTGTTTAAAATGTTGTCTCACCCGAAACATTTTAAAAAACCACCTTTATTTTTTATTCTATCTGTTTCATTCTCAGTTTCATGCCACAACTGGCATGTGTTTTAAACATGTTTTTTATTTGAAAGTTAGTTTAACTAAATTTTATCATTTTTAGACCAAAAACAACTCAACTTCATAAAATTTTCATTGTACTTTTGACTTTCACTGTACTAATGGGAGTAATGTTGAAAAGAGTGCAGAAAAAACCGTGGAAGGGGTAGGAAGATTTTTTTTTTTTCTGTTTCTTTATTATTAGTGTGTATCTTCAATGGGGTTTGGTGCCTCTTTCCTCTGGGTTAAATGCCTCTAGTGCCTTAAGGGTTCCATTTGCCTTTGACTACCTTGTATCTTATACTTGTGGCTAATTTTAAGCTCATGTGGGTATAAATCAATGTAAATAGGGGTGTTCCTCTGGGTGCACGATTTGATCCCTACGGACCTCCTGGTGTTCCTGGTTTTGAACCCAACAGATTTGCAAGGTATGGTGGACAACATCATATATTCCATGCAAGCCTTGTTTTGATAAACTTCTCAATAAACACATATGAGAAGAAAATAAAAAGATAAAATGAATTTTTTTTTTCATAAGTTAAAATTAGCTTATGTGTAAATTAATTCATAGAAGCTCTCATTTAACTTATCTAAAAGTTGATTTCAACTTGGTAGGAGAAGTTTAATTCATTTTACCTTTTTATATTTTTGTTGGTGTTTATTGAGAAATTTATCGAAACAAGGCCACAGTATTGTTGTCTTAGACTGCAGTTTTCAAAGGTGGAGGAGTTATTATATTTAACACGAAACATACACTGTTTCTAACTCGGCTTGCAGGAATCCTAGGAGGCCAGGATTTGACACTCATCCAGATTTGCAACATTTCCGGAGAGATGCTGATTCAGACTACATATAGTATAGTTGTCGTAATATCAACACCTTCCTTTACTTTATCTTTTTTCCATTTGTCAATATTCCTTTTCTCGGGAAAAAAAATAAATTAGAAAACCCAGGGAGCTCTGCTCATTCGTCCCGTTCTTTGTGTTATGCATGTGCACCCTAGATAAGTGGCTTTGGATCATTTAAATATTCCTACGATGTTGACTGTGAACTCGTAAGAGTGAAACATACCAAAATACCATGCACACTTGGAGTGATCTTGAGTTCCCCTTGTCTCAGGGATTTTTATTTTTGTCTCCTTTTAAATTTTGTGTCAAGTCAATTTACTAAGAATTTGAGGAAGCACTAGTTCTATGGAGTTCTTCATGCATTTTTTGTTTCAGGGCCACTATTTAGCATGCATTTTATTAAGATATTTCATTTCATCGTTGCAATGGACATTTTCTTAGTTTTGAATATCTGCACTCTTCAGTGCTCATGCCTGTAGTTAGTCTTAGGAACATCGAGTTTTAAGGGAGCATATTATATTGTAAAAGCAGATAATGCAATATGACTGTGTGTTGGCAATGGAAAGGGGTTCAAAGTTGTGGCACTTATGTGGTTTTCTATGTCAGGTCACCCATGGATTGTTGATGACAACATTGCACCTGATAAACCTCTTGATTTAGCTGTTTTATCATGCCTGAAGCAGTTCTCTGCAATTAATAAACTTAAAAGGATGGCTTTGCGCGTAAGGCTTATGTAAACCTTTTTACTTAGGCTTAATGATTTCTGTGTGCAGACCATGAAAGAACAATTTAATCTTTTATGAATATCTTCGAATTTAGACTAAACTGATAACTAACTGTTGCTTCTTGATCAACTAGAAGGCCTTTATGATCAAACTAGTAAGCCACACTATTGGTTGGGCAAACTTTTCTCATTTCAATCTAAGTTCATTTTCAGTTTCTCACATTCTCTTGATTCTCTCTTGGCTCTGGCCATGTTATCAATAACTCATACAAGAAAAAAGCATAAGCTTTTTTTAGATACTTATGGATTGTAGGTCTTGGGTTAGTTCTTATCTTTAAGATCTCAGGATGAGGGACTATGAACCCAATCTTTTAAGATGCTCCTGTTCCTCTTTACACTCTGACTTCGGTACCATCTTCAGGATATTTAATTCCAACTTGCAAGGCTTGCTGCACAAGCAAAAGTTGGCTACTCTTACTTAGATACAAGTTATCCTAAACCTCTGGAGATGCAATCACCAGTTCAATTTTTGAACATGTGCATATGAGAATGGTGTAAAGCCCTTCCTTTGTAACTACTATCATCCCCTAGTCAGCTGATTCATTTACCTCCTGAAATACAAAATAAACTATTAATTAAAAGGAACGGGGTAAGTTTCAAAATAAACGGTTGCACATATTCAGATGCACTTGCGGTTGAAGAGATTCATGCTTCAACTCAACAATAACAGCAACCGACTCAACCATGGTAGATGTCATCTTATTATCTCTGGGTTTCAGTTCTGCAATTTCTTTGTCCACCTCAATATTCTTCCTTGCTAGCCTTTTAATGGCCAGTCATTGATTTGAAAGTCAATGTGAGTTGTCTCTTCTCCTGTTTACATTAAAAATTTTCTATTTTGCTTATTTAATTGTCTAATTATCATGTTTCCTAATATGGGCTGTGTATATTACTGAGATTAACTTGTATAATTTCTCTGAAGCGATTAATTCAGTAATGAGATGATGTGTACGTGTGTGTTCGCTGCTTTTGGAAACAAAATGGAGGGTATGCCTGGATCATATGCCTTTATGTTTTGTTTACATTAATTGCTGAGCAGGTTTGGGCTTAATCTTCTTACTCTTAATCTTGAGGCTTTCTAGCATTCCATCATTGTACATAATTTGGAGACCACTGAACCTTATGTAAAACATATTTCATGATTTGAGATTATGCACATGTTTACATGTGTGTGTATGTGACAATGACATTGTAAGAAAAATAGAATATGATAGAACTCCTACATCAATAAGTGGTCTCTCTTTTTTTGACAGTGACAAATATATTTCCAGCAGCAAGATCAAAAGGTCTTTTATCCTAACACCCATATTGGAAGACTTTTGGCATGTTTCTTGGTGTTGTTTACTGCTTTTTTGAGGTTTTGCATTTGGTCGGCAAAGATCATTCACAACAATTAACTACAGCACTCTTTGAATTTGACTCAATAAGGAAACAGTCGTGCAGAATTTGGGTTTACATCAATCAAATATGGAGATTAATGGGATCGGATGGTGCAAATAATTTTGAAGGGCTGCGGTACTGGAAATCCGATCTTTCGGTGGTCAAGCATTAATTTGCTCAAAATACACTGCTGCAGACAATGAGCATGAACAGAACTGAAATTATATGAATAACATTATGAATTTATAACTACAAATATAAAGATAGATGATGCCCTACAAGTCTTAATAACAGTCACTTAAAGAAAAAACAAAAAGAATTTTAGACTAAACCAAGCTAGCCACATCAAAATCACACTTCTGTTAGTCAACAATGCTCTTGGAAATAACAGATTAAACTAAAATAAAGTGAACAAAAAAATTTGATGCTGACATAGCAGAAAACATACTGCTATGGATGTGTTTGGATATCCGTTTCACTGCCGTTGAACGGACTTTTTTAACATTCCAATGCAAGAACGTAAAAGGAGGTGAGGACTTGGATTGATGTTACGTTCACGCACTATATCCGACACAATGAATATGAATGTGCCAATTACGCCACTTTTCAACAGAAGGTGTAACCTTCAGCAACTGAACAATAGAAGGAAGCGTTTGGCGTGAATCTTGTGGGGTAGTACAATGTGAAAATTGTGCAAGGCTTCTGAGTAAATCAACTTTCCGTTTTCCAGGAAGCTGACAAGAAATAAAATAATTCATACGAATAAGTTTCTCAACAACCAAAAAAACTCAATTAAAGAAAAGTATTAACATAATTCCCACAAGATTCCACTAATCAAAAACATTCACCAGCTAATACAAAATCTACAAAGCTAACTAGTAAAATTTGTTGGAATCAATAATGTATGAAGTGTTTAATTCCTCAAAATTTTGAAGATAACAAAAGTTAATAAATTTTAGAATTCTTAAATATTTATTTTTAATCAGTCTTTTAAGTCTCATTATACAGTAAAAAACTTTTGAAAGTGTCCAATGTCATTATACGAAAATCTAGCATCTAACGCGCCATTCTAAACCAAGTATCCAAATTGCTTTAGAATACATAAGCGCTATGTTGTAAAACTCGTCCAATACTTTTTCTGAGATATCTTAAAATATAACTAAGTTTTAAATGTTTCAATTGGGTTATTCTTGTACACATTGAAACTAATGTTTTATTCCTTTCTTATGAGATCTAACGTTCAAATATCTCAGTATTAAATGAAAATTATGATATTTTTGTGTATAAGTACAACTTTGTAGAAAAGTAAGTCAACTTATCAAACTGTTAAACCAGAATAAGGAATGTTTAGAAAAAATAACTCTGAAATGTAGAATTGCACCTCTTACTTTGGTGCAAAAACAAAAGTTGTTTCTCTGTCTGATCTGCAAATTCGGAACACGCGCAACCATACATGGCAAGCATTAGAATGTGTTTTTGAAGACTGAAGCTCATATATCTCAACGGTTATCTTTTCAAAGGCTATATATATCAAGTTTAGAGAAAAATTAAAGCGAGGAATGAATACGAATGGATTCTCATCTTGTTGGTTGATCTTGCAATAATCTTATCTTTCATACTCTTTGCTTTGCAAAGTCTTTTGCACTTAAACTTTCATATTCTTATATTGTGAGTTCATTTCTTTTAAACACTTAATTTGTGTTGTAAAAGTCTAGAGAGGGTTGGTGATTAAAGAATATTTGAGTTTTTAAATGATCTCAAGTTGATCACTTTTGTAAGGCCTAAAAAGGTAGATTAGAATATTTGCTTGTAACCAAGAAGTTGGTTAGTAGAAATCCTTTTGAACGAAAGTACTGGACGTAACTCAAGTTGAGTGAACTAATATAAATTTCTTTGTGTGTTTCTCTTTACTTATTCTTACTTGTGTTTTTTTTTATTCATGCAATATTTTCTTTTTGCTATTATAGTTTTGCGAAAAAGTTTTTTTAAACACACAATTTAATCCTCCTTCTTGTGTGTTTCTGTTTCTTTCAAAATTACCATAGAAAGATTCCTTATTTATATTTTATTTGAGTAAATCAAACAAATTAAAATTACCCAGCTGATCAAAGTTTGAACAAGATAGTATGCTAAGTTCAAAAGGAAATGTTTTTTGAACAGTGCCTGCTAAATATGAAGGAATAAAAAGAGTTGTCTAAATTAATTTCTGGCAATTAGCAACACTAACCATAGAGTTGCTTTGAATAGTGATACATATCACATCTAGTTATCACACAATTTATTACAAATAAAAAGTTAATACATGGAGAATTAGATCAAAAAGACTTGTGCTAAGCTAGATGGAGAAAATTTATCCTATGCATTGTATACAGTAGCCCATTTCAGACTAGAGGTTGGCAGGTAAACATCTACATAGTATTTTAAACCATTATACTATGTGACTTCAATATTATTTTAAAGATACTCAAAATTCAGTGTGCAGGGTACTATGTGAGGTTGATTTTCATACTATGTAACATTGGAACTGATTAAAGCTTAAAGTCAGTTTGAAACTTCATGTAAAGTGCCTCCCAACCAACACTTCCTTCTAAAGTTCACATTGTTGCTTCCAGCACAATCCTGTTATATTTTTCTTTTTATAATTCATTAATAGCCATAGAGGGTAAGCCTTAGCAAAGCAGCAAAGCCGTTTCATTAAGAGCAGATGATCATGGGTTGTATTTACTTGTTTGTTTGTAACATCACATAGATACAGGTGATCTTAAAAATAAAAAGAAAAAGGACCAAACTCCTTCCCCCACCCCCCCCTATTTTACTTGTTTGTTTGTCGCATTATATAGATATTTTGAAGCAAAGATTCAATCCAAGATCTCTTTACTGCATCAGAACGAAAGAAAAAACAAAGACAAGATCCAAGACTATAATATAATAGGAAGCTCAGTCCACGACCCCCTTGGTTAAACAAAAGAATATGATTACAAATGATGAAAAAACTCCTTTCCTGACACCCCGTGACATTCCCTGTTCATTTGCAATTTCATCCTTGATCAAATCAACCCTTCTCGTTTCGCTTTACTGCTGTTTAGTTTAGCAGTTGTCCAATTAAAAAAGGTTACAAAATAGGCATGTCCAACACTTGCAAGACATCTTTGAACTCAAAATCACGTGTTTCTCTGTTAAACCTCTCAACCAGTTTGTACCTCGCATCATTCAAATAAAAAGACTGAGCAGTTTCCAAAAGCCATTTTGCCTCTGCGTCAGTAAGCTTGCTGGTAAATACAACATCCCCACGGATCAGTACCAAGTCCTTGCTCTCTGCAAATTCTGTGTAAAAGGACACAGTAAAGTAGGGAGCTGCTTGTGTTCCCCTGGCCTTGTAATCTTCAAGACCTGTAAAAAGCATGTGTGGCGTCTGGACTGCAAGAAAAGAATGAATACGTATGTGAGACAACAATGAAAGTGTTGAAAAAGAGAACACTCAGAATAAATAAATCATTTGTTACAACATGTTTATAATATTCCAGTTTTTGAAAGTAGAAAATTTGTTAAGAGGAAGAATCATTCTTGAAATCTTCCTCTCTTTATCCCACCCACAAACACCCCTCCAATCCAAAAACAAAAGACTTCTGGTTTTCCTCTCAACTATCAAGGAGATCTACCATTAACACAAATTTAAAATCCATTTCTGCTTGCCTCAACATAAATTTAAATTTCTAAAACCTGTCATCATCATATTGGAAGTTCCATAGAAAGTTAAAAACTACAGGTGATCTAAACAATTGAAAAATAATATATAAAAAAAACATTTCACAGTTGACAGTCAGTTAATGTTGCAAGATATAAATAAGGATGTAGTGGTTGGAAAACAAGTGAAAACAATATTCTCCAACATCTTTTACTTATCTGTGGACAAGATTTCAACCAAAATGAGACAAATATCTTAATGCAATAAAAATTCTATGTTTTGGAAACTAGTTTTGATGCTAGAGCTGCCAATAAAAATAGCTTCTCAAAAATAAAAAATGGGAAATAAACCAACCAGAAAAGGAAAAAGGGAGGTAGAGGACAACTATAGTATCAAATATTAAAGATAACATAGAAAGCAATTTCTTCTAATACATTTATTTCCTTCCAAACTGAACAAAACATAAGATTTCAATGTATTCCAAGTTTAGCTTTATCTCAAAATGCTTTTCGTGGCAGCATGTCCATAGTTGGGTGCAGGCAGAGATTGGAATTTTATTTCTGGTCAGGTAAGGTATATTCAAAGGGTGTCAACAGTAGTTATATGAAGCTAGATATTGTCCAGGATCTAGTGGCAAATTATTGACATCTTTTTATATATGTAACAGCAACTGCATCTCTTTCTCCATGCTCGAGAAATACATGGATAAGCCACTAGACAAAATTTTGTGAAATTGCATGTCCAGGTAAATTTTCTCTTTCACAAAGGATCAAAATAGTCACCAAATACGATTGTGTATGTTTTATTAATACTTCACTTTTGGTTGATTTGTAACGGTTATGTTATTTGCAGCACAATGTAAAGGCTAACCCTTTGAATTTGCTAATTGCCAATTAGGATATCCCTATTTGCTTTGTGGATTACAATAGAGTCCATGGATATAAGTGGACACATTACAATATCTTTGGCCACAATCTGCAAAAATTAATATCAAGAAGGGGAAAAAAATCCCTATCTTACCTATATACATATCTCTATCCATGTAAGAACATATACCTGTCCATGCATAAGTTTAATACTGCTAAATAGTGTTATTGAGTTAAGGTATATCGTGCAGTACATTGTGAGTGCAATTAAGTTGGGTATGTACTGGTTGCACGAGTATTTGACCTAGATTATTATTTATTAGTAGAAATGGGAGTGTTAGTGTTAGGTATCACAATTATTCAGATTTCAGACTCTCTTTCATAAGTTATACTTACTTGTGCTCCATCTTTATCTGTCTTTCACTTTTTCCTCTTTTCCATCTAATCCTATAATGTCAACAATTTCCTCGAATGACCTTTTTTCTTTTTCTTTTTCACTCCAGTCTTTCAAGTTCTCTCATATACTCCCATCCAAGTAATAGATAATATCATAATAATACCTATATAAAATGGGTAAAAAAAATGTTTCTCTTTCAGTCTTTCCCAAATACGAATCAGCAATCAGGTGTAATGTAACACAGTTCTGATTCAAAACAATTATTGATTTTTACAAATAAATAAGAGAGTAATTTTTGTCAAACCTTGAACAAACATTGTCGTGTATCCACTTCCCCTCCACAAAGGAATGACAAAATATCGACTGCCAAGGATAAAGAAAGTTGAGAACATGAAATCTAGAATAGCACAAATTCATAGTATCAGTATTGATCAGAATGAATACCATTCTGAAGCTCTATTCTCCAGCAAGTGATAAAGTTTAGCTTTCATAGATGCTCCAATATGACCTCTTCCTATGTGATACTGAAATAAAGCCAGTCAAACCATATACTTAAAAATACAATAACAGAAATATTTATGAATAAATAATACATGCACTGATAGTGTAAATGCGTCAATCAATCACAAGATGCTTGTGTTAACTTTATTGACTTTTATAATCGCTATCTTAAAAGTCAATCCGAACATGATTTTCGATTGGTTGACAGGGATAGTGCAATAGTGCATGTCTATAAAACTTTATTATTTGGCCTATAATTGCAAAACAGCCCAACAGCTTTTTCATAAGTTGCATCAGCATTCCATCAATGACGACAATAAAATTATCACAACAAAGAAGATGCTACAAATACAAGTCTTCTGTATGTGATCCTCATGACAACAAAATTAAAAGCAGGTTCAAAGGAAAATCCTAGAGGCCCGCTCACATCCAAGAAGAACAACTCAATTGCTACTACAAAGATCATCGTCATACTGCTATATGATCGTGGACATTTTGCCTATACCATATACTAACCACACAGAAGAGAGGCCTCCTGTTTCCCATTGATCAACTACTGCCCAAATTTTCATTTGTTGTTTCGTTTTCCATTCTTCCTGGAGCTTATATCCAACTTATCTTCTTCAATTTTTTTCATTCTCCAAAAACTGAAACAATTCTAACAATGCAAGTGGCAAAGACAAACAAAAAACATGTTGAGACTACACTGCTCCTTCTCTTAATGCAAGCCAATACCATAGGTTTGTTTGAATAAACTCCTCCATCCACAAGAACTTACAGGAAAAAAAAATAATTTCTAAAGGTAAAATAAATGAAGTTTCTCCTATAAGTTAAAATCAACTTATTATCACCACAACTTTTGGAGAAGTTAGACGGGAGAGCTTCTATAAGAGTTATGAAAGAAGCTCAGTTCATTTTCCTCAGTATATTATACTCTTCCAGCTAGCTGCAGACAAAGAGTATACAGCCAGTTCTCTGGTATAGATTAGTCATTGGCTAAGCCAATGGATAATTTACAGCTTACGCAATGATTATGCTAACCTAAAAAAGAGTCTATCCCATTGTTTAGTTGAACAAAAATTGAGAAAAGAGAAGTAGAGAAAAGAAAAGTGGATAAAAAGGGTAATTTTATGGTGTTTGTTTAAGGAGAAAAATAAAGAAAGGAAAAATATATATGTGGGATCTATTCAAAAAAAAAATTTCTCTTTTTTTGTTAGAGAAAAAAGAAAAAAAAAATTATAAAACTCACATAAAATTATAATTTTAATCTTATTATTTCTCTCTATCTTATCTATATATATTAAGAATAAACATATTTATACAAAAAAAATTTATTTTCTTTTCTTTACTTTTTTATCCAATTAAACAAGTGAAAAGAAAATTTTACTGTTCTTTCTCTTTTATTTTTTCATCTAAACACCTTAAAAATTTACTCATGATTCTCTTTTCTCTACTTCTCTTTTTATCAAAAAAAAAAAAAAAGTACAAGTCAAACAAGTTTAAATGATAAAGAACAAGTAATCAAGACTAGAATAAATGAGACATTACATCATCCCAAACAGAAGCAATATCTTCAGGATACCGATCCTTGAGTCTGTGGACATCTACAATAGAATCCAACGGCTTCGGTTGCAGAGGGTTGAACCCAGTGGCGAACCTCGACGTCCTGCAGAAACCAATCGAACCCCATTTCAGGAAATCGCACGGAATCTCCGGTGGATGCAATTTCTTGGCGGCAGGAACCAAAGAGAAGGAGCGCGCGGAAGGGTCGTTGAAGGCAAACGTGTTTCTGGCCTTAGAGGCTATGCTCCTCCAAACGGTGGAGGCTGGGGACACCCTTTGCATTGCGGAATCGGAAAATGAGAGAAAGGAACGAACTTGAGGAGTGGGACAATGGAAGGTTCTGCAATTGCGGTAGTGATTGACACGTCGATTGAAGTTTATGAACTAAATTAACATTAACAATAGCGTACAAAAAGAGGAAAGGGGCAAAATAGAGGGATTTGGATTCTCTCCAGCAGGAGTATTCCCAGCTTCTCTCCAGCAATATTTTGAATCGTTAGATACATCTAAACGGTGGAGATTAAATCTTATAAAATTATTTCAAAATGAATATCAACCGTTGGATTAAAATTTTAAAAAGTCATCTCTCTAACTTCTTCAGCACCATCTTCGCAGCACCAGGGTCTTCAAATTTGCCTCCAAAGGCACCAACACAAACTCGTACGAAGAGTCGAAGACCACGTTGGTTGACCACCCCAAACCAAGTCCCTGTCCCACTTTCTACAGTGCTTCTTCTCCGTTCATTTTAATATTGCTCATATTAGTTTTAATTCTTACAGACATATAAGAATGTTGTATAATATTTATAATAATAAATTTTTACCTCACTCTTCCTTTGTTTCATTAGAAAAGCCAATCTGAATTATTGGGAAGGAGGCTTTATAGAATTAGAGCACCGGGCTTTTATAATTGTAAAAAATAAAAAAGAAGAGGAAAAAATGAAGGAAAATCACGAGCTTGTTATTTCATTATTATTAGTTGTATTAATTTTGTATTTAGACCAGAATATTTTGTTACGTTGGTTTTCAATGATTGCCGAAATCCAAAGAAGAACAGTTGATTCAATCAACAACCTAATGATTTTGACGCGGCTTCGAGGTCGCTAATCATCTATTTGGATTCTCAAAAATTTGAAACAACCTAACCCATGGAACCATCCAAATTAAAATGGTAATTAGAGGGTTTGGGTGGTTTGCGAACATGGTCTTGGTGGGTGTTTGTGCTGGTGGCTTTGGAATGTGATGGTGGAGTCGGATTCGAAAATGGTGCCGGAGAAGAAGCTCACAGACAGAGATGACATTTTAATGTTTAATCCAACGGTTAACATTCATTTGGGAGTAACTTTTATAAGATTTAATTTCAATCGTTTAGATGCATCTAACGGTTCAAATATTGCTGGAGAGAAGCTGGAGACACTCCTGTTGGAGAGGATCCAAATCCCAAAATAGAGAGAGGGTTTTTGTACGTTTTGAAGGAATAGAGAGAGAGAGAGAGACTGACCTGAAGGAAACGGGTTCTAGGTTGGGTTATTAAGTTTGACTTGTCAGATTTATTTGGGTTAAAACTATCACAGTCTGACATGGTTGATAGATGATTTTTTTTTTCTCTTAACATATGATTGGAGATTTGATTTTCAGGTTTATGCGTATAGAAAAACACATTGGAGATATCAATTTTTTGAATAAATTTTAGTACATCGAGAAATTAGTTCTTGTAATTTCACCAAAAAAAATGTTCGGGTTAATCGAGCTTAACAGGTCAACCTGCGACCAACCCATTAAACTTAATAAAACTATGATATGGTTGACAGATGATTTTATTTCTTAACATGTGATTAGATGTTTGATTTTTAGATTTGTGTGTGAGAAAAATATATTAAAAAAGTCAATCTTTTAAATAAATCTCAATACATTAAAAAATTAGTTCTTGACTTTGAGCAGTAATACCTTATTTCACCCAAAAAAATGTTTGGGTTAAACAAGCTTAACGGGTCAACCCGTTAAACTTAAAAAAACAAAATGGAAAGGGTTTTAGTATCATTAGGGCTTTTTCAGTTTTCTCTTCCGAATCTACCGCCAACGCAAGCCGTAGGCAGACCAAAGGCGTGGCGTGTACAGAATCGGGTAGCAGCATTCATGTAAGTGCAATGCCATACCTTCCAAACTTTGACATTTTAATTCCAATTGCGTTGATATTATAGTTAGGGTAAATATGTATTTAGAACAATATTATATTGACTTCTTTGGATGGTATAATTATTGTATGTTTAATACTTTCAACTGCTATAATTGAGATTGGGATGATGCTAAGCAGGATAATAGATTAATAGGAGTGTCCCGTTGTAACGCAGGTACTGTCTCTCGTACTCACTTAAATGGAAGGACAATACTGTCCCTAATTTTACCTTCTTCAAAAAGCTATTCAACCGAAAATTTGCTTGGTTTCAATCCATTATTCCCTTCCCATAAAAGCTTCCTTTTTTCTTCACTTCAAAATAAATTTGAATTTTCCCAACCCCAATTTTGCCCCGCTGTGCGCGGTAGCACCACAGCAGAGAGTGGTGAAGAGGCCGGCGGTGGCTCGTGGTTGGGTTCGGCTTCGGCGTGCGTGTGGCTGACGAAGAAAAAATTGGGGAAGTGACTGTTATGTTGGTAGTAATTTTGAGTGATGTTGCTGCTAGCGTATTGGAATTTTATTAGTGGCTTGATTTCGTTCAGTTGCTGGGGATGATTGAATTATTGCTCTCTGTTTTGTTTGTGTTTATGGGCTGTCAATTGATTGCAAAAAATTTCTAATTGCTTGTGTATATGGGGATGGGCAAGGGTTATCGTGAGTGTTCTTCCTTTAGCTTCAGAAGAAATTTGAAAGAGGAGCAACTTGGTGGTTGTATTCTGTGGTTTGGAATGCAATTGAAGGATGGGTATGGTATGGGGGTCTTGAGGCGCAGTACAGAACGTACTGGTGGTGGGGAGAAAGAAGCTGTCCGGATGGGACAGTGAGTGGCGCGAACAATTCTTTATTTATTTATTTTTTGGGTAGAAAGCTGAACATTAGACTGGGCCATGCGTGGTTGGTTGGCTAGTCTTACCGCTCCATTAAACCAAAGGCAATTGCTAAATGCATCCCCGGAATAGCTAAACATACCCAGCTTTCGCATTTGTTTTTTTTTTTTTCAAAAATATCCCTTTCTAGAAATTAATTTCCGGAATATATTTTTTCTAATCCGTAAATATTATGAAAATGATTTCCATAACACATTCTAGAAGCTAAATTCTGGAAGGTGTTAAAATGTTAACACTTCCGGAATGTACTTTCTGGAAGCATAATGATCTTTGGTTAGTTGTTCTGGAGTTTTCCTTTTGCTGTGTAATAACTCTTCTGGAGTACTACGGCAGCATTAAAGCTGCAGTTCAATCAAGCAAGGAAGAGCTGGAAGATGAGAGAAGGTTACGACAGCTTTCAGAAACTTGCATCGGAAGCTGGCTAGGGAGAGTTTTGAAGTG